>JAJHSJ010000001.1:51449558-51627215 GCA_021015155.1 Magnolia officinalis
GCATTCGTCCCGTCGCTATTTACGGTAATGTGAATTTGAGGACCATAGTTATCTTTAAAACATCATTAATTATTTATGTTTCTAACCCTATCTAATATATCAATAGCAATTCATAAAAGTTCAACTTGATGAGTCACGAATTTATGGAGCTAGCAACCATAAGGATCGACAGGCCATGAAGTCTAACAAGTGGAATGAAACTCTTATACATATTGTTGACGGTGAAGTATGAAGTGGTAAGATCTTAGTTACTTGCACATGTACATGAACTTAAATGATATTATTCATTTTGGAAAGGCAAGACTTTAACTATTGTCGTATTTCTTGTGCCTGACAGTTATACATCCCTCTCAACGCGAGGCAATAACATTGGTTGATGACTGTTGTTTATCCAAAGAAGTGGGATGTCACTTTGTACGACAACATGAGTACCGACTGGAAAGGAAAAAATGAGCTGGTCGTCGTGCAGATAACAGACGGGCTGAGGTGGTTATTCCATATTCTTGATGGCGGATCTAAGATCTGGGAGAAGCCATAGAATGTGAGGATATTCGCTGACAGACCTGCGCAACACAACTCGAACGATTGTGGCGTATTCATGCTGAAATATATAGACTTCTTGAACAACATGCGTGCAATTGACTTTATGCATGTAAGTATATATTTATTTGTCTACATTGAATCTTGATTGCTCTATCCTTTGTTTTAATATTAGTTCGTTCTTTTTTTGTAGGAAGACATTCCTAAATTTAGAAAGACAATTGCATATGACTGTCTGCAATACATGAAAGAAGATGATGCTGCTTTCACAAAAAAATAAGAAGAGACGTCATGTAGACCAGCGAAGAGAGTCAAATACTGATTAATAATTAAATGTTGAATGGATTGGTGTATCTGATGTTTCTTCTTAATATTATCTGTAATGGTTTAGTGAATGAGATGGGTCGTGGGTATGACGAATAATGGATCGTGATTAACATCCACAATGGATCGTGGTTGGAAACCACCAGTGGGTGTGTATGACAACCACGATCATGTCGTGTGATCGTGGTTCAGATGCACATTGGATCGTGGTTGTCAGGTACATTGGTTGACATCCACAATGGATCGTTGTTGTATATGGGTCATTGAACGTGGATGTCAACCACGATCCATATATCGTGACAACCATGACCCCTGTAACATTAAAACCACCACCCATATTGCTGACAACCATAATCCATATATCGTGACAACCACGACCCCTGTAACATTAGAACCACAACCCATATTGCTGACAACCACAATCCGTATAACATCATAACCACGACCCATTTAACATGAAAACCACGATCTATAACAATAACGACCCATATAACCTAACAACCATGATACAAGGTCATGGGCAAAACGAGTTGGGCATTGTACTGGGCAATGGAAAGCACGATCCATTTAACTTTACGACTACGACCCATCTGGCATGAAAACCATGACCCATAACATCTGCCAACCACGACCACTCGAATGGTCGTAGTTGTCATTCAAAATGGATTGTTGTTGGAAAACACCACCCATTGTGTATGACAACCACGACCCTGTTATTGGATCTCGTGGTTCACATGCACATTGGATCGTAGTTTTCATCCACGTTGGATCGTGGTTGTCATCCACATTGGATCGTGGTTCATAACCACGACCCTAATTCGTTCCCCTGAAAAGCCTGCATGTGATATACAAATTTTTCCTGTGTTACTGTCATATGGATGAGCACGTTACTTTTGCTGATTTGTATAGTATGGATTCATGTGCATAAGATCTATTATATTTAAGTGAATTTAGAGTTTTTATAAGTAATTTCATTCATTTATGTGGTTCAAGTCACGCCATCATCGTGTGTATGATATATGTACCATATGACAAGTCAAGGGAGTGTAGTAACATGATATATGTGCCATCTGGATGCTAGAATAGTCAAACACATCAATGCTATAGAGGGAGGCTGATTAACTATACACACAGATATTCCTGTACCCCTTGTTGTACAAAGTTACCGGGGCCCACATATATGACCGTAACAAATCCAATCCATCTGGATGACAACCACGATCCACTATGCATGTGAACAATGAACCATTATCTGGGTTGTGGTATTACAACATGAGGGGTCGTGGTTGTCATTGTCAATGGTCGAGGTTTGATTTCTTGAAGGGTGGACCATGCATCGAGGCTAGTACGAAGGGTTGTTGTTATGAAGCGCAAATGGTCCTGGTTGTCATGGACAATGGGGCGTGGTTCAAATGCACAATGGATCATGGTTGTCATGCACATGGATCATGGTTATGATGAACAATGGATCGTTGTTGTATCCTGCGTGGGACGTGGTTGCCATCGATGATTCATGTACCATGATAACCACAACCCGCATCAGCTGACAACCATGACCCGTGTAACATGAAAACCACGACTCATATAACATGACAACCATGATCCGTAAAATCATTCAAGCCACGATCCATATACCGTCATAAACACGACTCATGTAACCGGACAACCACGATACAAGGTTATTGGCCAAACGACTTGGGCCTTGCACAGGGTAGTACATGGAATGGATTATGGACGGCTCGGTGCTTATGTGTTTCATCCATGCCGTCCATAATCCATGCCTTACCTTGTCATTCTAGGGTAAGGCATCCATGCCGTCCATAATCCATGCTGTGACATTTTAGGAGGAAGGAATCCACGCTGTACATAATCCATGCCGTCCATAATCACGATCCAGGCAACATGACAACCACGATCCATATAACATGGCAACAACAACCCATATAACATGACAATCACGACCCATATAACATGACAACCACGACCTATGCAACATGACACTACGACACATGCAAACCATGACCCATATAACATGAAAAATGTGATGCTTATAACATTAAAACCACGATCCATGACAACTACGATTCATATAACATGACAACCACGACCCATATAACACAGTCACTGCCAGAAGAGAAGCTTAGTGATGCACAAGACTCTGCAAGTTTCTTCCACTTAAGTTTACAAATGGAGATATTATCATCCTCCTCACTCTCATCATCATTGGTTAATAACTACGACCCCTTCCCTTCGGGTTCAGCGCGACCCTTCGGAATCAACACCATATAATAATAACTACGATCCATGACAATCGTGACCCATATAACGTGACAACCATGACCCATGTAACATGGGACGACTTACCATACAACATGACAACCACAACCCATGCAACATGGGACTACTTACCATACAACATGACAACCACAACCCATGCAGCATGGGACTACTTACCATACAACATGACTACCACGACCCATGCAACATGGGACTAGTTACCATATAACATGACAACCACGACCATAATTACAACACAATATGAAGAGCAGTTCTCTTAAACGGGCACCCAGCGAGCTGAAAAACTCCGCTGAGAATGTCTTGTTTTAGCCTGATCAAAAACTCTGTTGAGAAGGTCAGGCTTAAACAAGACATTCTCAACAGAGATTTTTAGCTCGTTGGTGCCGTTCAAGAGAACTGGTCTTCTTATTGTACTGTAATTTTGGTCGTGGTTGTTACGTTATATGGGTCTTAGTTGTTATGTTATATGGGTCGTGGTTGTCATGTAATATAGGTCGTGGTTGTTATGTTATATGGGTCATGTCGTTGAAGAGAACTGTTCTTTAACAAAGTTTTTCAGCTCGCTGGGTGCCCGTTGAAATTGTCGAGTTGCCGGAGTTCAGAAATTGGTTTCAGAATTTTCTGTGGAGGTCGTTGAGCTTCAGGAAGATCGTCAACATCGCTGAGGAAAGAGAAGGGATCACGAATAAAGGAAGAACGCGAGAGAGACTTAATGACTTCTTTGAATATCACCTCCATTATTTTGATTGAAAGACCAAATAAATTCATGAATGCTTAAGGTGTTCCAATAAGGATTCTGGTTTGGATTGGCTGGTGGAAATAATTTGAAACCCAAGTACCACTATAGGTTGGTCAACCAATGGTCAAGGTGCTGATTCCGAAGGGTCGCGTTGATTCCCGAGGGATTCCGGGGAAGAAGCGACATTAATGCGATTTCCTGAAAAGGAATGTGGCGCTGATTCCGAAGGGTCGCGCTGAATCCGAAGGGAATGGTCGTGGATATGACGAACAATGGAGCGTGGTTGTCATCCACAATGGATCGTGGTTGGGAACTAAGACCCAGCGTGTATGACAACAATGACCCTGTCATGTGATTGTCATTCACATGCCTATTGGATCGTGGTTTTTATCTACGTTGGATCATGGTTGTCATCCAACGCTAGATCGTGGATCGGGGGAAAATGGAATTGCAACCATGACCCATATAACATGAGAACCACGACCCATATAACACGAGAACCATGACCCATATAACATGAGAACCGTTCATCTGTTTTTTGCAGATCATTTTAAGACTGACCCAGGCTGCACTCTCACTTCTTTGGTCAGATATTGTTCATCTATTTTTTACAGATCGTTTTAGTGCTTGATCCTAAAAATTAGACGGATACAAATCTAAGATGGAACGCACCACAGGAAATCAACTGACAACCACGACCCATTTAACATCACAACCACGACCCATGAAAACTACAACCCATATAACATAGCAACCACGACTCCATGGGAAACAACAACCCATATAGCGTAACAACCACGACCCATATAACATGACAACCACGACCATAATTACAATACAATATGAAGAACAATTCTCTTCAACGGGCACCCAACGAGCTGAAAAACTCACTTGAGAAGGTCCATATAACATGGGTCGTGGTTCTCATGTTATATAGGTCGTAGTTCTTGTGTTATATGGGTCGTGGTTCTCCTGTATTATGGGTCGTTGTTGCAATTTCGTTTTCCCCGATCCACAATCCAGCGTTGGATGACAACCACGACCCAACGTGGATAAAAACCATGATCCAATGTGCATGTAAACCACGATCACATGATAGGGTTGTTGTTGTCATACACATTAGGTCGTGGTTCCCAACCATGATCCATTGTGGATGACAACCACGACCCATTGTTCGTCATATCCATGACCATTCCCTTCGGATTCAGCGCGACCCTTCAGAATCAATGCCACATTTTTTTTTTCAGAAAATCACATTAATGTCGCTACTTCCCCATAATCCCTTGGGAATCAGCGCCACCCTTGGGAATCAGCGTGACCCTTGGGAATCATCACGACCCTTCGAAATCAACACCTTGACCATTGGTTAACCAACCTATAAAAGTGGTACTTGGGTTTCATTTCACGAACCAGAATCCTTATTGCAACACCTTAAGCATTCGTGGATCCTTTGTGGATGACAACCACGACCCATATAACGTAACAACCATGACCCATATAACATGACAACCACAACCCATATAACATAATAACCATGACCCATATAACGTAAACACCACGACTCATATAATACGACAACCATGGCCAAAATTATAATACAATAGGAAGAACAGTTTTCTTCAACGGGCACCCAATGTAAGGCCCGTATCATAGTCCGTACCGTTCCGTAGGCTTCCATGGTCCTCCCGGTCGAATTATTGTAACCCTCGACCCATATTTGACATTTGCGCGTGATCCTAAGCCGAGCCCTGCATATCAGAGTCAACTCAACTCAAAACTTGTACCCTAGCGACCGCGCCATTGCCGCGATTCCAACACCGCGATTTGCGCATCGATCTGATACTCGGGCCAGAAGATATGGGCCTGCGTTCAGTTTGAGGAAAAATGCAGCACTTTGCAAAATCTAAGAGAAATATCTCATCAATCAATCCCATCAATCACCTCACATGTCAATTACAACACCCATCCCCAAGTCAACTCTCTCTCTTACACATCCCTTACATGTTAAGTACACTCCCATCACTCACCTATCCTTCTCTCTCTCTTACACCTCTCTCTCTTATCTCTCTCTCATTACTCCCAAGCAATTCCATGAGAGTCCAATGTCCAAGCTCCATGAGAGAGCTTTGTGTGGCCCACTTTCTATCTCCCATTTCAACCATCCAAGTTTCATCTCAATCGTTGAAATTGTTCCTTTGGAGCCTAGCATGCATTGGCGGAAGAAGGAAGAAGAGATCTAAGGTGGGTGCTTTTCTAGGATTAGATTTGTATCATTTTGCTTAGATTCGATGATTGAGGGCCCACACATGATGGGACCCATCTTGATGTATGATTTATAAGAGGGATCCATAGTGGCGAGGTCCCTCCGCTCTTCCGATCTCTTTCTCTATCTCTCTCTCTCCTCTTCTTGATTTTTTGATGGCCCACCTGATGTATATTATCTGGGCCATCTAGACGTGCTAGACGCACCTTGATGCGGTGCTGGACGCACCTTTCTGAGGTGCTGGATGCACCTTAATTTTGTGTGGTGTCCACACTATCTAGCACCATGGGACGGTGGGACCTGCCAGATATATATATCAAGACCGTCCATTGGTTAGGCTAGCAGTCCATGACGCTACTGGACACCATCCAGCAACTACAGGGCCCACCAAGGTGTGTCCCATCCTCACCGTCCATTTCATGATGTGGAAGTCCACTATGTTGTATGGGTTTTATCTACACCGTCCACTGCGTGGACCCCATCATGATGTATGTATTTTATCCTGCCCATCCATCATTAGGATGTGGACCCCACCATGGTAGCATGTGGGGACCACCTTGACCTGATGTGTTCCATCCACACCGTCCAACCCATGGACGGTGGATGTGAATTGATTGGAGTGCCTCACGCAGCAGCTGCTGTTGCATTGCAGTCAACAAGTGGACCCCACCTCACTGTGGTCTGACGTCAGTAAGTTCTGTGGGTCCCACGTGATATCCAAGCCATCCAGATGGTGGGACCTATCTGCTGACTGACGCCAGCAAGTTCTGTGGGTCCCACGTGTGGATGTGTTCCATCTAAACCGTCCATCCATTTGGCAAGCCCGTTTTAAGGCTTGGGACTAAACTGAGGCAGATTCAAATCTTTGGTGGGCCACCACGTGGACACCACCATGATGTATTATTTTATCCACACCATCCAGTGGTCTAGACGGTGGGGACCACCACTGTGATGTATGCATTTATGCACACTGTGCATACCTTTGATGGACGTGGGACCCACCCACATGTGCAGCCCGTGTGGGGTGGGGGCCACCTTGATGTTATGTGTTTTATCCCAGTCGTCCATCATCTAGACGGTGGGTGGCCACCTGATGTATGTGAGATATACTCACACCGTCCAAACATTAAAAGATGTTTTCTTTTTATTATATTATTTTTTTTCTCATGGTATTACAGGGAGAATGGTAGATGATGGACGTGGATGTATTTTATATAATACACACACACACACACACACATATATATATATATATATATATATTATATTATGGTGGCCCCATGTGGGACCCACCCACCTTGATTTATTTATTATAATCCACACCGTCCAGATTATGCTGGACGGTGCTGGACAATGTTTGGATGGTGCTGATTTACCTGGACAATATTTGGACACTGCTGATCATCGTTAGTGGGCCATGTGCCCCATGGAATGATAGTGTACAGTGATACACATGTTACACCTACAACTATTGAAATGATTTTTGGTGTGGCTCAAGCCCACTTAAAGCCCATTGGTGCGGCTCATCCATGAGGCCCATCATGATGTATATTCGACGCCGATGGGCAAGGCCCATTGTGATATATTCGAGGCCTATGGGCAAGGCCCATTGTGATGTATTCGTGGCCTATGGGCAAGGCCCATTGTGATATGTATTAGGCCCACATTGGTGCGACCCATTTGATGTATTTGAGGCCCACATGATGTAGTCCATTTGATGTATTTGAGGCCCACATGATGCGGTCCATTTGATGTATTTGAGGCCCACATGGTGCGGCGCATTCGATGTATTTGAGGCCCATTAGTGTGGCCCGTTGATACGACCCACTTGATGTATGTGGGCCCATTGGTGTGGCCCATATGATGTGGCCCATTTGATGCATGTTGGCCTATTGGAGTGGCCCACTTGATGTATATGAGACCCATTATGATGTATTTGGGGCCCATTGTGATGTATTTGGAGCCCATGTGCTGAGGCCCATTGTGATGTATATGCGGCCCATGAGTGAGGCCCATAGTAATGTGTATTAGGCCTTTGTGTGAGGCCATGGGCCCACGATACATTTAGCTCTATGTGGGCCACTCCTTGGGAGCAATGTTGGTTGAATGTCCACATTGATGGGCAATGATGGTTAAATGTCCACATTGTGACCTTCCCTTAGGCCCTTTGTTAAGCCGATTGTCGAGGCCGATTCTGATTATCGAGGCCGATTCTGATTGTCGAGGCAGATTTCGATTGTTGAGACTGATTATCGAGGCCAATTCCGATTGTTGAGGCCGATTCCGATTGTTGAGGTCGATTCCGACTGTTGAGGCTGATTCTTATTATCGACGCCGATTTCTTGTCGAGGTTGATTTCAATTATCGAGGCTGATTCCGATTGTCGAGGCCGATTTCGATTGTCGAGGCCGATTTCGATTGTCGAGGCCGATTCCGATTGTCGTGGTCGATTCTGATGTCGAGACCGATTGTCGAGGCCGATTCCGATTGTTAAGGCTGATTATGATTATCGAGGCCGATTCCGATTGTCGTGGCTGATTATCGAGGCCGATTATCGGTGCCGGTTGTCGATATCGATTATGAGTATGTGACAGCATAACATCATGATACATGCCCATACGCATCATCTGCTTGTGTTGTTATGAGATGTGATTGACCATTGCATATGTCATTGGGCAGGTTACTATGAGACTCCCTGATAGGCGGAGATTGTCTCACATGAGCGCATAGTATGCGTAGGATTGATGCATGACTAAATTGTATGACTCATGCATCTTGCATTGTGTTGTGATTACTGTACGCCCTAGCGACATCAGGGTCATAGCCTCCACAGGCATGTCGTAGATGGCCAGATGTGACACCAAAAATTTGTTACTAGCATCGGGCCGCCATAAATGGCCCTGGGTGAAAATCCCTAAACCCTCTTGGTACTAGAGGACGCCCCATCGTCGAGACCAAGTGGATATATATATGAGTGTATGAGGGTCGTATACCAGTAGGCCGCGTCTCCCACTGTGTTGTGGTCGGTTGGGAGGGGGTGTGGCCTTACCCGCCCGAGGGTAAGGGGTATAGCTAGGTTGAGTTTGAGCAGCTCGTAAATGGGTCCGCTATCGATGTGTCAGGTAGATATTGGCTGACTACTGGTCAGGCGGATAGTGAGGTCTCTTCCACTTGCATGGTTGCGCGTCCAGTGGGCGGCAATTGCATGTAGAGTGTAATAGACCCCGGTGATGATCCCAGAGATGTACAGTACTGATTTGTAGACTTATTGAGCAGGAGTTGCATATTCATTCATTCATTCACTATCCACTCAGGCTGGTGGTGTGCAACTATTTGTTATGAGTACCTTCGTAATGGCCAGGATTTCGATTGGGGCGCGTGACTAACCTGAGATCAGGAGTTTACCACATTGAGTCTGACTATCTAAATTTAGGTACGAGACTGGTATGGATAGAAGTCCTTTATGGTGGACCCCGTAGCTGCGATACAACGTACTATCATCTCGACTTCACACTCCAGCTTGGTCATTTCATTCGCATCACATATTGCATTGCATCCTCAACACATAGTATTTATCTTACTATCTCGGCATTGCATAGCTGATCTACATTGCTTCCTTAATATATAATATTGGTTTATTATATTTTTACATCGTATAACATGGATAAGGCTGATAGTATTTATGGGCCTATCAGCATGTTTTCGCATTATTCTGACATTGTATGATTTATGGGCTTATCAGTATTTCTGCTTACTTTGATTACTCTGATATTGCTTACTTGGCACTTACCTTGTGCACATACTTTCACTACCCACTAAGCTTTCTGTAAGCTTATACACAATAGATAAGTGCAAGTGGCGTTAGGTTGAAGCAGTGTTGAACTTGGAGCATGCAGCGGGCCTCTGGAGCTTTGATTTTCGATATATATATATTTCCCTTTGAGCATTGTATTCAAATGATTATATTAGTGGATATGTGATGATGATGTTGCTTTTGTAATTTGGGTAAACTTGTGGTTATGCTTCTTACGAGATAAATGTACGTTGGAAAATCCTCCTTATAGGATCCCAGGATCAGAATCTGGCGTATGGGCACTGGGAGCCGAAAATGGGGTACTACGAAGGCTGTCGACACCGGATTCGGCGATCGAAATTCCTGTGGGTCCGATCTCTGAGTTTGGGGCATGACACCCAATGAGCTGAAAAACTTTGTTGAGAATGTCTTGTTTAAGCCTGACCTTGTCAACGGAGTTTTTGATTAGGCTAAAACAAGACATACTCAATAGAGTTTTTCAGCTCGCTGGGTTCCCGTTGAAGAGAACTGTTCTTCCTATTGTATTGTAATTTTGGTCGTGGTTCGCATGTTATATGGGTCGTGATTGTCATGTTAAATGGGTCATGGTTGTGACGTTATATGGTTCGTGGTTGTCATGGATCGTAGTTATTAACATGGGTCATGGTTATCATGGATCATTCGATCCAGGAAACATAACAACCATGACCCATATAACACGTGAACCACGACCCATATAACATGACAACCACGACCTATATTACATGACAACCACGACCCTTACCTCATGACAACCACGACCCTTAAAGCCTACATTTCCTGCTCCTACAGTCTATCAATAGTCATCTCATATTTGAAAAACACTAGGCTAGCTTTGGTACGGATGAACACGTTACTTTTCTAACTTTGATGGATGGTAAGAATCTTATGTGCAAGTCACGCAATAGTCATGCTCATGTATGGGCATGTCACCAAGTTAGTGTAATGCGGTAAGGGTCGTGGTTGTCATGAGGTAAGGGTCGAGGTTGTCATGAGGCAAGGGTCGTGGTTGTCATGTTATATGGGTCGTGGTTGTCATGTTATATGGGTCGTGATTCTCGTGTTATATGGGTCGTGGTTCTGATTTCCTACTCCTCCCAGATTGCATCACAACTACGACCCATACCTCATGACAACCATGTCCCTTACCACATCATAACCACGACCCTCGTGGTTGTCATGTTATATATATGTGTCGTGGTTCTGATTTCCTACTCCTCCCAGATTGCATCACAACCATGACCCACACCTCATGACAAACTGAAAATTGAGCGGGGCAAAATAGAATCCTCGGATGAGCGAGAGAGGAAGTGTTCAAGTTTCGAATTCTATAGCCTAACGGCACCATCGCAGACTTGATGTTATATGGACCTGGGTAGAACATGTTCATCGGTGAATTTATTGGTGCAGTGAGAGTAGAGTTTGAGAGATTTGCAAAAAGAACACCTGGAATTAAGCGGAAGATAATGTGGGATGGAGACGTTTATCTTGAATATTAATGAGTGTGACAAACTATTAAAATGAGCGAGGCAAAGTAGAAAATGAATGAAGCAACCTTTAAATTGAGCGGGGCAACCTAGAAATTGAGTAAGGAAAACTAGAAAAATGAGCGAGGCAACCTAGAAATTGAGCGGGGAAAACTTGAGAGATTTGCAAAAAGAACATATGGGTCGTGGTTGTCATGTTATATGGGTCGTGGTTGTCAGCTGATTTCTTGTCATGGTTGTCATGTTATATGGGTCTAACCAGGACCCATATGTTCTTACCATATTACAACCACGACCCTTACCGCATTACATTAACTTGGTGATGTGCCCATACATGCACACGAGTATAGCGTGACTTGCACATAAGATCCTTACTGCCTATCAAAGTTAGAAAAGTAACGTGCCCATCCGTACCAAAGCTAGCCTAGCGTTTATCGAATATGAGATGACTATTGATAGACTGTAGGAGCAGGAAATGCAGGCTTTATGGGTCATGGTTGTCATGTTATATGGGTCGTGGTTCTCGTGTTATATGGGTCATGGTTGTCATGTTATATGGGTCGTGGTTGCCTTTCCGTTTTCCCCCGATCCACGATCCAACGTTGGATGACAACCACGATCCAACATGGATAAAAACCACGATCCAATGTGTATGTGAACCACGATTACACGACAGGGTCGTTGTTGTCATACACACTAGGTCGTGGTTCCCAACCACGATCCATTGTGGATGACAAGCACGACCTATTGTTCGTCAGGCTAATATTTGGGCCTTACCTCTAAAATGACATGGCCTAAGGCCCACAATGGGGTGATCCGTTCCGTCCACCTTGTCGGCCTGCTCACCATGGGCCCAAAAAAGTCCTGACTTAGGCAGTGTCCACTTTTAACAAACATCACAGTGAGCCTGGAAAGTTTCAACAGTGGGTTCCATTGTCCCCATTATTTTCTGTTATGTGGCCCACACGAGCTCTATATAAGGCTGATATTTGAGTCATAGCCCTAAAATGACACGACAAAAAAGGATGGTCGGCATGGATTATACACATACATCAATGTGGCCCCCACGAGTTTGGTCCTTGCCCATGCGCAGAAAAGGGTTCCGTACACATCACTTTCTTGGCATTAAACATGACGTAACTTCTTATTCCCTAGAAAACCATACAATTATTGAAATAAGGACAAGGGCATTTTGGTCAAAGTAATTTTTGGAAGCTTGTCAGAAGACCACTCTTGGGATATATGGAACATTGTTGCTTTCTAAGTAATTGACCCAAACTTCGAGGCGAGTACGGTCAAATTCTCTAAACAATATCACCCCATTATTTAAGCTACTGATCAAGAAATGATAGTGTAGAAGTGGTCATAGGACTGATGACAAGAGTAGAAGCCAAGCCACTAAGTGTTTAATGGTTATAACAACAGTCGATAGCCAGGTAAGGCTATAAATAAAAGAGGAATTCAACGGAAGAAAAAAATCTCACACTATCCCAATCAAACAGAAACATTCAAACATTATCTTTTAATTATCATTTTAATTACCTATCAATTAATTTATTAGTGTAATTATTCTACTTTTTTGCCAAGTAAATTACAATTTTTAGCGTAATCCTTTACTTTTCTTATGTTGTTTATATTCTATAGTGTAATCTGTAGTATTAATCCAGTAGTTGGTAATCTTAGCTATAATTTGAGTCTACGCTCATACGCTGGATTCAATTATTCACTCAAGAAGGCATTACAGGGCAACGCCGATGACTAAAAACCGTCGGCAATGAGCTTCCCCGATGGTTAAAAGCCGTCGGATAGTCCGTCGGGAAAGGGGCGTGGGCATTGCTCACCAACGGATTTAAATCGTCGGCTTCTTCGACGGCTAAAACCGTCGGTGTTGCCGACGGCTAAGGGCAACAGCCAAAACTGTCGGCATTTTCGACGGCAAAAGCCGTCGGACTTTCCGATGGCCATTTGTCGACGGCTAAAACTGTCAGTGTTTCTCATTAGTTTTTTTTTTAATGAAAATTAATTGTCTAATCAACACACATCCAAAACTAGATATACCCATTTCTCCAAAGCCTTAAACCGACCAACATATTTGAGAAGTCTAAAAAGGAAGAAATCAAAATCAGATATTTCATCTAAATTCCAAACATATAAAATTTGTATTTACATAAAAAAATTGATTGTATATTACCCAATCCCAGGTTACCACCTGGCCATGACGAATCATGACAACTTCATCTAAAAGAAAATCTTAAAAAGAACGTTAATATAATCATTAAATCTATGCTAACAAAAAATATCTATTCCAATTCTCACAAATCATATGAGATAAATCTTTCAAGTTATAAGCTACTTTCACCTTCTTAGTGAAGATAATGATTACATTCATAATAACGTATAAACCAGAGTTTTATCAAGAAATAAACTTTGGGTAGTTTGGATTAAACTGCCTGAAATGATTACTGTAGTTGAAGTCGAATCTTTGAAACCAGCCAGCAAACTTCCGAGTTCTCAATGAATTACCTGAAATAAGATTTAGATTTATTCTCTAAAAAAAATCAATGACAAGAGTTGAAAGGAAAGATGATCAAATCAATGAACTTCAAAAAATCAAATACAACAAATAAAACACTTGATATGCAAGCACACAAAGTTTTGGCCATATATCAAAACTATAAGTCCCACCTAATACACACGTCGAAAGTCCACATTTCCTGGCAGGTCCGTCTGTCTGCGAAGGTGCATGGGAACCAGCAAACCTTGCTGTTAAACGCTAATTTTTTAAAGATCGAATATTTAAAAGATGAAAATTTTGATCTACGACTAGAAGTCCTAGTTGGCATAGGTACATGTTGATACTTATTTCTATTGGAAGGGAAATGATATATAAACCCCATGCTTTTTTTTTTTTCACAAAATTTGCCTTTTTTCTATTGGAAGGTAAATGCATAAATGATTAAAAGAGGAAAGGAGATTCCACCTTCATTGCTTTCAAGATGACAAAAATGCCCCACAATCAAATGATGCAAAAATATGTATGTTTCAACATGATTGAGCTTAGAGAATGGCTTGGCTACTTTTGACCTAAAATGACACAACTAAAAGGAAGCCACTAAACACCCATCTTTTCCACATTTGGAAATACTATAGTTCAAAGTTGCACTTGGATAACCAAATGTAGAAACAGAACTGTACCGATCAATGGAGCTGTGTTTATATTTGGGTAGTGAGATCATTAATGAGATCCTATTTTAAACTAAATGAAAAGGCAAAGGACGGTCAATTCATGCATCATCCATGCATTGCACTACTATATGGGCCAAGTGCACCCTTATGAAAAGAAGAAGACAATCAACTTAAAGACAAAAAGGCCATAGATCTGTGCTGCACCATGCAGAATAGTTTCTTAGTTCATCCAAAGATAAGTGGAAATAACCACATACTAATAGCTTCAGATTTATCTTTCTGTGCATTACTATAACAGATCCAACATAACAATCAAGAAAGAACTAGCACTTTTGTAGCTGTGAACACATTAAATTAGAAATTTCATAGGCATAAAATGTAAATAGATCCAACATTCATTGCACCAAAATCGTCATTTAGGAATGGTTTTAAACCGTTCCTAAATGCTTCAGGAATGGTTTAAAACCATTCCTAAATGAGGCGTTGCAAAAAAAACAGGAATGGTTCAGAACCGTTTTGGGTACCGTTTCAAATTTTAGAGACGGAATTTTAGGAACAGTTTTAAACCGTTCCTAAATGACGATTTTGTTCATTTTACCACTATTGCTCCTATTCAGAAGGAAACAGTCAACCACCTCTTCTTGCACCATCCTTTTTCTTTTTTAATAGATTCTTGTCACCTTTCGAATAAATTTAAATAAGGAACAAAAATAAAATTCTAATGACCAAGCTGGAAAGCAAAAATGGCAGCAAAAATAGAACTAAAATCTGATTCAATGCAACTTTTGAAAGGATTTATGTCATCTGAGACTTACATGCCATCTTTCTTCGACTTGTAATCGAGATTCTTTTTCATTATGTCATCGACATTTGGGTTATGTGGAAGTTTAACAAGCTGCAGAAAAGGATTCTGACATTAATACATGCATCAAG
Organism: Magnolia officinalis; assembly: GCA_021015155.1. Lineage (NCBI taxonomy): Eukaryota > Viridiplantae > Streptophyta > Magnoliopsida > Magnoliales > Magnoliaceae > Magnolia > Magnolia officinalis. Next base: position 51,465,161 of record JAJHSJ010000001.1, read on the forward strand.
CAGTAAGACAACTTATGAAGCATAAGAAAATTATGATCTATCATTAAACTCGTTGGGTTTTGAAAAATGCAAGACGAGAGAATGAAGAAAAGGGGAAGCAGAAGAGCCCTAATAATGTACGTGGAAAGACAACACACTTGCTGGGTTTTGAAAAATGCGAGTCATTCCTGCACTTAAAAATGGTTTAGAACAGTGTGCATTTAGAAATGGTTTAATACTGTTACTGAACCAAAACACTAGCCATTTCTAATAAACAATTTTGGTGTAGTGTTTCCTCCTACTTTCCATGTTGCCACAAATATCCTGAAGAAAGAAAACAACTAACAGTTCATAAACAGAAGGTAGCCACTATGTACACCCACCCTTGATTGATATGCATACACCAATTTTCTATTTTGGGAATTGAAATAGTACAAAATTGTGGAAATGAAACAATCACAATGCGAGTACATATCAGGTAGGAGCAGACTACTCACACCAGCCTTAGTTGATTTGCATACAAACACTTCCATTTTTTTCAATTTTAGGAAATGAAACATTACAAATGTGTACTACTATTTCAACCCCAAAAATGGGAAATGAGTGTGAGAAAATCAATCATGGTGGGTGTACATATCAATTCCCAAACAAGAATTAGGAACAGAGCACAACAGAGGAAATCAAGATTAGAAAACCTGAAGTCTCGATTGTCTAAGATGTCCGACATCTGAGATTGAAAGTTACTGAGATTCAGACTCCCGATACTTGAAGTAGACTCTGATTCTGCAACTAACATCAATAGAAGGAAGATAGAAGAATAAGAGGAAAATCTAGGATGGGATAAAGACAAATAGGAAGAAAAATCAATGAAATTAATGCAAGCCATCCAATATGCAGTCCAACAATAAGAATCTAGCTGTAAGAGGAAACAAACATAACAGTGTGCCAGATGTTCAACCACCCAAATCAAGTTCAATAAATGAAGCTGGTAGATTCATGCAAGCTTGTGCCATCAGCCTGTAGTAGTTGAAAGATCATTAGATAAAATACACAATCACAGTTGCCAAAAAGTATTATTCTCATAATACAAAAGGATTTATGCATACTAGGTCAGGTACGATGTTTCTGTCAGCAATCTTCTAAGCATTGTAAGCATAAGATTTGGACATCTAAGTAACATTAATCAGTGCATGCTAGAGATGCAAAGACATGACTCTTTCTGGTACACCATAAGTTATGTACAGGAATGCTTACAGCTAGCTTGAAGATGCAACTAACATGACATTTTCATTTTTCAGCTGATGGCAAGAGACAATGATGCAATGCACCTCTAATCGAAGGGGTCAATTCGACTATCATGCTCGCTTGTCATTGCCATCCCCGTGCAAAGGCATGTAGGACACATGACCTGCAACAAATGAAAACCAACAACATCATGAATTATGACAAAGCAATTCCAACTGTTTAAAACATAATGAAGAAGAAACAAGTGGACTGAATGTTAAAGATTAGTAGAATGAAGCAATGACCCAATATAAAACCTGTGCTTGAACAACACTCCATACATCTAAAAATTATCGTGTTGGGTGCACATGTCAAAATCCACATTGGCAAATAATAAATGGACATCAGAACAATTTTTTTTTTTTTTTTTTTTGTAATGTTTGCAGCATGTTGGATTTTGATGTTTTCCCATTTGGGAACACAGGTTTCTCGGGGGGGTGGTTGCATTAAAGACCATGGTGGAAATAGCTTGATAGAATTCTTTGCAGCAGCTGGAGTACAAGATTCCCAAATTTACAGAGGCTGCTACACTTCTCCAAGTAACTAGATTAGTGATGTCAAAAGTTTGATGCTTGTGTCAAGTGACTAGATCATGAATTATCACTATAAAAGCCCTTCGAGAATGAAAACCCACGTGTAATATCTCCACCAAATGCTATAAAAACCAAAATCCATCTCTAGAATCAAATCGGCAGCAAGGCTTTCAACTTCAGCTAATAATCGGTCCCTCTCTTGCTGTAATTGTTTACCGAGTACACAAGTTGGAATCAGATATTGACAGGAAAAGAACAATAGAAGGAAACAAACAAAAGAAAGTTCTACTGCCATAGAATAGAAAACTTAAAAAGGTATGAACCCATAATGAATGTTATTGATCATAGATAACAAAATATATACAAAATGACAGTAGGCACTTTAAAATGACATCAATCCTGTGAATGTGCACCAGCTGATGCATACTTGATTTCACCAAAAGAAATATCAGTTTTGATATATATCCTCATGCCAACCATATAATAGAAAGATGGACACTTGCAACAATGATAACAAGACCATTGAAGTCTGGGAATTGCCAGATCTATTTAATCTCACAAATTAGCTAAAATCAAAGAAATAATTCAAGCACAACATTAAGGATCAAGAAGAGAACTTCAACCTGGTGGTCATATGGGAGATTATTATTTCAGGATTACGAAGTAGCACATAAAACCAACATCACACTCTGTCAGCTAAATGACCATAGAAAGATTACATACACATTAGCTGAAAGTCAAATTTTCAACTAATCCACTGGTACGGTACACAAAAGAAAATAACCTACTTAGGTTCAAGCATATTTCCCCCTTTTCTAGAAAGATGGTGGGAATGGGATATTGTAATATTTCTACCTTTGCCTACATTTTAAAATATACTAGCATTTACCTCTGTCCAAAAAGTAAAAAGTATCTTTGCTGAAAGTGCTGTAAGGGGTAATGATCTGATAAGGCCGACGAATGGGGCTAGGCTGGGTGTGGCCAAGCTGAAGCATGCTCAAGTCCAATACATGAGCTGAGGACTTGAGTTGAGGCCCGCATGAATTGGGCTCCTGCCACCTAGGGTGGATGACGAAACCGACAAGCTGCAAAGCTCAACCCAGTCTCTTCGTCCCCTGCATACAATTACTACTCTTCTTAACCATCTATTTATAGGCCACAAATAAAAAATGTTAAGAATGGCATTAGTTAACATCTCACCAAACTAGCAGAATGGAAAGTAGATTCCTTCTCTTTTTTTAGTTAATAACTTCAAAAAACACAATACCATGAATTTCATTACTATAACTTCTTTTCCATTTCCATGCAAAAAACTAGAATGATCCTTTTAGCATTAGAGCTTTGGAAGCTCCAAATCAACACACCAAACCAAACACCATTTGGAATTTCTTGTAATGGGTATCTAGAAAAAACCCCCAAAAAACATCAATTTCTGCTGAAATTATTTAGAAATGAAAATTTGTAGGACTGGTTTATGGTTATAGCAAACACAATAATAGTACTTTTTTTGCCAAATGGGGTGTCCTAACCATTGCATTTTGATTGAGTGTTGACTGTTGCTGTATTTTCTTTCATGCCCATCTTTTTGTTGAATGTGAACCTTTGAAATGGCCAATTCTAGAGCATAAAACAGGAAGGTTGATCTAATGTAGGCAATCAATCCTAAAATGTCGCCAATCTACCATTTAAAAGTTGACCCCAAACCGTTGGAGAAAGGCTAAGATGATGACAACATTAGAAAATCTTACTCTTGGCCAAACCTCCACCTTGATTCTTGGGTTGACCTACACCAGAAATAACAAGAATGAGGAAAAAAAATAGAATTATAGCAAATTGTGGCCACTGTGTTCATTTCTTCTATTTGATGAGGTAAGCTCACTTGCCATTTGTATTTGAAGGATGCCCACTCATTTCCTCTATTTGTGCTATTTCCAAAATTGTCACTTTGATATAGAAATGAAAGAAACCTTGCAAAACCAAGGCCAATTGTAAAGACCTTTGGCTAAGCCCAATAGATCACATAAACAAGCCTCAAAACCTGCTGTTCTATAGATTTTTATTTATTTATTGAAAGGTTGCAAAAGCATAGGAAAACAAGCCTCGAAACCTGCATTTCTACATTGAACAATCATAGTTGGTAAAATGACAGGATGCACAATTAGATAGGGAAACAAGTCTCAAAACTTGCATTTAACACTAAACAAAATCATGGTTGATATATTACAGGATGCACAAGCATAGGAAAAGAAGCCTCAAAACCTTCATTTCTAGATTAAACTATAATGGTTGGTACAAATGACAGGATGAACAAGCATAGGGAGTCTTCAGTCATAGTACTTCTGAAATTCTTACTTTGGCATATTGGGTTATATTATCGTACAATCCAAACAAGAAGCTTCCTATTTGATGGATGTGCCTTAAAGAGGATTCTCAATCCTCTTTGTATCAATATCCTTAGCATTCATGATGCAACATTTAAGAGTTGCTGAAATAACATTTAGAACAACAATAGGACCAAGATGTTATTTGCCACAAAAATTATTGAGTTGTTTCAATTTCAGGATATGGTCTTTCCACATGCTAGAATGCCAAATCAATGGCCCCATCACTATTTGCATTTATCAAGTGTGTAGTGAGGACCATGCTAATGGATAGCATATGCATAAAACACATCGGTGGGCTCGTGGGTGAGAGAGTGGATTCAACAAGGCTCTGACATGGCGCGATTAGATTGGGTCATGTGCTGCTACCAGAGTCACGCAAAGCATGTTTGAAAGTGGGGCTGGACCAATCAAATCTAGCAAAGCCAGGGCCTCACGAAATCCACTCCCAGTGGGTGAAGGGTCTGCATAGTACCCATGAGAGAATTGACCAAACAACTTTGATAAGCCCACGAGTGTAAAAATCTTCTCTCCTACATACTGCCACATTCACTTGAGTGGCAAATAGCATGATATCCATTTATCAGGTGGACCATACTATAGGAAATAGTGGTGATTGAACATCCAATCATTAAAAACTTCCTATGGCCCACTGTAATGTTTTCGTAATGTTTATTTGGCATCCAACCTGTTGATAAGGTCAAATAAACATGGATGAAGGTACCAAAAAACAAAAACAAAAAAAAAAGAAAAGAAAAAAGAAAAAAGAAAAAACAAATATCAGCTTTATCCAAAGCATTTGTGGCTCATTAATGGTCAATCACCATTGTTTCCTATGTACTAGCTGACCTCTATCAAAATCATTAGCTAACAGGCTTTCATGGTCATAATGCCTAGGTTAAGGATCTATAAATGTTGATATCTTAAGGAAAACACAGGAAGTCAATCGTGCCTATATAACTGTGACCGATCATTTGAAAAATATGGCCAGTCAACTAAACATGTGGAAAATAGACAGAATGGTATCATACTTCATAGTCGATGTTATGTTACTTGGTCTTGAGGCAACTTCCTTTTGCTTGGAAGAGCAGACAAATTGCCACTAAATATTATTAAAGAACACAAAAACTATAGATCAAAATTAAACCATGCTAGTCTATTGAAAAAATTAAAGATGAAGGTGCTTGAATGTGCACAACATATCAAAATTGACAAATTGCCACTAAATATTATTAAAGAACACAAAAAATATAGATTAAAATTAAACCATGCCAGTCTATTGAAAAAATTAAAGATGAAGGTGCTTGAATGTGCACAACATATCAAAATTTGAGAAAGGTGTCATGCTACCATGAAAACAATATAAATTGTGCATTGACTACCATACAGAAGCAAGTGTTGTTTGTATATCATGATACACCATCTAGCAGATGAAAACACATTATAGAAGCCAACCCATGCCATGAGGACTATCGTGATGTATGTGTTTTATCCATTTTATCTATGTCGTCTATCCGTTTTTCCAACTTATTTTAAGGCATGAGCTCAAAAATGATGCAAATCAAGCTCGTAAGCTTTCTTTTTCTTTTCTAGATGAAACTACATTGTTATGAAGTACCAAATATAGATTTTTTTGAGTTTGCATAAAATAATATGGGCAAAATGTTCTCTTCATGAACCAAGGGGAAAAAATTATATGTAATGCATATTATGCACTTGTTGGTTAATAGGGGGACATCTGTTTTTGGGCAAGGAACTCAGCCCATTGTTTGAAGCTTTAAGCAGGTATTGCAACTAGAATGAAATCCACAAGCTGAACAACAAACCAAAATTGAATGTAGTGAAATCACATGTAGGAAATTACCGGTAAAGGGGTTAGTTCAAATGATGAATGAGCACCATTCTCTCTTCTCTGAGCACAAACTCAAGAAAGGCCTCTTCAAGCCATGCTGCTGATCTTGTCACAACCTCAATTGTAGCAATACAAGGTTGGCATGAAAGAAATTGTGTTGAATGGTGGGTATTTTTAGAGATTTCCCCTAATATCCAAAAAATTAAGAAAGACATGAAATTTTTTTTTTTTAAAAAAATCAGTCAAATGAAAATCAGACATACAGTTGTTAATTCAATGGTCGAGGCGGAAGTTTCAATCACGTTGTCATCATCATTTGGGCTGCTAACGAAAGGTTGCAAATTCGACTCCAAAGGGTAACCCACAAACTCCCAAATCTTCTAAATGTAATAACGTGAGATAAGAATGGCTCTTATTCACTTGCATTTTGAGGTGAAAAAGTGAGAAAATGGGAACTTGCCTAATATAATTGTTATTTCCCAAGACACTTAAATGCTTAGTGAACGGGTTCTGCCAAGAAAGAAAAATCAAATTGTTGTAAGGATCTAAGAAACATCATTTCTTTTTTTAGTATGATTGATTGCAATTCTATATGAAGAAATCATTCCTTGAGAAAACTGATGTGGCACATCTGCGGAATATGATTCATTCATCATGTGGGGTCCTGCCAACAATGGGCTCTTGCTTGGAAATAGTATTCTCTGCTCAACATTTGGGTATGCATGTTTAAGCAACAATCCACATTTGATTTGCATGTGTGTCCCACCTGATGAGCTGACAGGCCTGATTTTTGGGCCATGCCATGTTAATGATGGGACCCACCTGATGGAAGTGCAGATAACATTTGATGTTAGAATTCATCATTGAATTATAATGTTTTGATCCTCTCTTTTTTCTATAACAAACAACTGTTGTTTTTTTAGGACTGTTGGAATTCTTGTTCCAGTTTATATACTAGCAAGAGCACTCACTGCAATTCAATGTAGGCGCCAACAACAAGTAGCTCCCCTTTTCCAAACCTACAAGCAGGATCTAGGCTGTTCACCAGGTGGACCCCATCTTGGAAAAAAAACTTGGAGTTTTTGCCTCAGAAACACTTATCAGTTAATGGATAGAACTGGAAAACAGAGCCATGTGTATTTAGAGTCATTTTAATCCATAAAAAAATAAGGTTTTTCCATATATTTGATCTCTTAAGCATTGTTCAAAACCCAATTAACACACATATACATTACATCATCAACTTCGACTCATTTTGTTGTGTAATATAGATAGCAGCAAAGAAAGCAGAAAATAAGCTATATTTTAGGCATTGCATGAAATAGCAAATCCAGCCATCTGCACAATGTGGGACTGTAGTACATGGCAGTGATGATTCTTATGAGTTGCTGAAATGCCTGCACATGAAAATAACAACAATCCATTACAAAGTGCATAGAAATATAGATGCATGTGACAAATTAACACACACAAAACAGATCCACCATCGAAACTTCCAACAACAATTTTTTAAAATGGCAAAGCAAAAACGCCTAAAATTTTTTTTTTTTTAAATGCAAAAAAAAGGAAAATACCTTGCCAAGAGAAAAATGAGAGATAACCGAAACATCAATGCACCCGGGGTGCATGTTAGTAGGAGGGGAAGGGAAGAGGGTGTTGAAGCTCACCATTGTTGCTGCTACTGCTGTTGCTGTTGATGCATTTCGTTTGGGTTTTGTAGAGAGAGAGAGAGAGAGAGAGAGAGAGAGAGAGAGAGAGAGAGGGAGAGATGGGTTTGGGAAGTAGATGATGTCAGTTTTGGATTGGCCGATCACATAAGATTCTTCCTTCCAAGATAAAAAATGTTAACCCTCTCCCTACACAAGCATTTGAGGAGTTATTTGATACTCCTGGCAGAGTATAACACTAGATATGCAGTCATTAATACAAAAATCACCAAACCAATCTAGAAAACAAATCTCGGCAAAACTAACCTCCAAAATGGGATCCGAGATCGAGAATCGAAACCTTATTCCATGAAAATGGAATCCGAGATCAAAGAATCATCGCCTCAAAAGCGGTCGAACGACAAAAATTCTGCTAAAAAACAAGTGGATGAAGAGAAGGTCGATCGATCTACGATCATCTGCAGCTACAGAGATCGAGATGGACAGAGATCGGGAGTGAGGGAGCGGGAGAGAGAGAGAGAGGGAGGGAGTGAGGGAGCAGGAGAGAGAGGGAGAGAGATCGTGAGGGAGACAGATCGAGAGGGAGGGATTGAGAGAGAGACAGGGAGAGAGATCGAGAGGGAGGGAGGGAGTGAGGGAGCGAGAGAGATCGAGAGGGAGGGAGGGAGAGAGAGAGAGAGAGAGAGAGAGAGAGAGAGAGAGAGAGAGAGAATGGGTACAACTGCGATGGAAATAGGGTTTTTCTTTGGTTTGGGAATGGCTTAAAAATTTAGAACCGTTCCGGAACCAAATACGTGGTCATTTCTAAATGATCTTTTTGGTGTAGTGATTATCAAGCTCGAATTAAAATCCAAAAATGAACTAAGTTGTAGATATCTTTTTCCCTAAATAAAATCCTGGCATGTATATTAATAAGAAATTTACCATGTAGTGCCAAGCCATGTATTCAAGAGTCGCACCAATGGGAACTTGTGAATCATACACATGTTGAGAATAATTCAAACTCAACGGTGATATGAACATTTGAAATTCCATGATTTACTCACTGTTTGTTGTAACTAAGTTGGATGTGGTCAAGCCACATGTCAGTAGCTGCTTAAATCTCTCAAGTGTTAGGTGTCTCATCATGTTTATAAAATAGTCTACTACGTAGTGTAAAAGGATAACAAAAATTGAATATACTTTGCTATCCTACAATCCAAAGAAAACGACCCTTATTGTTTATGTGTGCTATTTTGTGAAGTTTGTGTTAATCGTGATTGAGTTGCTATTACTCCAACAAATTTGGTATCAAAGTCAAGTTCCGCAGCAATCTGGAGCAAGGTAAAAGGTAATGACAACCACAAGTAGCACGGTAAGTATTAATCAAAATTTTGTTCCCATTTTCAAAGGAGAAAATTATCCATTTTGGGCTATTAAAATGAGAACAATATTTATGTCTCATGATTTATGGGAATTAGTAGAGATTGGTTTTACAGAGTATAATGATCAAGAAGGAATGGTGACCGCGGCTCAAAAAGCGGAGATGAAGAAAATAGAAAAAAGATGCAAAGGCCCTGTCATATATCCAATAAAATCTGGATGACACAATCTTCCCAAGAATAATGGGAGCTAAAACATCTAAAGAAGCATGGGACTTGCTTCGAAATGAATTCCAAGGGTCAAGTAAAGTAATCACTATAAGATTACAATTTCTCCGTCGTGAATTTGAAACCTTATTGATAAAAAATTCAGTATCAGTTCAAGAATTTTTCACTCGAGTCACCTCAATAGTAAATCAAGCTAGGTCTCTTGGTGAAGACCTATCTGAACAAAAAATTGTTGAAAAGGTGCTTCGGAGTCTTAATTCAAAATTTGATTCTATTGTTCCTGCAATAGAGGAATCTAAAGATCTAAGCATTTTGCCTTTAACTCAATTAATGGGATCTATTCAAGCTTATGAAAAGAGGTTACAAAAAGACAGAAAATTCTGTTGAGCAGGCATTGCAGACAAAACTCACTTTGAAGGAAAGCTGAAGTGAAGGTACTGCAACTCACCCATTTAAAAAGGGTTATGGTGGTGAAGCTCGGTCAAACCAATCCTTTAAAGGGAAAGGAAAAGGCCACTACAACAACTCTAGAAACTCAAACTCCAATCAAGGTAATTGTAAATCCCCTATGCAATGTTACAAGTGCAAAAAGAAAGGGCATATTGAAAGAGACCGTTGGTATAAAAATAAAGATTCCAATGTGCCACATTGCTCAATTTGTAAAAAAATTGGGCATGCTGGAAAAGATTGTTGGTATAAGCTAAAAGATAGGGCAAATTTCCATGAAGAAAAATGTGATGATGAAAAAGCTGATGAAGAAAGCTTGTTTCTTTCATGTTTTACTGCATGTACTGAAAATGCTTGGTATCTAGATAGTGGCTGCAGTAACCATATGACAGGTGATAAATCATTATTTGTTGAGATGGATGAGACTATTAGGTCTCAAGTACGGATGGGAGATGATAATCAAGTTCAAGTGCGAGGTAAGGGAACTATTTCCATAGACACCAAATCTGGTAAGAAGCTTATTCATGATGTTATGTATGTTCTTGGCATTGGTCAAAATTTAATTAGCTTGGGACAATTGATGAAAAGAGGACTTTATGCTATTTTTGATAAAAATAAATACATGATATGTAATAAGAAAAACAAGGAATTAATAGTTTCAGTTGAAATGACTGATACTAAAATGTTCCCTCTTAAATTTTCTGATCTCACCATCAATGCTTTTAATGTTGAATCTAGTGATGCCTCTAGGCTATGGCATAAAAGATATGGGCATCTAAACTTTGGTGGGCTAAATTTACTACATAAAAATATAATGGTTGTTGGTTTACCCATGGTGGCAAATGATGGAAAATTGTGTGAAGCATGTGTATATGGAAAACATCATAGAACTCCCTTTCAAGTGGGTAAATCTTGGAGGGCAACTGAACCTTTAATGCTTGTACATGCTGATATCTGTGGTCCTATGAATACATCCTCTTTTGGTGGATGTAGATATTTTCTATTATTTGTTGATGACTTTACTAGAATGTCATGGGTGTATTTTCTTGAAAAAAAGTCTGAAGCTCTTTCATTTTTCATACAATTTCGAGCTTCTGTTGAAAAACAAAGTGGCTATTCTATTAAAAAATTGCGTACTGACCGGGGTGGCGAGTTTACATCTAAAAAATTCTTTATGATGTGTAAAAGTGCAGGTATAAACAGAGAACTCACGGCAAGCTTTACCCCACAACAAAATAGGGTCGTGGAACGAAAAAATTGAATAATTGTTGAAACCGCAAGGTGTATGTTGAAAGAAAAGGATCTACCAAAGACCTTTTGGGCTGAAGCCGTCGCAACTTCGGTTTATTTATTAAACCGATTTCCTACCAAGGCTGTCACAGGAAAAACCCCATATGAAGCTTGGTTTAGGAGAAAACCAAATGTAAGCCATCTTAAAGTATTTGGATCTATAGCCTATGCTCATATTCCTTCGCAAAAAGATAAAAATTAGATGATAAGAGCAAAAAATATATTTTTATTGGTTATAGCGATGAAATAAAAGGCTATAGGCTCTATGATCCAAAAAATAAGATTTTGAACATCAGTCGAGATGTTATCTTTAATGAAAATGGTGCCTGGAATTGGGAAAGAAGTGCCGAAAATACTCATTTGGTTGTTGATTATGAAGAAACCACATCTTGTATGCCACCAAATGAGTTTCATCCACCACCTTCACCACATATTGAATCAAGTGAATCGCCTCCAAGAAGGGTAAGAAGTCTTACCGATATTTATCAATCATGTGATTTTGCCTTCTTTTCTTCAGAACCCACATGTTTTGAAGATGCAGTGATAAAGAAAGAGTGGTATGATGCAATGAAGGAAGAAATTGATGCTATTGAAAAAAAATGGAGATTAGTTGATTTGCCCTCAGGAAAAGAAGCCATTGGACCGAAATGGATTTATAAATTCAAATTCAATCCTGATGGATCTTTGAAAAGGCATAAAGCTCGTTTAGTAGCAAAAGGTTATGCTCAAATTCTAGGTGTTGATTTTTTTGAAACCTTTTCTCCTGTTGCTCGATTAGAAACCATTAGAACTGTTTTATCTTTGACATCTCAAGAAAGTTGGCATGTTTATCAATTTGATGTCAAATCAGCTTTCTTAAATTGTGAGTTACAAGAAAATATATATGTAGAACAGCTTGCAGGATTTAAACTCAATGGGATGGAAAATAAAGTTTACAAATTGGAGAAAGCTTTGTATAGACTCAAACAAGCTCCAAGGGCATGGTACAGTAAGATCGACAGGTACTTCCTTGACACTAATTTTAAGAGGAGTGAAAGTGAACCTACTCTTTATGTGAAAACTCAAGGTATGGAAATCCTTATAGTTTTCTTGTATGTTGATGATATGATATATACATGAAATTCTATAAGTTTGATGAAGCAATTTAGAGAAAATACGATGTCTAAATTCGAAATGACCAACTTGGGCCTTTTACATTATTTTTTAGGCATGCAAATTATTCAAGATTCCAATGGTATTTTTGTATGTCAAGAAAAGTATGCTCATGATATATTAAAAAGATTTTATATGACTAATTGTAATCCTACAAAAACTCCCATGAATACAAATGATAAACTTATGTTAGAAGATGGGGTAGATAAAACTAATGGAAAAGATTATAGAAGCTTGATTGGTGGACTAATCTATCTCACTCATACAAGGCCAGATATAATGTTTGCAGTGAGCCTTCTATCCAGATTCATGCAAATCCAAGTAAACAACATATGGGAGCAGCAAAAAGAGTTCTACGATATATTCGTGGCACATTGAACTTTGGAATCAGGTATCGCAAGGTGAGTGATTTTAAACTCGTGACTTATACTGATAGTGATTGGGTCGGTTGTGCAGATGATAGAAAAAGCACTTCGGGATTTTCACTTAGTCTTGGATCCGGAATGATATCATGGGCGACTAAGAAGCAAGAAACTACCGCACTATCAAGTTCGGAAGCCAAATACATTGCTACCACAAGTGCCGCTTGCCAAATAGTATGGCTTAGAAGGATCTTATCCGATTTGAAGGCAAAACAAGAAGAAGCTACAGTAATCTACTGCGACAACAAATCTACCATTGCAATGACAAAAAAATCCAGCATTTCATGCAAGGACTAAACACATAGAAGTACGTCATTACTTCATAAGAGAACTCGTGGCGAAAGGAGAATCAAGTTGGAATACTGCAACACCGAGGATCAAATTGCAGACATTTTCACTAAAGCGCTTTCCTGGCAGAAATTTGTCAAGTTACGAGAAATGCTCGGAGTTGAGGTTGTTTGAACTAAGGGGGCGTGTTGAGAATAATTCAAACTCAACGGTCATATGAACGTTTGAAATTCCACGATTTACTTACTGTTTGTTGTAACTAAGTTGGATGTGGTCAAGCCACATGTCAGTAGCTGTTTAAATCTCTCAAGTGTTAGGTGCCTCATCATGTCTATAAAATAGTCTACTACGTAGTGTAAAAGGATAACAAAAATTGAATATACTCTGCTATCCTACAATCCAAAGAAAACAGCCCTTATTGCTTATGTGTGTTATTTTGTGAAGTTTGTGTTAATCATGATTGAGTTGCTATTACTCCAACAACACAACCAGTTCAACCTGCCATTGATTATAGCGAACTGTTGGAAAATCATTGACAGTGTAGCGGCGAAACTGGAGGAAAAGTCATGGTGGCCTTTATTGAAACTTACCTGCCAAAATGTAAGATAATGAGCATTTTCCTTATAACAGAAGAGAAACCTGTATAGTTGAAATTAAAGAATAGTAATAGCTAGAACATGAAACTACCAAAACTAGAATCATGCGGAAGCTTTAGGAAGGCATTAATATAATGTCAAGCTTGTATAGCTTTAAGATGATCCCATTTTCCAAATCATCACCCATCAAGATTTTCTTCAATACATTAAGATGCTTCAAGCAACTTAAAACAATTATCATTTTGACAAACATTTCAAGTGGATAGTGAACAGAATGTGCAAAAGATTGGATATTTGCAGGATGGTAACAAACGTAAATCAAAATGAAAATTTCTAAAGAAACAATGGTTTCCCATGCAAGTAAAACACACTATAAAAGAATGCGAAGAATAAAATGAAAATGTTCACTTGGAGTGGTTGTCATAATCACCAAATTCACTTAACAAAGATAGCCCAATGCGAATATAAATAAGAATTCGGAAGCAAAAAATGGGTGTCAGCTAAAACCCTCATCTTTTAATGGTAGGTGTCAGTGAACTTCGACGCTAACATCATTAGTTCACAGAAGATAGTGTTTTTCTTAGCATCTACACTAGAAAGGATATAGTGATTGGCCCATTTGCCAATTCAACAGATCTGTGCTACAATCTTAAGGTGGCAAGTGCCAATTCAATAGATCTGTGCTACAATCTTCAGTGTCCTCGAGTTTTCTCCAAGGCAAATGCGAAATTAAAAATATAGTAACAGAGTTGGCCAATCAGTTACATGGTTCATAAAGCCACATAAACACATTCGATATCTGGTAAATACTCACGTCATAAATGGCAGGGGATCCTCCATGCATACATACCTCCCCAGTTTGGCACCCAGTCCAAACAGAAACAGCCACATCAGAACTAACACCATCCCCAATAGAACCACAAACATGAACCTACTGCCACCACCCACACCTCAACGGCTTGCAGTGACAGCACATGCAAGGAAGATTCCTTGATTGGTCCGTCGATGCATACACAACTGACAGTCACCTCAGCCTTGATGCCAATGGAGCTCCAATTAGAAGGAACACCATCCTTCAAGTACTCCTCCCTGAGAGGATATGGGTACTCTGCAGATGTGGCATGACCGGCAGGGATACAATCCAATAAGCTTACGCTAGAGCTATGCTCCAGGCTCAACGATGATGGTTTTTGTTATTCACCTGGATGAAACACGATAATAACAATGAAATGGACTCATCATTTATAAGATCGAAAAAGAAAAGGAAAAAAATAAAAAAGAAACCGCGAAAGCCTACACCTCTGGCCTTCACCATAAATCAGAGGTCGCAAAGCCTGTTTTTACCGAGTCTACACAGGAACAAGCTAAAATATCAAAATAAAGAAGACAAGGTTTTGTTGCTTGCAAAATTGCAATTGATAATAACACCCACCATTGAAACCTATCTAAGTGTAAGACCCGTATCCCAGTTCGTACTGTTCCGTCGAATCCCGCAATCCTTTCCGTCGAAGTCCGGCAGTCCGCGACCGATAATTGACGTTGCGCACGACCGTAAGTCGTATCCTTTAGATTCGAGTCGGTTTAATCCGAGACCTGTATCATTGCGACCGCACTGTCGCCGCGGTTCTAACGCCGCGACTCACGCACCAATCCGATACCCTGACTAGAAGATGTGAGTCGGCGTTTATTTCGAAGAAATGCCGCGCTTTCTCGATCCCAAGAGAATCTCTACACAATGTCAAATCAATCCCATCAATCCATCAATCACATCAATCAATCAATCACTTCAATGTCAAGTACACATCACCTTTCACTCCATCCCCAAGCAACCACCAAGTCAACTCTCTCTCACCCTCTCTCTTACACACCCATACCTAGTCAAGTACACATCACTCCATCACTCACATCTCCCATCTCACATCTCCTTACAACACTTTCTTTCCCTTCACATTTCCCAACCATCCCAAACCCAAGCAAGAAACCCACGTCCAAGCTTCTTCATGTGAGAGGAATGTGATTTTGGTGGCCCACCTTCCCATTCCAAAATCCATCATCCTAGCCATCCATTTCTCATCTCCACCATCAAAGTGAAGCACAAGGAGGGTGGCATTCCCACGGACTAAGGAGATCGCTAGGTAGGTGCTTTGATAGGATAGATTTCTATGTTTTTATGATGGGCCAAGTGAGGCCTACCGATCAATGGTATGGATCTCACTTGGGACCTTAAGATGTGGCCAATGGCCCACTTTGATTACCGTTTGATGTATGATGGAATGCAAGGGAGGGCCCATAGTATCGGGGTCCCTCCATCACACGTGTGTCCTACTTTCTCTCTCTCTCTCTCTCTCTCTCTCATTTTTCTTTTCTTGTGATGTTATGATTGTGTGGCCCACTTGGATGGACCCCACAATGGAGCATGCTTTGGATCCAAACCATCTAAAGGTGGGGCCCACTTTACATATGTATTGTAACCACACCACCTCACCATATGTGGCCCACCTATAAAGGGCCCACCTTAAATGCATTGCACGCCCAAACAAAGGGAAGAGAGTCCAGGGACTCTCTGGACATTTAAAACAAAATACCAATATCAGCCTTTCTAAGTCATTGGAAGTGGGTCACTTGTATAGGACCCACCTTGATGTATGTGTTCAATCCACGCCGTCCATCCTATTTACCAGCTCATTTTAGGCGTTGGGCCGCAAGGTGGAGCTGATCCAACTTTCTCGTGGGCCATGCCTTAGCTAACAGTGATTTTCACCGTTTAAAGACACCTAAATCTTTCTACACGCCGAAAAATACCCGATATTGGACTTGTTGGGTCCATCTCAGGCCATGAAAATTAGTAGACGGGGTGGATTTGGCTGAAGTAGGCCCCACATGTGAAAATCCTTAGGAATAAGGGATTCAAAAATAAAAATAAAAAAATATATATAAGGCAGCGCCTGCTGCCACTGACGCAGCAGCAGGCGGCTGCGTTTCTAATTCACGGACGGGCGTCCGTGCAGGGACCCACGGCCCCTCATGTGGGCTCCACCATGATGTATATTTTGTATCCACACCGTCCATGAGGTGGACCACCCCCTGAGGTGGGTCCCCTCCAAAAATCAGTCAGATCCAACGCTCGGGTGGCCCACATCACCAGAAACAGTGTGAATTGAACTCTACCATTGAAACCCATTGGCGTCCACAGAAGTTTCAGATCAAGCCAAAATTTGTTTTTCCCCTTCATCCTGGCCCGTGTGACCTTATGGATGGATTGGATGGCAGATAAGCAACATGGTGGGCCCCACCTGGAGCCCACAGTGATGTATGTGTTTAAATCCCACCGTCCAGGCGGACGGTGGGAGCCCACTGTGATATATTTATTTTATCCCCACCGTCCCCTGGACGGTGGGGGTGCACGTGTGTGCATGCGTGTGTGTGTGTGCGTGTGTGCGAGTGCATGCGTGTGTGAGTGCACATGTGTGTGGTTGTGTGCTTGTATGGGGTTGTGTGTGTGTGTGTATATATATATATATTATATATATATATATATATATATATATATATATATATATATATATATTATATTTTATATAATATACGTGATAATGGGCCTCTATGGGCCCCACCATGATGCTTGTATTGCATCCAAACCGTCCACCCATTTTTATAGCTAATGGTTATTCCACTTCATCTATCCCTATGTTAACTTAGGTACGGGTGGGATGGGAAATATACGTTATGGTGGGCCTTAGGAAATTTAAATGATGGAAATCATTATCACTACTTATGCAAGGCCCATGTTATGGGGCCCATTTGATGAAATTGTGGCTGTCATTGAGGCCCACCTTGATGTGTATTTGTGGCCATTGTTGGGGCCCACTTTGATGTACATAAGCCCATGTGATTAGGCCCATTCGAGGTATTCGTGGCCCGTTGTTAAGTCCAACTTTGATATATATGAGAACCATGTTACAAGGCCCATTGTGATGTTTTCAAAGGCCTGTGGGATATGGCCCATTGCAATGTACATAAGGCCCCTTTTGATGTGGCCCACTTGATTTATAAAGGCCCATATGATGCGGCCTATTTGAGGAATATAAGGCCCATGGGTCGAGGCCCAATAAGACGTCCTTAAGGTCCATTGCAATGAGGGATTCCTCCATAGTGTGTGTAATAATGTTTGATGACAGGTTATGCCTTGGGAGAAATGTTGGTTTGACGTCCACGTTGTAAGAATAATGTTGGTTAAATGTCCGGATTATAACTCTCCCTAGGGTCCATTAGTAGGCCCACATTTGTTGGTAGTTCACCACTTTATAACATGCTTAGTATAGCTCCATGATTCATACCCATACGCATCATTTGTATGCTTGATATGAGGAATGTTTGATCATAGCATAAGCCGTTGGGCTGAGACATTTACGGGACTCCTTATGAGACGGAGTGCCCCACATGATCACGTGGTATGCGTGAGATTGCTGCATGATTGTACGGTGTGAATCATGCATCTCGCATATATGTGACTTGATCACTGCACGCCCTAGCGACATCAGGGCCGTGGCTCCACAGGCACATCGTGGATGGCCGTATCGGATACCGGAAATACTTTGTTCTAGCACTGTGGGTACTTAGGATGTCCTTGGGTGAAAGTCCCAGAACCTTTTTGGTACCAAGAGATGCTCCAACGTCTAGACCAAGTGGATACACGAGCGCCCGAGTGCCGAATACCAGTAGGCCGCGTCTCCCACTGTGTCGTGGTCGGTTAGAAAGGGGTGTGGCCTTATCCGCCAGAGTGAGGGGGCTATAAGCTAGGCTGAGTTTGACCAGCTCGCAAATGTGTCCGCTATCGATGAGCCTGGTAGGTATTGGCAAACTACTGGTCAGGCGGATAGTGTGGTCTCTTCCACTTGCTTGACTGTACAGCTAGGGAGGAGGCAGTCAATGTGAGGTGTATTAGACCCCGGTGATATCCAGAGAGGAATTGTACTGATATGTGTATATGATGAGGACTGACATGCTTGTATTGCATCTCGCATATGACATTCGGCTACGTAGGCATTGCATTGCGTTGGTATGGCTGATTGCATTCATGTTTCGCATCGCATGGCCTTGGTATGGCCGATATCATTCATGCCTTACATTACATAGCTCTGGTTGTATTCATGGACTTACCGTATATTTCCGCATTACTCTGATATTGTACACTTGGCGTTTGCCTTGTGCACACACTTACACCACCCTCTAAGCTTTTGTAAGCTTATGCACGACCGTTGCATGCAGGTAGCGTTGGACAGCAGCAGCGCTGAGGCAGGAGTGTGGATCAGATCATTTTGGAGCCTTTTGACTATACTGTATTTCCCTTCCCGCATGGTACTTAAAAGTTGTTGTTATAGTGGATATGTGATGTTGTTGTTTTGTGACTTGGTTATGCTTGTGGTTATGCTCCATCACAAAAAAAAAAATTTCATACTGAAAATCCTCCTTGTAGGATCCCAGGATTGAAAATCTGGCGTATGGGCGCTGGAAGCTGAGAATGGGGTACTACGGAGGTTGTCGGCGCCGGATTCGGTGATCGGGAATTTTGTGAGCCCAGTTTCTGAGTTTGGGACGTGACACTAAGGGCCACTGTGATGTTTTTTTTACCATCCAACTATTGGGGATTTGTGCTGCGGAATCACACAGATCTAGATCTAGGACAACAATTCAATAGTAACAAACAATCACAGAAGAACACAAAGTTTTTACGTGGAAAACCCCTGCGGGAAAAAATCACGGCACAAAGCAACAGAAATCCACTATGAAAAGAAATTACAAGAGAGAGGATTTACCCGATTCGAACAACTTCGAATCTCACCCTTGCTACACCCTTTGATAACCCCAAAATTCCTTTAGAAAGCTTTAGAATTATTTTTCATACTTGTAGAAAAGCCCTAGGGACACCTATTTATAGTATAGGCAACTTCCTTTTCGTACCCTTGCGAAAGGCGACTCAAATTTCCGTAGTCTGCATCGGATTCGGAAACGAATCTGCGAAACTACGACTAGTCGAGCCGAGACTACGATTGGTCGTGGGACTCCCTCAACCAGTCAAGTCATCCCCACGACCGGTCGAGCGGCCCGGACACCAAAAGGTGAGCTCGGTGGACTTTGAGTCGAGCGAGCCACGGCCGGTCGTGTAGCCCCTACAACCGGTCGAGCAATTCCTACGACCGGTCGAAGGCGGTGAAGACTTTTCTGACAACAATCTCCACCAAGTCTTCAACCTTCAACCGTGTAGCTCCTTGATCTCTTCTCTTATCTCTTCATCATATCATAGCTTTAATCAACGCTTCTCGTGAACACTCCGTCCTTCTTTTACGTCATCGCCAAGCCCAGAGAAGTTGCACAGAACTTGAACTTCTCTGTAGGAACGACCTTGGTGAGCATGTCTGCTGGATTCACGCTGGTGTGAATCTTTTCCAGTGTGACGCGTCCTTCCTCAAGCACTTGTCGGATAAAGTGGTGACGAACATCAATGTGTTTAGTACGTGAGTGATAAACAAAATTTTTAGCCAAATTGATAGCGTTCTCGCTATCACAGTTAACCGGCGTGGTCTCCCGTTGAAGTCTCAACTGATTTATCATCCCTCTGAGCCAAACACCTTCTTTAAACGCTTCCGTCACTGCCATATATTCTGCTTCAGTCATGGAAAGAGCCACCACTGACTGAAGCTTCGACATCCAACTAATTACTTCACCCGCTAGAACAAACGAGTTTCCTGAAGTAGACTTCCTGGAATCTATACCGCCTGCGTAGTAAGAATCCATATACCCTACCAACTTTGTCCCTATTTTCTCAAAAGTTAAGACGTAGTCTTTCATATCTCGAATGTATCGAAGTAGCTATTTCATCGCTTCCCAATGTTGCTTACCGGGGTTTGACATGTATCTGTTAACAACACCGACTACCTGTGAAATATCTGGTCTTATACAGACCATGACATACATTAAACTGCCAACCGCATTTGAATAAGGCACATGAGATATAACCTGCTTTTCCTCATTAGAATTAGGACATTGTTCTGAGAAAAGCTTGAAGTGAGCTACGTGGGGAACGCCCACCGGCTTTGCCTAATCCATTTCATACTTGATCAATACCTTTTCAAGGTATTCTTCCTATGATAACCAAAGCCTGCTCCTCTTATTGTCTCTATAAATATCTATGCCGAGAACCCTCTTTGCAGCCCCTAGATCTTTCATCTCGAATGTCCCTGATAACTGAGTCTTCGGTATGTTGATTTCAAGGATATCATGACAGGCGATCAACATATCATCAGCATACAGTACTAGGATGATGAATTTTTCATCACTCAGTATCTTTTAATAGACACAGTGATCGTATTCACTTCGAGTAAATTTCTGACTCACCATGAAAGAATCAAATTTCTTATACCACTGCCTAGGCGACTGTTTTAGGCCGTACAACGACCTCATTAACCTGTAAACCTTTTTCTCTGCCCCTTTAACTTTGTAGCTCTCTGGTTGCTTCATGTAGATCTGCTCTTCTAATTCCCTGTGCAGGAATGCAGTCTTCACATCCATCTGTTACAGCTCAAGATGGTATTGGGCAACCAACGCCAACACGAATCTGATAGATACCTGCTCTACCACCGGCGCGAATATCTCTGTGAAGTCGATCCCTTCTCTCTGAGCATAACCCTTGGCTACCAACCTTGCTTTGTATCTATCCTGTTTCCTTTTGAATGATCACTTGCATCCGATCGCTTTTCGGCCCAAAGGAAGCTCAATCAGCTCCCATGTGTGATTTTTGTGCAATGAATCCATCTCATCGTCCATAGCCGTCTTCCGCTTTTTTGCATCAGGCTCATCAAGAGCCTCCTGAATAGTAGACGGGTCCTCCTCATCTGTAATAAGGGCATATGCAATATTAGAGTCGTTCCTGTATCTTGTCGGTAACCTGCGATCACGCGGTGGGTTCCTTCTCACAGGTGGCTGCCCCACCTGATCCTGTATCTCTGTCTTCGCATCTGTCTCTGCCTGAGTATCATCTATATCAATCTGGACGTCTACGATCACCCTTTCTAGTTCCTCTTGCTCCTTTTGATCATTCTTGCGAAATAGGGAGCTTTCATCGAATCTAACGTCACAGCTAGTGATGACCTTGCGTGTGACCTTGTTAAATAACCTGTAACCTTTCACACCAATGCCATAGCTAACAAAGATATACTTTTTAGCTCTATGGTCTAGCTTATCTCTTTCAATTGACGGTACATGAGAGTAAGCCTCACAACCAAATATGCGTAGACATGAGTAGTCGATTTTCTAACCACTCCATACTTCATCTGGGATTTTACATTCAATTGTCGTTGAAGGAGACCTGTTCACCAAATAACAAGCCGTGTTAACGGCCTCAGTCCATAGGTCCTTGCCCAATGCAACATTACTTAACATGCATCTGGCCCTTTCCAAGAGAGTCTGATTCATTCGCTCAGCCACACTGTTTTGCTCAGGTGTGTAGCACACTGTATTGTGCCTGATGATCCCTTCATCCTTGCAATAATCATTAAACTCATTAGAAGTAAATTCTCCACCATTGTCAGTCCTTAAAACCTTTATTTTCAGTCTTGACAGTTTTTCCACAATTGCCTTCCATTGTTTGAATATGGTGAAAACTTCGGATTTACGTTTCGTGAAGTAAACCCAAACTTTCCTGGAGTAGTCGTTAATGAATGAAACAAACTATGATGACCCTCCAATGGAAACTTCTGGCGATGACCCCCATACGTCAGAGTGCACATAATCAAGCACTCCATTACAAACATGTTTTTAAGATTTAAAAGATAGTCTAGATTGTTTACCATATATACAATGTTCGCATATATCTAAATCAGAACTTTTCAAAACTGGAATCAAACATCGATTAGAAAGTACCTTCATGCCTCGCTCGCTTACCTTCATGCCTCGCTCGCTCATGTGGACTAGACGAGCATGCCACATACATAGAGACGTGGAGTCTACAATAGCTGGTGCCGCTCAACCTGCCGAAGTGCTCCCAATCAACCTGTAAAGGTTTCCGTGCCTCTGTGCTCTCATAACCACGAGTGCCCCTTTTGAAACTTTAAGGACACTATCAATACTGGTGAACTTGCATCCTATAGTCTCGAGTGCACCGAGAGAAATTAGACTTTTCTTCATATCAGGAGCGTACCTGACGTCAGTTAAGGTATGCTCCATCCCATCAAACATCTTGATTCTAATCATACCAATCGCCACAACATTACAGACATTTTTATTACCCATAAAAACTTGTCCGCCATCGCATTCCTTGTAACTGGTAAACCAATTTCGATGAGGAGTCATGTGATAAGCTGCTCCTATGTCAAGTATCCATTCATCTTTATGATTGTTGTGCAAGTGACCAATCATGGAAACAGACAGAACATCACCACCACTTGATTCTTCATCAGATGTGACCACATTGGCCTCCTTGAAAGAAGCCGCTGAATTTTCTTTCTTCGTTTTAAGATTTCTACAATCCTTCTTCATGTGTCCAGACAACCCACAATTTCAACGCTTTAATTTTCCTTTGCCCTTGCCCTTTGATTTGGATCTAGGTATTGAGGATCCTGTACCTCGCTTAGAATCTCTGTCCCTCGTAATCAGTGCATTGGAAGATGTCCCCATGTCGCCGTTTAACTTTCTCATAGCCTTCCCTTGAAGGGCTGAGATAACGTTGTCAACACTTAGGGTTTTATTTACGGTGCACATCGTGTCCCTAAAAGACTCATATGATGCAGGAAGAGAATTCAACAATATACATGCATGTTCCTCATCTTTGACCACTTCCTCCATATCCAGCAATTTGCACATCAATTTATTAAAGTTACTTATATAGGCTTCTAGATTTCCACCCTCTGCCATCTTAAAGGTATAACACTGTAGCTTCAAGTGTAGGCGATTTTCAGAGGACTTCTTTACATAGATGTTCTCTAATTTCACCCACAAACTAGCCACAGTTTTCTCCCTCAAAACATTATAGAGAACCTCATCCGTGAGACATAAACGGATAGAGGCTAAAGCATTACTATCAAGATTTTCCCAATCATCATCTTTCATGGTAGATTTCTGCTCCTCAAGAGCCTTAATCTCACCTTGCTTGGTTAACAGACTAATCATCTTAATCTTCCATAACTCAAAATTATTTTTGTCTGAGTACTTCTCAATATCAAACTTGTCGTTTCCCATTATTACTAATCCTGCATATTTAGATTTGTGCCCCAATGATTGCTTTGATACCACTTGTTGGGGATTTGTGCTGCGGAATCACACAGATCTAGATCTAGGACAGCAATTCAATAGTAACAAGCAATCACAAAAGAACAAAAAGTTTTTACGTGTAAAACCCTTGCTGAAAAAAACCAAGGTACAAAGCGACAGAAATCCACTATGAAAAGAAATTACAAGAGAGAGGACTTACCCGATTCGAACAACTTCGAATCTAACCCTTGCTACGCCCTTTGATAACCCCAGAATCCCTTTAGAAAGCTTTATTATTATTTCCCATACCTGTAGAAAATCCCTAGGGACACCTATTTATAGTTTAGGTAACTTCCCTTTCGCACCCTTGCGAAAGGCGACTTAAATTTCCGCAGTCCGTATCAGATTCGGAAACAAATCTGCTAAACTACGACTGGTCGAGCCAAGGCTGCGACTGGTCGTGGGACCCCCTCGACCAGTCGAGTCATCCCCACGACCAGTCGAGCGGCCCGGACACCAAAAGGTGAGCTCGCTGGACTTTGAGTCGATCGAGCCACAGCCGGTCGTGTATCCCCTACGACCGGTCGAGCAATCCCTACGACCGGTCGAAGGCGGTGAAGACTTTTCTGACAACACCAACCTATTAATAATGTCATGTAGACCTGGATGAAGTGAAAACACAAATATCAGCTTGATCTGAAACTTCTGTAGCTCCCAAGAAGTTTTTAATGGTGTGCCTATAATCCCCACTTTCTGGCCCACTAATGTAACATCCCGAATTTTTTCCAACCTGGAATTAGACGTCCTTAGGCAATGGGTCGATCCTAACACCTTATTAACTTGTCAGAACTCAATCCCAAAGTCTAAAACCGCTTTTGAACCCATTTACTTCACAAATCCCACCCTTCACCACCTTGTTCTTTCAATTTTTCTAAGTACTTTCACCTTAGACACTATCTTAAAGTAGGTAAGTATTATAACTTGGATTAGTTTATATACAAACTACGAAGGCCCAGGTACCACCTTAGACAGAAATTACTCAGGACTAAATCCTTTAGAAATTAGGCGAGAAATAGTCAGTGTTAAACTAGAGTACCTGTGAAATTAGCACCAATCACTTTAAATACGATCTGCAAGACCCAAAACTTGTAGAATCATTGACGCTTCATTACTCTAAAATCTAGGATCAATCTCATTACCCGGCTACTCTCGGGAGCACATTGAAACTCCGTATCAGATCTGGACCGCACGTCGGAAGTCCGATTATACGAAGTTAAGGAATTAGGACCGCCTTGCTGGGCTTGACAACCATCTCAGAAATCAAATCCAGATAGTGTCCCAGCGCTGTTCGCTTGAGCTCGGAGCGAGGAGTGTGAGAAAGGTGAAAATAAATCTAAATGAAATTCAAAATAAAGAAATCTAGCATATGTTGTTTGCGGGTCAGTATTAAGCAACCAGACCGTCAAATTCGGACCAAATTACACCCTCGGATCAGGGATATTTCCCCAAACATATCTATGTACTCGGAATCTCCGATCGAGTTTCACTGACCGTTGAACTGAAACTGGTCCGCCACGCGTGATCTGAGAATCCGACTGGAACGCAAACTTAACTAAACCTAAATCCATTGTTCGTGAGCTTAAGTCCGACCTTTGGCTCAAGGGGGCCCGCCAGAAATCCTCCGTTGAGCTGAAACTGACCCACTTTGGCTATAACCTAAGTATACCTTGATCCGAAGTCTATTTTGGTGTGATTTTAGGCTATATAAGGACTTTAAAAACCTCTCTCATTCAGCCATACGAATTTGAGAAAAACCCTAGGAAAAGAGAGAAAAGAGAGAGAAAGTGAGAGAGTAGTGGGAGAATCTCCCTGCCATGCTTCCCTGCCGCTACACGAGCTTAACCACTTCCTTCTAATCGCTTTCCCGGCGATTCTGGCGTCGTTTCTAGGTAAGAAACCCTAACCCTAACCTGATTTGGGGTGTTGATAGTTGTAGGTTATGAAATATCTAACCTATTTCGTTCTATAGGTTACCAAACTGCCGTATACGAAAGCCTAGCAAATCTATCGAGTTCTTTCCGATTCTACGATAAAAGGTGCGGACTTTAGGTGTATAGGTTATGGTTTTCAACGCTTTCAATGTCAGATAATGATAGATTCATGATCTGGATGCAATTGCACATGTACAAAGTGCTGTCTGTTTTCCGTTTCGATTAAAGACGTGGAATATGAAATTTTACATATTCTAGGTATTTGAAGAAAGTACCGTATACGTATAAATTTTGGAAATGTGTTTGCCATGATTATTTGTTTTATGAACATATTATATATGTGTAAAATACTTGTTTGGCGAAAGGACTCGCCCTAATACATGTTTTGCTAATATACACTATGTATGTTAAAATAATGTATTGTAAGTGTTTGTGAAAATGACCGAATGAATATAGAATTCGCATTCGTACTCGCCATAACTGATTGTCATGGATACATGATTGTTGTATAGGCGACACCCCTTTGACGAAAGGATTTGCCCTAAATCACGCCACGGCCAATATACACTATATATGTTAAAACGTGTAGCCTAAGTGTTTGTAGAAATGACTTAATGAACATGGAACTTGGATTCCTGCTTGCCATGACTATCCGTCGTGGGTGCGCGCTTGTTATAATTGGGGCAACTCTCTAGTGAAAAGATTTGGCCTTATACCTATGTGATCAACATACGTCATGTATGTTGATGTATGTAGTTTAAAGTGTTTGTTGAATTGACTAAATAAATATGGATTTATGATTTATGCCTGCCAAATGTATTGAATGTAAGAACATGATTGATGTGTATGCGACAACTCCTTGCTATAAGGATTTGTCCTATTCTATGTTGAAATCAACATACGTCATGTATGTTGGAGTGGTGTAGTTTAAGTGTTTGCTAAAATGCCTGTATGAGAAATTGTGTGACGAACTAAGTTTAATAGGGTGTTGAGATAGGATTCTCAGCTACCTTAGAGATGTATATGATTTCCTCCATGTTGCTTGTTTAATTTAACCGCTTACTTATGAAATATAGGTGTTTGAATTTCCTGTTTATATTGTGCTTTATTACATGTTTTATGACATGCTTGAATCACTTTGTTTATTCTGCTTTACTCTACATGCTTCTGGTCATGGATTGATTGTGTTTGGGGCTATGATTATAGTCCAGGCAATCGGTAACGGGATTGAATTCGTGGCTGAGATTCATTTGCCACGTCAGATGTGCTCGACGAACCCGAGTCGTACTTCGGTTGGTGATAGTGGTTGGCCACACGAAGTGCTTATGCGCTTCATATCGTTCAACTTGTCGTGCGCTCGAGCTAGCTTAGCTCGTCAAGTAACCCGATCTGTCTAATGTATGTTCACCATGTTTGGATGCCTTTGCTTGAACCGATGGTATCAAACTTACCAGCGAAATCCTGTTAACCATGGTACCTCGATCCGCTAAGACTCATGAGCTAGGCATGGTGGTATGGGACACCGTGGTCGACCTGTCGGCCTACGGTGGGGCCATGTGCCTCCCCGTAGTGACCAGTGAGCAACCAGACTCGTGAGCCGATGATGGTGGTATGGGACACTATATTCGAGCTGTCGGCCTACACTGATTGGTGACGAGCCCTTTGTAGTGACCTCGAGCATACTCTGAATTTGCGGCGAGGCGACGAGTTTTTCCGCAGTGAATAGAGTATGAACTAGGCCCTATCAATTTAATGATGAACAGTTAAAAGGGTGATGGGGGAGTGGTATAACGAATGCCTGTAACAGCCCTGACAGCTTTTACAGCGACCTAGAAACACACCATCATATGAGATTAACTAGGACTGACGACCCTAGAATAGATCATGTTTGGGAATGATACAAGGGAGGTACCTTAGTTTCCCAATACTGTTGTTTGAAATGGACTAATGACAACTCGGTAATCATGCTCATCATCGCATTGCATATGCCTGGAAGATGTGGAGCATTGAGGAATGCAAGCATGCCGCGAACGTAAGATGGTGTCGCATGAGGGAGTGTGTAGTGAGGCATGCATCATGACTGCATTCATACTTACACTAATAAGAGTAGTTAGGAGTGTTTGATTGTACTGCTTTATCATTTCTGCTTGACTGAATTGATAACATGTTAACCTATGCTTTTCTGTTCCACTGAGTTGATCACTCACTCCCACGTTACGGGACTGTGTTGTACACACCAACCAGACTTGTTTGAGTTTCAGGTGATGGCGATGCTTATGAAGCAGAGCCAGACTACTACTATGATGTTGAGGAGGAGTTCTCCTACATGTAATTCTCTGACAGGTCTATGAAGACCTGATATTGTATTAACGGGGCTATGGTATTTGGGATAGAAGACATTACACTTCCACAACTTGGTATATGTTGAAAGTATACTTGTAATTCATTAA
This sequence comes from Magnolia officinalis, assembly GCA_021015155.1. Taxonomy (NCBI): domain Eukaryota; kingdom Viridiplantae; phylum Streptophyta; class Magnoliopsida; order Magnoliales; family Magnoliaceae; genus Magnolia; species Magnolia officinalis. The sequence continues at coordinate 51,493,327 of JAJHSJ010000001.1, forward strand.
CTTGGTAACATTATCACACTCTGGAGACTCACTCCAGTTTTTATATTTTATATATCTATCACAGTCTTCCGCTTGTAATTTAACTATCTCTGGAGTATGATATGCTGTTTTGGCTTAATCTCACTCATGTTCACTACACTAATACAGACAACATTCAATCATCATTCATTTTGTTGCATAAGTGATGCGTTGGAACTCGGGAGTTGAGTTTATGCTCGACCCCCTATTTTCAGGGCGTTACAAGATGGCATCCGAGCATGATTTGGATTAAACCGGACCTGGGTTATGGTAACACGACACACTCTGACGCACTTTGAATTAGGAAGGGGCGATAAAACCTAGAAACCATACTTGAATCCCAAGTTTCGCCGACAGGTGAGACTATACGGTTATTTAGTCCACAACGTATCTTTGGTCGCGTGAAACGACCTAAGTCGGCCATCAGTTGACGGGTTTGAGTCGTTCCCTAGAAATGAATGTCCTTAGGTTGTGGGTCAACCATAACACCTTACGCTTCATCTCAAAGCCTAGAACCCTTTTTTTTTTATCCAATTCCTTCAAAATCTCTCCTTGCACCACTTCATTCTTTAATTTTTTCTAAATCCTTTCATACCGGGTATAAATTCTAATGTATAAATGATGAATAATAATACTTAAACAAAAAAAGTTACTATAAATAGTAAATATATGTATAAATTAGAATTTTGACCATTAAAACTTTGGAATCTAACCAAATATATGGGTTAGTTGGATAGATTAGCTCCTCCTACCCCAAAATCATATGCCACATGTCACATAAACTCATTCCGGTTTACAAATTAGTCCCGAAACTGCTCAAAATGGAGTCGAGGGCCACACTATGAAATCCGGGAGGACCCGGGACAGACCTGGGGTGCCATTGGCACCTCGGGAGGGTGGTGAACACCGCCCTACAGCAGAGGCACCGCGGTTGGTCCGGTGGACCGCGGCGGAACCACGGTCGACCGTGGTCAGGTTGGGCCGGGCTGGTCAGACCGGTGCTGGTTTTGGTCAGCCCGACCCCTAGGCACGTGTGGTGCCCACCAAATTTTGTGGGGGCCCCTGTTTCACGTCCGTTTTGCCCTCTCCCTCTCAAAGCACCTCCAATCTCTCATTTCCCTTTAAACTTGTTGTCCTCTCTCTCAAATCTCTCTCCTAATCGTCCGATTTATCATTTTCGGCCACAACCCATCTACATCCATCGTTCATAGCAACACCTACCCTCTACCATTTCCGTTTTCTCTCATTTGAGCTCCTACACCCCCCATTTGAAGCTCAAATTCGAGTAAGCTCTCTAACCCATCCATTTTCTTCCCTTTCCTTCTTCAAACCCCGCCTTTTGGGCCTTTACAATCCTTGTTGAGGCTCAAGTCCGTGGAGAACCAAAAATTCCAGCCCCCGTTTCCCCTTATCCTCATTTTCCATGGCTCTATCTGAGCTTGTACGACCATTTTCTTGGAGGCCTAATCATCCATATTGTTGTCTTGTAGTTTGCATGGGTTACCGTCTTTGGATGTTTTTATTTTCATGTTGATAGGTGTAGTAGTTGGTAGAATGTTTTAGATGTTTGAGGACATTTAGGGCCCGTTCGGCCAACTGCATTAGGTGAGTTAGGTGGATAGAATTGTATAAGTAACAATAAATGTATGTGTAAGATATGGTCCCTAGATTGGGTGTATCCCATGTTTTCCAATGCCATGTTTGGAATGTATGCAATGAAAAGTATATCCCGTATTTTCCTTTCAAATTACACTTAAAAAATTCATTATCCTGGGATTTGGAAATCCCATTTCACCCTTTGCCAACATAAGACTCATTTTCCAAAGCCTATAAAATTAATTTTTATCCCACCTACCCTCCTACCAAACATGTCATTCCCAATCCCGAAGTGAGATTAGCAATGCAGTCCCATTTACGACAATAGGCCCTAGAGTTTTGGACCTAGAGTGGTGCTCCTAGATTTTGACAAACATGACCGTGTAGGAAATCCAACAATTTATAATGTGAACCTTAGGACCCTCTTAGCTGGTATGAGCATGTGTGTAGTGCTCGAGCATAGTTAAATTTAAGTTCGGGTGACTCAATTCCAATTAGGCAACTTTGACCCTCAGTGATAAAACCCTTCCTTATATTAGAAATGATATGAAATCATCTAGCGTATGAGCATAGACTTTGGACTACACCTAAATTAAGACTAGACTACTAGTTACATTAGAGAATGCCAAAGACCGATAGATGTAGCTAGGTCAAATCAATACACCTCTTTGATCTGGGTGGCGCAGTGAAAGCGTGGTAGACCCTTGCCCCACTAGCCCAGGATCGAATGGAGTTGATCCAAACTATACGTAAAGACAGGTCACTAAATAGGATGAGCTACCCTATCTCGGACATAGAATGAGACGAGGATTTTCTTAGACCAAGACCTAAAGGGCAACCCGAGAAATAGGACACTTGAACCTTTCTTTGATGGGCATTCCCTAAGTTTTTAGAGTGATCGGTCTACGGAGTTATTGAAATATACAACTGCGAAGCATTCGCGGCTTGACCCAATTCTCAATCCTGGGCGACTACCAATGGACTCACTGCTGAGCAGAAGACCAGGATCCACAAGGATTCGGAAGGGATACGATGAGCTTTCTACCCTGGCCCGGTAGATGATCGATGTATCGAGATCAAGCCCACTATAAATGTCTCTCCGTGTTGGTCAAACAATGAAAACAACTATCTTACTCTAAATAATTGGGGATTGTCGTCAAGACTCCAAATAGGTAAAGAAATAAATTGTAACAAACCATCAGGGTATGAGAAATGGATAAAGAAATAAGTTTTAAGGGGGGTAGACTAAATTGAACCAGGCTAGTATATACCCTACCACGCGTAAAAACTCAAAATCAATAAAACTTAAGCAAAAGAAATAATTAAATATTTCCTTATTACCCTTAGGCAATTTCGGGGATGAAATTTTGTTTTAAGGGGGGTAGATTGTAACATCCCGAATTTTTGCCAACCTGGAATTAGACGTCCTTAGGCAATGGGTCGATCCTAACACCTTATTAACTTGTCAGAACTCAATCCCAAAGTCTAAAACCGCTTTTGAACCCATTTCCTTCACAAATCCCACCCTTCATCACCTTGTTCTTTCAATTTTTCTAAGTACTTTCACCTTAGACACTATCTTAAACTAGCTAAGTATTATAACTTGGATTACTTTATATACAAACTACAAAGGCCCAGGTACCACCTCAGACAGAAATTACTCAGGACTAAATCCTTTAGAAATTAGGCGAGAAATAGTCAGTGTTAAACTAGAGTACCTGCGAAATTAGCACCAATCACTTTAAATACGATCTGCAAGACCCAAAACTTGTAGAATCATTGACGCTACATTACCCTAAAATCTAAAATCAATCTCATTACTCGGCTGCTCTCGGGAGCACATTGAAACTCCGTATCAGATCTGGACCGCACGTCGGAAGTCCGATTTATACGAAGTTAAAAAGTTAGGACTGCCTTGCTGGGCTTAACAACCATCTCAGAAATCAAATCCAGATAGTGTCCCAGCGCTGTTCGCTTGAGCTCGTAGCGGGGAGTGTGAGAAAGGTGAAAATAATTCTAAATGAAATTCAAAATAAAGAAATCTGCACATGTCTCTTGCGGGTCAGTATTAAGCAACCAGACCGTCAGAATCAGACCAAATTACACCCTCGGATCAGGGATATTTCCCCAAACATATCTATGTACTCGGAATCTTCAATCGAGTTTCACTAACCGTTGAACTGAAACTGGTCCGCCACGCGTGATCTGAGAATCTGACTGGAACGAAAACTTAACTAAACCTAGATCCAGTGTTCGTGAGCTTAAGTCCGACCTTTGGCTAAAGGGGGCCCGCCAGAAGTCCTCCGTTGAGCTGAAACTGACCCACTTTAGCTATAACCTAAGTGTACCTTGACCCGGAGTCTATTTTGGTGTGATTTTAGGCTATATAAGGACCTTAAAACCCTCTCTCATTCAGCCATACGAATTTGAGAAAAACTCTAAGAAAAGAGAGAAAAGAGAGAGAAAGTGAGAGAGTAGTGGGAGAATCTCCCTGCCATGCTTCCCTGCCTCTACACGAGCTTAACCACTTCCTTCTAATCGCTTTCCCGGCGATTCCGACGTCGTTTCTAGGTAAGAAACCCTAACCCTAACCTAATTTGGGGTTTTGATAGTTATAGGTTATGAAATAGCTAACCTAGTTCGTTCTATAGGTTACCAAACTGCCGTATACGAAAGCCTAGCAAATCTATCGAGTTCTTTCCGATTCTACGATAAAAGGTGCGGACTTTAGGTGTATAGGTTATGGTTTTCAACGTTTTCAATGTCAGATAATGATAAATTCATGATCTGGATGCAATTGCACATGTACAAAGTGTTGTCTGTTTTCCGTTTCAATTAAAGACGTGGAATATGGAATTTTACATATTCTAGGTATTTGAAGAAAGTACCATATACGTATAAATTTTGGAAATGTGTTTGCCATGATTATTTGTTGTATGAACATATTATATATGTGTAAAATACTTGTTTAGCAAAAGGACTCGCCCTAATACATGCTTTGCTAATATACACTATGTATGTTAAAATAATGTATTCTAAGTGTTTGTGAAAATGACCGAATGAATATAGAATTCGCATTCGTACTCGTCATGACTGATTGTCATGGATACATGATTGTTGTATAGGCGACACCCCTTTGACGAAAGGATTTGCCCTAAATCACGCCACAACCAATATACACTATATATGCTAAAACGTGTAGCCCAAGTGTTTATAGAAATGACTGAATGAACATGGAACTTGGATTCCTGCTTGCCATGACTATCCGTCGTGGGTGCGCGTGTATTATAATTGGGGCAACTCCCTAGTGAAAGGATTTGGCCTTATACCTATGTGATCAACATACGTCATGTATGTTGATGTATGTAGTTTAAAGTGTTTGTTGAATTGACTAAATAAATATGGATTTATGATTTATGCCTGCCAAATGTATTGAATGTAAGAACATGATTGATGTGTATGCGACAACTCCTTGCTATAAGGATTTGTCCTATTCTATGTTGAAATCAACATACATCATGTATGTTGGAGTGGTGTAGTTTAAGTGTTTGCTAAAATACCTGTGTGAGAAATTGTGTGACGAACTAAGTTTAATAGGGTGTTGAGATAGGATTCTCGCTACCTTAGAGATTTATATGATTTCCTCCATGTTTCTTGTTTAATTTAACCGCTTATGAAATATAGGTGTTTGTATTTCTTGTTTATATTGTGCTTTATTACATGTTTTATGACATGCTTGAATCACTTTGTTTATTCTGCTTTACTCTACATGCTTCTAGTCATAGATTGATTGTGTTTGGGGCTATGATTATAGTCCAGGCAATCGGTAACGGGATTGAATTCGTGGCTGAGATTCATTTGCCACGTGAGATGTGCTCGACAAACCTGAGTCATACTTCAGTTGGCGATAGTAGTTGGTCACACGAAGTGCTTATGCGCTTCATATCGTTCAACTTGTCGTGTGCTCGAGCTAGCCGAGCTCGTCAAGCAACCCGATCTGTCTAATGTATGTTCACCATGTTTGGACGCCTCTGCTTGAACCTAGAGTACCAAACTTACCAGTGAAATCCCGTTAACTATGGTACCTCGATCCGCTAAGACTCATGAGCCGAGCATGATGGTATGGGACGCCGTGGTCGAGCTGTCGGCCTACGCTGGGGCCATGTGCCTCCCCGTAGTGACCAGTGAGCAACCAGACTTGTGAGCCGATTATGGTAGTATGAGACACTATATTCGAGCTGTCGGCCTACATTGATTGGTGACGAGCCATTTGTAGTGACCTCGAGCATAATCTGAATTTGCAGCGAGGCGACGAGTTTTTTCGCATTAAATAGAGTATGAACTAGGCCTGTATCAATTTAGTGATGAACCGTTAAAAGGGTGTTGGGGGAGTGGTGTAACGAATGCGTGTAACAGCCCTGACAGCCTTTGCAGCAACCTAGAAACACACCATCATATGAGATTAACTAGGACTGACGACCCTAGAATGGATCATGTTTGGGAATGATACAAGGGAGGTGCCTTAGTTTCCCAATGTTGCTGTTTGAAATAGACTAATAACAACCCGGTAATCATGCTCATCATCGCATTGCATGTGCCTGGAAGATGTAGAGCACTGAGGAATGCAAGCATGCCACGAACGTAAGATGGTGTCGCATGAGGGAGTGTGTGGTGAGGGTATGCATCATGACTGCATTCATACTTGCATTAATAAGAGTAGTTAGGAGTGTTTGATTATACTGCTTTATCATTTCTACTTGACTGAATTGATAACATGTTAACCTATGCTTTACTATTCCACTGAGTTGATAACTCACTCCCATGTTACGAGACGGTGTTGTACACTCCAACCAGACTTGTTTGAGTTTCAGGTGATGGCGATGCTTATGAAGCAGAGCCGGACTACTACTATGATGTTGAGGAGGAGTTCTCCTACATGTAATTCTCTGACAGGTCTATGAAGACCTGGTATTGTATTGACGGGGCTATGGTATTTGGGATAGAAGACATTACACTTCCACAACTTGGTATATGTTGAAATTATACTTGTAATTCATTAACCTGGTAACGTTATCACACTCTAGAGACTCACTACAGTTTTTATATTTTATATATCTATCACAGTCTTCCGCTTGTAATTTAACTGTCTCTGAAGTATGATATGTTGTTTTGGCTTAATCTCACTCATGTTCACTACACTAATATAGACAACATTCAATCATCATTCATTTTGTTGCATAAGTGATGCGTTGGAACTCGGGAGTTGAGTTTATGCTCGACCCCCGATTTTTAGGGCGTTAGAACTAAAGCCTTAGTTCTACCTTATTTTTGGGTTCTTACCTTATAATGATCTACAAATTGGGTTGGGCGGTGTGGATAAGATGTTTGCATCATGGTGGCCCCCATAGAGCTCTGCCCGAACGGATTACCATCCGGGCGGGGTAGGACGCAATCCGCTTCCACTAGATTGGTGATGTATGGTTATTGGCGTTACCACTAGCTAGGTCGGTGCTCTGTGGGCCCAACATGATGTATGTATTTTATCCACGCCATCCATCTATTTCTTAAGATCATTTTAGGGCTTGATTCCAAAAATGAGCCAGATCTAAGTCTCGGGTGAACCACACCAGTGGAAAATAGTAGTAATTTAATGTCCACCATTAAAAAAAATTATTTTTACCGACAGATTATTGTTGTTAATGTCAAAATCTGTATCACCCTCTACCAAGCCTTGAGTGCTCAATGCGAACCCTGGTCCTGCACAAAGCAACAAGCAAAGGAGACCCTGGCTCAAACAGGGGACCCTTCGATGCCAAAGTCAGGCGAGGGAAACAGGGTCTAAGCGGTGTAGAGTAGTGTGAGGGTATGAGATCTTGAATACCTGTATAGGTAAAAATGATCCGTATTTATACTGATGGTTGCAATGAACGTGTCTGATAATCTCGGCACGGTCATCGCCACTACGGGCGGGCTACGCGCGCGTAGTTGTTGACGGTTACCCGAAGATCGTGCTATGAGCTTTACTTAGTCGTGTGTTACTGGGGGTGTGCATTAATGCTATTGCTGACCAGGTTCCCATCCGAGCTGACCTCATAGTTCGAATCTTACTTGTCGACCCGAGCCCATGGATAAACGGATTATTGGCTCGACTCGAAGGAACACTGGATGGGTAGGTGATGCTTTCTTGCATTTTGAGTCGGTATAATCGGGTCGGACGTGCTGTTGTTGCTCCGAGATTCAGCTCATAGGATGTGCAATGACTCCTTCCAAGTCTCGGGTCGGCGTTATAGTTCCAAGTGAGCTACTAGGTCAGACGTTCACCGCACCTCGGACGTTAATCTGTCCGAGGCCTTGCTCGTTATTACTAGAGTTAATCTCGATGCAGCTTAGTTCGGATTTATCCATAACAATTGTCATCTACTTTAGTTTTGGGATCATACCATAAAATTATCTGAAAAAATAAATAGACGGCATGGATGAGACACATACATCATGTTCGGGCCCATAGAGCCCTGACCACTAGCCGCCACCAGTGGCAGGGGCACAGCCCATCCATTTCTTGCTCACTAACTCTCCTCCAGTTCTGACTTTATAAACGGTTCAAAATAAATCAAAGTTACATGGGCCCATAATGATGTATTTATCATATCTACACCGTTCATTCATTTGGTGAGATAATTTTAGATCTTGATCTGAAAATCAAGTAATTTTAGATTCAAGTGGACCACACCCCAAATAGCAGTAGGACGTTGATTCTCACCATTAAACCATTCGTAGGGCCCACTGTTACATTTACTTTCCATCCGTTATGTTCATAAGGTCACACAGACCTGGATGAAGAGAAAAAATAAATATCATATTGATCCAAAATTTCAATGACCCCAAAAGGGTTTCAATAGCAGGCGTTCAATCCCTCATTGCCTTTTACATTGTGATCCACTTGATGTTTGGATTTGTCTTATTTTTTGGATCAAGCCTTAAGACTAATTCACCAAGTGGACGGGCGGTTTGAATATAACTTGCGCCTCACGATGGGACCCACAAAACTTAGTGACATCAACACACTAACATAGGCTACTAGTGTGCTGGTGTGTGATACTGAAAAGGCCAAGCTAAGAGTCCTAGAGAGGGTTGGGGGGGGGGGGGGGGGGGGGTGAATAGGACTATGCCAAATTAAAATAATAAGCTGCAGAATTAAACAAATATGAATAAAGATAGCACTTAAACAATCCATAATGTGGAAATGTAAAACAACCTCAAAAATCTAGTATTGAGAGGTTGATACAAACTTGGTTCTAAGGACAACCTGACACCAAAAATCAATGGTTTATGGTAGGACAACCTTACTAGAACGTAGGTGAGTATCAAAAACTCAAACTGAAGAAGATATAAAATAAATAAATAGTAAAGAAAATCACTAAGCGATTATAACATTCCCACACTTGCATAAAGGAAATTACAACATTCTCCACAAATGCAAAAAGGAAAATTACAACATCCACAAAATGAAATATTCAATTAATCACCACAAGATAAGAAATTATAGTGGTTCGCTTGTTTGTACACCAACTGTTTAGAAAAACAGTCACACAACTACTCCACTCCTAATATCCTCACACAGTGGATATTAACGTTCACTATGAAAATAGGTTTTCCAAGGTTCACCTAAAACCCTCACAATTGTGTCTTTTAAGTGGGCTTACACAATTCAAAAAACCCCATACTCTGAGTTTTCTGGATCACCTCAGACAAACTAAAAGAAAGATTTTTCTGGCACAATCTCAATGAAACCAAAATAAAGAATTTACAAAACTGTAAAATACTTATCTGGATATTCTCCTTTTGATGCAGCCCGGAAGAACTAATTTGGAGTAAAAGATCAACGTAGATGTTCAATGTTCACACTCACTTATGAATAGGTTCTAAGTTCTAAATTGATTTTAAATCAAATCACCTTGGGCTAGCTTCATTTGATTTTGATTCCAAGAAATGGGAATACTTCAATCCCTCTTTCAAATAAAATTGGAATGCAGAACACAAAATCAAATGCAAAAAACTAATTAAAGAGAATATAAAATAAGTACTAAATATCTTAAGAATATCACTAACTTATCTCTCAGAGCGGTGTATTGATTTTGCTTGAATTGGATATCAAACTCTGAAATTCGTGCTCTATTTATAAGTGCAGAAATCGCATCTTCGACTGGTATTGAGGTCGGCACGACTGTTCGTAGAACCAACAGATTTTTAAAATTTTGAGCGCGATAAGATCAGACCTTTCGACGACTGGTCGAAGGACCTGCTCGACTGGTCGAGTGGCCTCCACGACTAGTCGAGTCCTGTCCATGACTGGTCGTGCGAGACTCAATTTAGTTGCTGGACTTTGAGTCAAGCCTGTAGGACTAGTCGAGCACTATTCACATGACCGGTTGACCAGTTTCCAGGACTGGTCAAGGCTTTATCAATTAGAAGAATTTCATCATTTTCTGAACTTGAGACAGGTGTTTTCAAGTGATTATCAATGACCATATTAATGGACTCTTGAATAACACCGGTCCTCTTATTAAGAACCCGATACGCTTGACTATTCAGAGCATACCCTAAAAATATCCCTAGGTGGAGCGCCGACGACATTATTCTACTTCGATTTCTTCATGGGTTCTAGTAGTTCTTCTTATTTTTATTATGTTTTTGAGTTAGCTATGACTAACTAATCTCTTAGTTAGGGTTAAGAGGTGAAGCTTATAGCGTGTTGGGATGTTTATTTTGCTTTGATTATTGTTTATGTTGAACTCCATTAATTCTAGTTTGAATTTAATGAATATTTTTAGTTTTCTATGGTTTATTGTGACTCAAATTATAATAGACGTTGCGATAACTTTGAATATCTTATTTTCCATTATGAGATTGTGAGATCAGTAAATCCTGTTGTTCACCATCGTCTCCTGGGCATGGTAGGATGATGGAATCCCTTATAATCATCACAATACTCCTTCATGCGTGAACTAATTCAATGAAAAGTTCAGATTGTGCTTCAATTATTTTATCTTCCAACTGGATAGGATAGGACTCCAATTCCAGTTGTGTTTGCTTGAAATAAGCAAGGTAGTATCTTGATAGCTATAAGTGGATCCTTGGCACTCTAGTTACCTTTTGATTGTTGATAACCAATCACAATTACCCTCTTTTATTCCAGATTTAGATTTAGATCTTTTTCTAGTCCTAGTTCTAGTTACTTTCAGAATACGTACAAGTTTAGTCCCTGTGGATTTGACCTCGATCTCACCAAGATTATTACTACATCGAAACCCTACACTTGGGGTTGTAAATAAGTTTTTGGTGCCGTTGCCGGGGACTACGACTGCATTTTTCTGAGATTAATTGGTATTAGAATTAGGTAAAGATTATGGTTTATTTTTCTTCTATGCTTTTAGGTTAAGATTTTTTCTGAAATTATTTTTTAGAAACTAACATTATTTTCTGTTTCGTAGGATCCTAACATAGCAACCCTTATCCGCTAATTTTGTTCCAACCCTCTCTCTTATCTTTTCTAGATCTCTTATTTGTTTTAGTTTTTCTAGTTTTCTTTTTAGGTTTACTTGTTTAGCTACTTGAGGGCTGAGAGTGTTTCATGTCCAAGTGGGATTGTGACAACACTCCCCGTCTTTTGAGTGAAGGAGGATTAGTCGAAGGGTTGCCTATCCATCATCGGGTTAGACACCACCTGAGATCCTCTGAGTCAGTAGAAGTGATGGCTGCACATCAACCTCAACACCCAGTTGAGGAAGCCTAGGAAAAAAATGAGGTGCATCATGCACTAACGCTTCGTACTCTACAAAATTATTTACAACCAGCGGGGGTGAGTACACCTTTCTACATGATATTCCCATTGAATGCAGGAACGGTGGATGTTAAACCAGGGGTAATTTAACTCCTTCCTAAGTTTCATGGACTAGAATATGAAAGTTCATACTTACATATGAAAGAGTTTGATAAGATAATATCTACATTACACTTCCCAAACGTGTCTGAGGACATAGCTAGACTGAAATTGTTCCCTTTCTCCTTGAAAGAAAAGGCTCAATTGGGTTATATTCCTTAAGACTACGGTCCATTGGAACATAGGCTGAGATGATAAGGGAGTTCCTTAAAAAGTTCTTCCTATATCATAAAATGAATACCTTAAGGAAAGTAATCATGAATTTTGCACAAAAAGAGGATAAAACCTTCTTCCAATGTTGGAGGCAATTTAAGGATCTCATAAATTCATATTCACAACATAGCTATGAAACATGGCGTATAACAAGCTTTTTCTATGAAGGATTGACCTCACCCATGAGCCAATTTGTGGAGATGATGTGTAATGGAAAATTTATGAACAAGGAAGCCGATGATGCGTGGGATTATTTTGATAAACTTGCTGAAAATGGGCAATTATGAGATACCTTCTCAAAAACCACCACTTCTAAGCCGACTCAATCAAAGGAAAGAGGAGGAATTTATGTTTTAAAAGAGGAAGATAAATGCAAGAGTGGCCAAACCCACAAGAAAGTCGAGGCCATGGAACTTAATAAGGCAGAACCCAACAAGGCTGCAGAAGTTGTTTATGGTATTTGTGTTTGTAACATACATAAAACTGAGAATTGCCCAACAATTCATTCTTTTCAAGAAATATTGAATGAGCAATCAAATGCCGTGAACAACTACCAAAAACCTTTTAAAGGACCCACCTCGAACACATACAACTCTAGTTAGAGGAACCATCTAAATTTCAGTTGGAGGAATGGACAAACGGCTAACTCACAGGAGGCCCTTACACAATTCTTGAATCAAAAGAGGCCTCAAGAGGATACGGTTCAAAAATTCATGCAAAACCAAGAGCTATTCAACCAAAATACGGCGCAAGCATTCCAGGATATCAAAACAACTGTGTTTGCATCGTCCATTCAAAGGATTGAGTCACAACGAGTGGGGGAGAAAGAGATGTTTCCAGCCCAATCTCTCCCCAATCCAAAACCACAATGTGAAATTAATGACCCAAGCTCTTCAAATCAAATGGAGCATGCTTCACATGGGTTAGAATTGGAACCTCAAAGTGATACAGTCCTTAGGTGGTTCTGCCTGAGGTGGTACTCGGGTCCTCATACGGATTTTTCTAAGACGTAATAATCGCAGTATGATTGGTAGTCTCTTATACTTAATGGCTAGTAGACCAGATATTGCTTTCGGTGTAGGAATCTGTGCTATATATCAATTTGACCTAAAAGAATCACATCTTATTGTTGTTAAGAGCATAATTAGATATGTCGTAATTACTGTTAACTTCAGCCTTTGGTATCCGCATGATACAAATGTGCAACTAGCTGGATATACAGATGTTGACTGGGCAAGGAACATCGATGATAGAAAGTCTACCAGTGGTGGATGTTTCTATGTTGGAAATTGTTTACTTTCCTGGCACAGTAAGAAACAGAGTTCGGTTTCTTTATCTATAGTTGGGGTTGAATACATCGCAGCTAGTAATGCATGTACCCAGCTGGTTTGGATGAAAAGAATGCTAACTGATTATGGAATTACGCAAGATACAATGATCTTGTATTGTGATAACTCTAGCGCAATTAATATTTCAAAAAATCTCATTCAACGTTTTCATACAAAGCATATAGACATTCGTTATCATTATATTCGAGAATTGGTTGAAGATAAAAGCATTTCTTTAGAATATATCCAGACCAAAAATTAGCTTGCCGACATTATGACTAAACTGCTTGACAGGAATAGATGTTCCAAATTAAAACTTGATATTGGTATGTGTATTTCAAATTAATTAAATCATGTTATTTTTGCATTTTTTTTTGTTTATAATTTTTATGCAAAAATTTTTGAAATTTTTAGTGCGACACAACTGGTCGAGCACGTACTCAACCAGTCGAGCCTCGACAGGTCGAGCACATACTCAACCAGTCGAGTTGCGTGGGTGGGCCTCTCTAAAAGAGGGAAAACCACTTTTTCCTCATTTTTCTTCATCTTCCTCAAGAAGCTCTTGCTTGACTTGTCGAACCCATCTTCATATAGTCATTGTAAGTGCCTCATTTTCAATTTCCTTTTAGATTTGGGTTCTTGTATGCATCTAAAGCTTCATTTTGTTGTCGATTTGAGATTCCCACTCTTTTCATAGAGGGTTTTTGGGCAAAAATCTGATTCTTATCAAACCCATCATCTATTTTTGATTTTGGGCATTTTCTAAATGGAACACGGAACTAAGAGGAAAGTAACTCATGGCTCATCCTCTAGGTCGACTCTAATTAGGATGAGAACCCTGAGAGCTCCCGAAGAAGATTCGGAGCATGTAAGGGATTTCCACACAAGAGATATTATAATAGAAAAGACGGTTAATCTCGATCGCATTACTCCATTTAAACTGTTGCCCATCCTGTCTGCCGTTGGTTGGGAAAATATTCTGGTTTGGGGCAGAACGACTTATCGCTCCATTGCTCAAGGCATGTATACATCAATTGGAGAGTTGTCCCTTAAAAATCTCACATTTTCTATCAACTTTAGAGAAGGGACAATTCCTGTAGACAGGCACCTAATTTCTAGTTTGCTTGATGTAAATGTTAATGATGATGACGTACCGATTCATCCACTTAATGATAGGATGTTTGAGTCCGAGCGTAGGGAGATTACCCAAAAATTATGTCAGTTTGATGTCGAATGGAGTAGCGGTAATGCTCTACGTGCCACTCAGATGATTCCTCGTCTCCATATTCTTCATCGCATATTTACGTCAAATGTATATCTGCGGTTTGAGAACAAGTCCGAGCTGACTTCGTTCATGGCTCGTATTCTTCATGCCGTTGTATTTGGCATCCCTATTTGCCTCCCTTCTTTAATTTGCTACTTAATCATCCAATTTCGCATTCATTTGGGTCATGGTTAAATTCCATTTGCCTATCTTATGATGACACTTGCCATCCATTGCAATGTTGTCATTCCTTCCACTGAGGCTCCTGAGACAGCCCTTCCGTTTGACAACGCTAACATTCATAAGATGTGTCTGGAATATCTCCCCGGTTAGCGAGACGAGGATGATGTTGAAGAAGAGGAAATGCCATTGCTTACGAATACAACTATGGATGACATATTTGATGAGCTAGAAACAGATGATGTGGCGGATCTTGATTTTCAACCATCTCAATTTGATGATCGCCTTTAATCTTTGGAGGAGAAGGTGGTTGAATTGAAAGTTTCACAGGACAATTTGACTGAAAGTCACAAGTTTTCAATGAAGTATATGCGAAAATATTTTCATCGCATTACTAAAGGACTTCATCAGATTGACCCGTCTCTTCCACCTCCTTCTTCTTCTGGTTCAGACTAGCTTGACTTTGAATTTGTTTTGGATTGTATAACTTTCATTTATGCTTGGATTCATATTCTCGGATGTTACTTTTTTATGCTCTCTTAATCTTATCCTTACTCGCCTGATTTACTCTTCATCATATTGCTTCTATTGTCATTCAATTATCTATTCATAATTGTCATTCTGTCTTCCTTTGTCAAGTTGTGACAAAAAGGGGGAGAGATTTATTGTTATGATTGAATCAAATGCTGTTGGAATGGATTATGTGGATTGTATGTTTGGAAATATATTTGTTAATACAGGTATTCTACACAAGTCCAAGCTCAGATAGTGGGGGAGTAGATTTTGTGCTCATATTGAGAGAGAGTGTGAACTTTTGTAAGATTTCGTGATCATATTGAGAGAGAGAGAGTTCAAGTTTTGTATTTATTTTGTTCTAAGTATGTTTTGTCACGAATTTGACAAAGGGGAGATTGTAAGTGCTGTGATGTATAAAGCACCCTTATTTGTTAAATTTCGATGGGACAAAACAGCTTATTATGTGGCTCACACAAGTGATGGAAAGTTCACCTTCAAGTAAATCAAGATGGAAAGTTCTCCTTCAAGATCAACTCATGAAGTTGGAAAGTGCAAGACATGAAGATGGTTACTTCAAGTTCAAGATCAAGCTACAACTACAAGTTTACTTCAAGTAGAAGATCCACTAAACGCTACTGAAGATTCAAGTAGAAGTTTCAAGGTATATACTTCAATGTCCAATAATTTCAGGTATAATTGACCTTTGAGCGACCTTAGACTTAGGTTCTTTTATATGCTAAACATATATGGGTTTTTATACTTTGTTTAGGCTTTAGTTCAACTAGTCTAAGCCTTAGTTTGACTAGTCCAGGCTTTGGTTCAACCAGTCTAAGGAAAGTTTCGACCAGTCTAAGATTTAAACATAAAAACGGACTTTTTCTGTTGGTTCCTCAACCAGCCGAGCAGGGTGCTCGACCAGTCGAAGGCACCTCCTCGACCAGTCGAAGGGTGCTCGACTCGAAGTCCAACAACCATTTCAAGGCACCCTCGACCAATCGAAGGCTGATCTCGATCAATCAAGCAAACCCTTCGACTAGTCGAACAACGGTTTTATCCAATCGCGCCCCAATTTTGAAATTTGGTTGATTCTTAGACGAGTCGAAGGAGACCTTAGACCAGTCGAAGCAACTGATTTTCATCCTATAAATAGAGGCCTTTTCTCATTCTAATTCATTCATTAAAGCCACAAAAAGCCTTCACTTTGAGAGAGAAAAGTCCCCATCTTTTTCAAGCTATAGCACGATATTTTAAATCTTTTTAATATAGTTTTTTTATTTTTGTAATTCTTTGATCTCTTTTATGAATCTTACGTTATAAAGGGAGTTTATACTCTACTTTATGAGATCTAAGGAATTCAAACAAGTAGCCTAAGGTTTGAATTAATTTTAAATCAATTTAGAACCTAGAACCCTTGATTGTGTTATTGGACATTGAATATTTCTACATCAAGAAAAGCGGTTCTACGAGCTACATTAAAGAGCGTCTTCAGAAGAAGATAAGTATTATTCTTTATTCATTTTTGGTTTTTTTGAGATATCCAGAAAATCTCTGTATTGGTTTTGACTAAGATAGCTAGAAAATCTCAGCGTGAGGTTTTGATTGTGATAGCTCATTTGAAAATACAACTGTATACGTTTTAAGGTGAACCTGAGAAAACCTTGATTATTAGTGAACACCAATATCACGTGGGTTGTGATTATTGGGAGTGGAGTAGGTGTGGCTGTTTGAGAATAGTTGGTGTAAACTCCTGGTGTTTTGTGGTGAATGATGTATGTGATGTATATGTGTTGAATTGTTGTAATTTGTTTATGTACATGTGGTGAATGCTTGTAATAGATAGCTTTCTTTCATTTTCTTCTTGTTTTAGTTTGTGATCTTGATCCTTAGTACGTTTAAGAAATCAGGTTGTCCTACCTAAAACATTTGTTTTGTTGTAAGGTTGTCCTTTGAACAAGGTTTGAATCAATTCAATACTATTACAGTTGAGATCTCTGATTAGGTCTGATTTATTTAATCTTTCAGTTCTTTAATTTTTAAATTGGCATAGTCCTATTCACCCCCCATCTAGGACCAAGAGCTTGCCCCTTTCACAGATCATCCTATTAATGTAATTATAGTGATGTCATTGATAATTTGATTATTTTGGGACATCATTAGTGGGCCATGTGCCCAAATGGATTGGTAGCCTAGTGACGCATGTGGTACATGTGGGTGTCCATCTGGGTCACTTCTAATGGACCCCACCTTGTTATATGTATTTTATTCATGTCTTGCAGGTTACATGAGGAGCTGATGTGAGTCTAACGTGGGCCACACCACATAGACTTATATATTTTTAATGGGGCCTACTATTTAATTCCCACTCTCTGTATATGATGTGCCAATTAAGGCTGATTATTGCCTGATATGCTTGATAACATGCTAGTGTACTTGGCTTGGTAGGACACATCATTTGTATGCATGTTATGGATGATGATTGATCATAGCATATGCTTTTGGGTTTAGATACTTAGGGGACCCCATATGAGATAGGGTTGCCCCACATGATCGCGCGACATGAGTAGGTTTGATGCATGACTTACATGGCATGATTCATGCATTTCACATATTATATGTCACGATCACTTTACACCTTAGTGACATCAGGGTTATGGCCTTCAGAGGCATATTGTGGATGACCAGATTGGATACCGAAAATATTTGTTCTAGCATTAAGGTGCTATGGATGTCCTTAGATGAAAGTCCTTGAACCCTCGTGGTATCAGTAGGATGCTTCAACGTCAAGACCGAGTGGATAACATGAGTACCCGAGTGCTGAATACCAGTAGGCCGTGTCTCCTGCTATGTCGTGGTCAGTTGAAAAGGGGTGTGACCTTATCTACCCGAGGGTAGGGGGCTGTAAGCTAGGTTGAGTTTGACTAGCTCGTAAATGGGTCTGCTATCGATGGGTCGGGTGGGTATTGACATACCACTGGCAAGGCGGATAGTGAGGTCTTGTAACACCCTGTACCTTTCATTGCTCGAGTGTTACCGTGTGACCTAACTTAGTATAAATACCAACCCGTGACATAAATATATGTACAACTATCCCACTTCACTTGAGCAGCCCGAAAGCTCATGAACAAAAGGGCCTTACTGATCATCTTAGGACATCATACGATCATTAGATCGTCGAAAATCAGCATCTATGACCACAAAATCTAACAATACGGCCCACCTAAACCATGGATCTACATGACAAATGAAGGAAAGTCCATCGGAGTTGGAGAGAAATGATGATCGACCCAAATCAAGGAGAAAACATTAAGGTGGACCCCACACAGACGTAGGGAACGCCCAACATTTGTGCACACACTGTGCAACGTACGATCAACCTGACCGAGTCCAAAATGGAAGGTCTCTTCCTTCCTTTTTGTTCCCGCTTGCGGAAATTCAAACGCTGCCCTCCCTGTGATCGGGGATGGCCCATTACGAACTCTAGATGGAGGATCAGAACCGTCTATCTGGTAGGGAAGCCACAACCGACCAAAACCCTATTAATCCCACACGTTGGGATGCACGTGCGTGCACACAAACTTTAACGCAATTAGGTGGTGCACACGACAATATTCCAAAAATGGAGATTTTGTTCCTCTGTTTCTTTGCCCTACAGGCAATTCACATGCGTCCACCCCCTCTCATCTTAATCGTTTATTCAGACTATCCCAGCCTCCCGTTTTACTTTTAGTTTTTTTTAAGCTAGAAAACGGCAGATAGAATATTTCCTCTTCGATGCATGGCTCGATCCCGTGCGTTCACTAACTTCTAGAAGCTCTCCTACTGCATCGTGAACGTCAAAATTTGGGCATTAGAATCCTCAAAACGCTTGGTTAGGAGATCTTGTACGATATCTTATTGACTCGAGAAATCGGGTACGAAACGAGAGAAGTTTGCCCATCATCAAGAAATCTTGATTTTCCATCCAAAAGATGGACCCCACATTGATCATTGGTCCAATCCAAACCATTTATATGCCTCAGATCAAGAGATTAACGCTGCAATGAGATTTTTTCATGATAAACCACACCTTCTACAACCGGCTGGTGAAACCTATTGAGTATGAAATATTGCATATTTCCCCCTATTTATACCTTGGTTTTATAAACATGGTAGTTCTTAATCGATCTAATTATGCATGTTTTCATGTGCAAGGTGACTTGGAGAGCTTAAGGTGAAATTGATGACAAAAGGAAGATTTATGCTCGAAAGATTACTAAATGAAGATTTGGAGATTTAGAAGTCATTAATGAAGAATTCACATGCCAAAGATCCAAGGAAACCAAGTGAGGAATGAAGAAAATCAAAGATTTGAAGTGAAGAAAAAGAAAAGGAATCCTAAAAATTGTCCTAAAAAAACATATTCCTGAAAATTGTCTTGAAAAAATATATTTTGCAACTCCGAGTCTAAAAAATGAAAGTTCTGAAAGTTTATTTTGGGAACTATGCAGAGTGCATAAATTTGAGGCGGTTTCTAGATATCTCCAACTTGGTACGAAAGTTGGAGTTCCACAACTATAGATAGGACACCCTAGGATGCTCCAAAGCATCTTCTAGGGTTTGGAAAGGTCTCAAGGAGGATAACACAAGGGTGAAGCATCCGTCAAAGAGTTTTTCTTCTTCCCTAGTTTGTTTTTCATGCTTCGTTTAAGAGATTTGGTTTCAATCATGTCTATGGTTGGGTAAACTTTTAGCTAAAGCTAAGAGGTGAAGCTTGTAGCGTGTTTGGATGATTATCTTGCTTTGACTCTTGTTCTTATTGAACCTCATTGATTTTGTTGAGGCATAAAAAATATTCCATTCCATGGTCAAAGAAGATTGGTTAAGCGGGTTACGGAACAAAGAAGATTGGTTGCGAGAGTCACGGAACCAAGAAGATGGGTTGTGCGGGTCACAGAATCAAGAAGATCGGTTGCGCGGGTCACGGAATCAAGAAGATCCATTGCGCTGGTCGCGGAATCAAGAAGATCAGTTGCGCGGGCCGTTGAATCAAGATGATCCATTGTGCGGGATACGGAAGCAAGAAGATACATTGCACAGGTCGCGGAAGCAAGAAGATGGGTTCCCCGTATCGTGCAATCAAGATGACACGTTCCGCGGGTCGCTAGACCAAGAACTCAGTTGCGCGGATCGCGCAATCAAGGAATCTACTAACATAAGAATCGAGGATTGGCATGTGTGTGGGGCCTATAAATACCCCGCTCCTCCTCTCATTTGGGGGATTAAAGATTTTAAAAAACTGGAGCGGAACAATTGAAGGTAGAGAGCAGAGGCGACGATCAGTTGCGAGGACCGCGCAACAAAGGTATCGGTTGCGTGGACCGCGCAACAAATTTACCAGTTATGCGGACTGCGCAACCAGTGTATTGGCTGCGCGGGTCGCACAACTGGGTCAATTGTCCAACTATATATGGAGGTAGAAATGCTGCTAGATCTTCAAGCCTCCTTCTTTGAAGAGAGAGACCAGTTGATGAATTCAACATTCCTCTGAAGTGTTGGGAGATGACCAAAGAAGCTGCCAGAGTGCTGCCGGAATTTCTATCTCCTTGGACATTAGCTGATCAATTCAGCAATTCCTCCTAAGTATCTAGGAGATGACTAAAATAGCGTCAGAATGCTGCCGAAATTTCTATTGGACTATCTTCTCTTTCATTACATTAATTGTACTTTGTTTTCAGAATCAAGGGAATCAGAGGATGTAAATGAACTCAGATAAATGTGATCAATGTTCTCTCATTCTTTCTTTGTTATCATTGAATAAATTCCCCAAATCAAACACATTTTTTTTCTTGTCGAAACAGATTTATAGTTTGATATTAAATGAATATTTTCAGTTTTCTATGATTTATTATGACTCAAATTACAATAGATGCTATGATAATTTTGGATATTTTCTTTTCCTATTTTGAGATTGTGAGATCAGTAAATCCTGTTGTTCACCATCGTCTCTTGGGCATGATAGGGTAATGGAATCCCTTCCAATGATCGCAATTCTCCTCTATTGAGAATTAGGTCAATAAAAAGTTCAGATTTGATTTAAATTGCTTTATCTTCCAATTGGATAGGATATGACTCCAATTCTAATTGTGTTCCTTAACTCAAGTAAGGTAGCATCTTAATAGCTACAAGTGGATCCTTGACACTCTAGTTCCCACCTTTAAATCCATAAGTTTTAATCAACATTATTCACCATTACTCTCAATTATTTAGATTTCAATTTAGATCTTTTCTAGTTCTAGTTCTAATTATTTTCAGAATACATACAAGTTTAGTTCCTATGGATTCGACCTCGATCTTATCGAGTTATTACTACATTGTAACCCTACAGTTGGGGTTGTAAATAAGTTTTTGGTGCCTTTGTCGGGGACTACGGTTATGTTATTCTGGAATCAATTGGTTTTAGAATTAGGTTAATATTAGGATTTATGTTTATGCTATTTTTTAGGTTAGGATGTTTTTTGAAATTATGTTTAGAAACTAATATTGTTTTCTGTTTTGTAGGATACTAGCATAACAACTCTTATTCGATAATTTTGTTCTAACCCTCTCTCTTATCTTTTTTTAGATCTCTTATTTGTTTTAATTTTTCTAGTTTTCTTTTTAGGTTTCATTGTTTAGTTACTTGAGGTCTAAGAGTGTTTCATGCCCAAGTGAGTTCGTGATAACACCCTCCTTCTTTTGAGTGAAGGAAGATTAATCGAAGGGTTGACTATCCATCACAGGATTAGACATCACTTGAGATCCTCTCAGTTAATTGAAGTGATGACTACAAATCAACTTTAACCTCAACCTCAACCACCAGTTGAGGAGGTTCAAGATGAAAATGAGGTGCATAATGCACCCCCACCTCGTACTCTATGATATTATTTATAATCGACGGGGGTGACTACACCGTCTTGCATGATATTTCCATTGAATGCAGGAACTATGGATATTAAATCAAGGGTAATTCAACTCCTCGCTAAGTTTCATGGACTAGAATTTGAAAGTCCATACGTGCATATGAAAGACTTAGATGAGATAATATCTACATTACACTTCTCAAATGTGTCTGAAGACACATTTAGACTGAAATTGTTTCCTTTCTCTTTGAAAGAAAAGGCTAAGTCATGGTTACATTCCTTAAGACCAAGGTCCATTGGCACATGGGTTGAGATAACAAGGGAGTTCCATAAAAAGTTCTTCCCCTATCATAAAATAATGCCTTAAGGAAAGCAATCATGAATTTTGCGTAAAAAGAGGATGAGACCTTCTTCTAATGTTGGGAGTGATTTAAGGATCTCATAAATTCATGTCCACAACATGGCTACCAAACATAACGTATAACAAGCTTTTTCTATGAGGGATTGACCTCACCCATGCGCCAATTTGTGGAGATAAGGTGTAATGGGGAATTCATGAACAAGGAAGCTAATGATGCGTGGGATTATTTTGATAAACTTGCTAAAAACGCGTAATCATGGGATACCTCCTCAAAAACTACCACTTTTAAGCCTACTCAATCAAAGGAAAGGGGAAGAATTTATGTTTTAAAAGAGGAAGATGATATAAATACAAGAATGACCAAACTCACAAGAAAAGTCGAGGCCATAGAACTTAAGAAAGTAAAACCCGAAAAGGCTGCGGAAGTTGTTTGTGGTATTTCTGCTTGTAACATACATATAACTGAGAATTGCCCAACAATTCCTGCTTTTCAAGAGATATTGAATGAGCAATCAAATGTCGTAAACAACTACTAAAGACCTTTCAGAGGACCCACCTCAAATACATACAACTCCAGCTAGAGGAACCACCCAAATTTCAGTTGGAGGAATAGACAAACGGATAACCTACAAGATGCCCTTACGAATTCTTAAATCAAAAGAAGCCTCAAGAGGATACAGTTCAAAAGTTCATGCAAAACTAAGAGCTATTCAACCAAAATACAGTGCAAGCATTCTAAGATCTCAAAGCAACAATGGAAATGTTTGCATCATCAATTTAAAAGATTGAGTCACACTTAGTGAATGGGGAGAAAGGGATGCTTCCAGCCCAACCCCTTCCCAATCCAAAACCGTAATATGAAATAAGTGCCCCGAGCTCTTCAAATCAGCTGGAGCAAGCTAAGTCTATCACCACTCTTAGGAGTGGGAAGATTATTCAAGAAACTATTCTAGCGAGGGCTGAAAAACCTAAGGACCCGGAAGAAATTGAGAATAATAGACATAGCAATGCTCCACATTGGTTAGAACCAGAACCTCAAAGTAAGCCGATTGCGCCATTCTCTCAACGGTTGATTGCACCAAAACCTCTCTCTAACTCTTAGGATATTCTAGAGGTGCTTAAGCAAGTGAAGGTCAATATTCCTCCACTGGATGTCGTTAAACAAATACCTTCATATGCCAAAATTTTGAAAGATCTATGCACTACCAAAAGATTGAAAAACATACAAAAGAAAATATTTTTGACAGAAAAAGTGAGTGTCTTCCTCAAATAAGATCTGCCATAAAAAATATAAAGATCCCGATAGCCCATCCATCACTTGTGTAATTGGGAACCATTGGATTGAGCACGTACTTCTTAGGGGTAAGTGTTAACTTGATCCCTTACTCGGTTTACGAACAATTGGGTCTAGGAGAATTGAAACCCACCCTGGACCACATTACAACTTGCCAATCGCTAAGTTCGTATATCGAGAGGGATGATTAAGGATGTGTTGGTCTAAGTTGATAAATTCTATTATCCAGTAGATTTTTTTTGTTCTGGATACTCAACCCATCATAGAAAGGAATTATGAATTTATCTTTTGAAAATATGACATTGGAGCTCAACATCTTTTTTAATATGAATAAACATACAAAGGATGATGACGATGAACACGACATTAACATGATCGATTCTTTCGTGGAAGATAGAGCACTTTTGACTCTATACTTTGACACTTTAGAGACATGCTTGGCCCACTCCCCTGATTTAGATGATGACATGATTAGGGAGATGGATGCCTTGGTTGATGCTACACCGGTACTTGAAGTTAACCGGTGGAGGCCATAATTTGAGAAATTGCCCTAAACCAATGTAGTGCCTCTACCGTCTAGCCTCAAAGCACCAAAGCTGACCTAAAACCTTTTCCCGTTGATCATAAATATGTTTACTTAGGTCAAGATGAGACATACCTGGTGGTGATTTTTTCCCACCTAGAGAAAGAAAAAGAGAGTATGCTTATTTTTACTCTCATTGAGCATAAAGGAGCCCTTAGATGGTCAATTGAGGACCTCAAGGGAATTGATCCTTTGATTTGTACTCACCGCATTCATCTTGAGGATAATATGAAAATCTCCCGACAACCACAACATCAACTCAATCCAAATATGAAAGAAGTGGTTAAGGCTGAGGTACTTAAGTTGTTAGATATGGGTATAATATACCTTATATCTGACAGTCAATGGGTGAGTCCAACTCAAGTGGTTCCTAAGAAGTCCGAAATCACCATTGTATCTAATGCCGACAATGAACTCATACCAATTAGAGTTACTACTGGTTGGAGAATGTGCATTAACTACATAAAATTGAATACCATCACAAGAAAGGATCACTTTCCTTTGCTCTTTATTGATCAAATTATGGAAAGGCTAGCTGGTCACTCTTACTATTGCTTCCTTGACGGCTATTTGGGCTACAACCAGATTGAGATAGCCCTTGAAGATCAAGAAAAGACAACGTTCACATGTCCATTCGGCACCTTTGCTTACCGAAGGATGCTATTCAGATTGTGTAATGCCCCCACCACTTTTCAGCAATTCATGTTGAGTATTTTTTCTGACATGTTGGGGCAATATTTAGAGGTCTTCATGGACGACTTCTCTGTCTTTGGTCCATCCTTCAACAAGTGTTTGAAAAATCTTAAATATGTGCTGAAGCGATGTGAGAAAAATAAGTTGGTTCTGAATTGGGAGAAATGTCATTTCATTGTTCCCAAGGAAATTGTGCTTGGACACATAATTTTATCCAAGGGAATTGAGGTAGACAAGGCAAAAATTGATCTTATATTTAACCTACCTCTACCCAAGAGCGTACGTGACATGCGATCCTTCCTAGGACACACAGGATTCTATAGACAATTCATAAAGGACTTTAGTCTTCTCTATCATCCTTTATGCAATCTAATTCAAAAGGATGTACCATATGAGTGAACTGAACAATGCTAAGAAGCTTTCACTAAGCTCAAGAGCATGTTAACAACCACACCTATCATGCAACCACTTGATTGGCCCATCCCTTCTGAGAATATGTGAGATGCATCAAACTATGCTATTAGAGCAGTGTTAAGCTAGAGAAAAAAAAAGAAGCCCTACATTATTCACTATGCAAGTAGAACTCTAAATTCTGCCCAAGTGAAATACTTTATTACGGAGAAGGAACTCTTAGTTGTGGTGTTCGCTTTGGACAAATTTAGGTCCTACCTAGTCAGATCCAAGATCATCATCTACACGGACCATGTGACGTTAAAGTATCTTCTTTCTAAGATAGATGCTAAGCCCCATCTGATAAGATGGATCCTCTTACTCCAAGAATTTGATATTGAAATACGAGACAAAAAAGGAGTAGAAAACGTAGTGGCCGACCACCTTTCTCGACTTAACCTCCCTAATTCCCTTGAGCTAACACTGATAAACGATATGTTCCTTGAAGAACAATTGTTTAAACTCTCCCAACTACCTTGGTTTGCTGACATTGCAAATTATCTTCCTACAGGTTTCACGCCAACATATTGAACCTTATAAGATAAGAAAAAATTCTTCACCGAGGTACGTAAGTTTTTCTGGGATGATCTTTATTTGTTTGGATATTGCCCAGACCAAATTCTAAGGTGATGTGTGCTAGACAATGAACATCAGAGTGTCATCTCCTTTTGTCATTCTCAGGCCTGTGGTGGTCACTTTTCTACTAAAAATACCACGACTAAAATTCTGCAGTGCAGCTTTTATTAGCCCACGATGTTCAGAGATACTCATGAGTTTTACAACGCTTGTGAGTGTTGTCAGAAATTGTGAGGGTTGTCCCATAGAAATATGATGCCTCTGAACCCCATTCTTATCATTGAAGCATTTGATTGTTGGGGCATCGATTTCATGGGACCATTTCCCCAATCCTTTGGAAATATTTAAATTATGTTAGCAGTAAACTATGTCACTAAGTGGGTCGAAGCGATCCTATGCCAGAATAATGATCATAAAATAGTTATTTGATTCTTTAAAGAAAATATCTTTTCCTGGTTCAGAACGCCTTGGGCCATCATTAGTGATGGAGGTTCACACTTTTGTAATAGGCCATTTGAGAACTTAATGAAGAAATATGACATCGATCATTAAGTAGTCATTGCATACCACCCGCAGACAAGCGGGGAAGCCGAGATTTCCAATAGTGAAATTAAATAAATTTTGAAAAAAAATGGTTAACCCTGACCGTAAGGATTGGTCAATTCGCTTGACTGATGCCTTATGGGCTTACCGTACCGTTTTTAAGACCCCATTGGAATGTCTCCCTTTAGACTCATCTATGGGAAAGCTTGCCACCTACCTGTGGAGCCGGAGTATAGAGCCTACTGGGCTATTAAAAATCTGAACTTTAATTTGGACAACACTGGCTCACTGTGCAAACTTCTATTGAATGAACTTGAAGAAATTCGGAATGACGCTTATAAGAATTCAAGAATTTATAAGGACATGATGAAGGTATTCCATGATAGGAACATCCTTCGAAAATCATTTATAACTGGTCAAAAACTCATTCTGTACAATTCTCGGTTACATCTTTTTTTATTAAACTTCGATCTCGTTGACCTGTTCCTTCATTGTTACTAATCTCTATCCTCATGCGGCCGTCGAGATAAAGAATTCGACGAATGACAATGTTTTCAAAGTGAATGGACATCGTCTCAAGCCATTTGTTGAGAAGTTTGATTAAGAGGACACGTCCATGACTCTGACTGATCCCGTGTACCAGGATTGATCTCATAGTCTGACGAAGGTGTAGTTAGGGTTATTGCTTTCATAGGATTTAGGATTAGGATAGTTTGATTTTAATTTGTTTAGTCTTCGTGCTAACCCATTTACATGTTAAGAACTTTGGAAAAGCTTCAATTCTCCTTCTTCAGGTATTATCTTCCCATCACTTCCTATTTCTTTTCATTGTCTCATGTGCATTGCATGCTCATATCTTTTACATTGATGACAATGTAAGTTTTAGGTTGGGTGGTGTGGATTAGGTAAACTAATCAGTGTTTTCTTAGTTTTGAGCAAAAATTGAGAAAATTTTTAATTTTTCAAGCTAAAAACATGTTTGGGAAATGATAATTTGTGAAATTAAGAATGCTTCGTGTATGATTATAAGATAAGAGATTGAATTTAAAATTGTTGGAGTTTGATCAACTGAGTAAGATGATCGCTTAAGTTCTTTCATTTAATGGATTAAGAGGAAATTTGAATATCATGTTAATCTAAGTCACAAGCCACATTCAAATTGCTTTCTGTGAATTGTACTAGAATTTCTCATTGTTAATATGTGTTTCATTGATAGATATTGAGAATTAATTTTGGAGAATTTTATCCACCTTACAAAGATGAAAAGATCCAGTTAAAAAAAAAAAAAAACAAAGAGATCGACAAAAAGATTATGTACGATGAAAAGACTGGAAATGAATGAAAAGTCTAAAAAGAATGAATAAATAAAAGGGACCGTTGATATAAAATCAAAAGCTAGAAAAAGAAGGAAAATGTGGTAAGTTTGGAATCAATACTTGATTATTCAATAAAACTTGAGGTGATGAGCATGGCTAACATTATGAAATAGTAATATATTATGGAAAGTAAATAGAATTCACTAAACACATTAGAAAATTTTGATATAAGAACTTATTCTCTTAAATGATTCATAAAGAAACTTTGTGATTGATTACTTGTGTGATTCGTCTCTAGGTTTTCAAAATTGCACTCTCACTTCTTTAGATTGTACTCATTCATACTTGATTGCACAAAAGATTATTTTCTGAAAGTGATTTGAACATTGAAGATTGAAGATCACGTCACGCATGTTTTGCTTGGGAATAGCAAAATGCTGGTTGGGAGGTGTGTTGAGTGTGAAATATTGCATATTTCCCCTATTTATACCTTGGTTTTATAAACATGATAGTGCTTAATCGATCTAATTATGCATGTTTTCATGTGCGAGGTGATTTCGAGAGCTTAAGGTGAAATTGATGCCAAAAGGAAGATTTATGCTCAAAAGATTACTAAATGAAGATTTGGAGATTTGGAAGTCATTAATGAAAAATTCACATGCCAAAGATCCAAGGAAACCAAGTGAGGAATGAAGAGAATTGAATATTTGAAGTGAAGAAAAAGAAAAGGAATCCTACAAATTGTTCTAAAAAAAATATTCCTGAAAATATACCTGAAAAAATATATTCTCAAACTCTGAGTCTAAAAAATGAAAGTTCTGGAAGTTTATTTTGGAAAACTACGTAGAGTGCGTAAATTTGAGGCAGTTTCTAGATTTTCCAACTTGGTGCAAAAGTTAGAGTTCCACAACTGTAAGTAGGTCTCCCTAGGATCCTCCAAAGCATTTTTTAGGGTTTAGAAAGTTCTTAAGGAGAATAGCATAAGGGTGGAGCAGCCGCCAAAGAGTTTTTCTTCTTCCCTAGTTTGTTGTTCATGCTTTGTTTAAGAGATTTGGTTTCAATCATGTCTATGGTTGGTTAAACCTCTTAGCTAGGGCTAAGAGGTGGAGCTTGTAGCGTGTTTGGATAATTATCTTATTTTGATTCTTGTTCTTATTGAACCTCGTTGATTTATAGTTTGATATTAAAGGAATATTTTTAGTTTTCTATGATTTATTGTGACTCAAATTACAATAGACGCTGTGATAGCTTTGGATATCTTCTTTTCTTGTTTTGAGATTGTAAGATTGGTAAATTCTATTGTTCACCATTGTCTCTTGGGCATGGTAGGGTGATGGAATCCCTTCCAATCATCACAATTCTCCTTCATTGAGAATTAAGTCAATGAAAAGTTCAGATTTGATTTAAATTGTTTTATCTTTTAATTAGATAGGATATGACTCTAATTCCAATTGTGTTCCTTGAGTCAAGTAAGGTAGCATCTTAATAGCTACAAGTGGATCCATGGCACCCTAATTCTCTCCTTTAAATTCATAAGTTTTAATCAACATTTTCACCATTACTCTTAATTATTCAGATTTCAATTTAGATATTTTTTCAGTTCTATTTCTAGTTATTTTTCAGAATACGTACAAGTTTAGTCCCTTTGGATTCGACCTCAATCTTACCGAGTTATTACTACATTGCAACCCTACACTTGGGGTTGTGAACAAAACCCATCACCTTACACGAACCCTGATCATTGATCTGAGTGGTCCATTGGATGGGTCAAGACCCCAAAATCTCATCTATAATGTTAGAATTTCTACATGTGATCAAAGGCTATAATCATCTTCTTACAAGTCTTACAAGTTAAAACAATAACTTGCAACTAATCCACCGATTAGTTGGGATGGAAGGATTTGGAAACCGAATAATATATCCTATAATATACTGTCCTTTTAGGGCTTCGTTTTTGAAAAATAGAAAGCAAGTTAGAGAGAGAGAGAGAGAGCATGCGTCGCTGTGACTGTTGGGTTGAGTTGAATCGACTCGGTTTAAGTTGCTGTAAGTTAGAACAGAGTCCAACTCCTTGCCTGATTTTTCCACCATAGAGAGAGAGAGAGTGAGAATAATAAGAAGAAGGAAATGGAGAGAGATTGGATCGAAGAAGAGAAAGTGAGAGAGAGTTTGGGAGGTAGGGACACGGTCCAAATCTGGACCGAGTCTGCCTTGCTAGACCAAGACCAAGTGAGTTGAGTATGGGTCTGGTCATGACCAGACACCGTCTAGTCATAAGGAGAAACAGAGATGTAAGAAAGAGAATAATCATTGCCGGGTTGGGACTGTTGGCATGACTTGGTCCAGACTCTGAGTCACCATCCAATCTACAATCTAGTTTGAATTCTAGGACTGCTAGGCTTCTAGTAGAGGAAAAGAAAGGAGGAAGGAAGCATAAGGAGAATTAAGAAAGGAGAGGGAGAACGATTTCACAACTTATTCCACTTTGTTTAATTTTTGTGTGTGTGTGTGTTTTTGTTGGATGTACAAAATACTAATTTATTGGTAAATATGGGTGTACATCTATGAGAATAGGTTAAGTGCAAGTTGAATTGGTAAAAATTTTGTTTTAACTATTTCGATGGAATCAAAGACCATTCGATGGCATCAAATCTACTTCAATGGCATCTAATGATGCTCGATTGCATCGAAAAACCTTCAGATCTCGCTAACCTACCTAGAAACCTTTTCGATTAGATCGAAAGTCTTTCAATGGAATCGAAGTTCATTCTTTGATGGAATCGAATATACTTCGATGGCATTGAACTATTGGGGTTTATATATGTACTGAGCGAGCGTGATTTTTCATTTTTCATCTTCCTGCCACTGTTTGCCTTCCCTCTCATTTTGGAGCTCCAGTAACCGGTTTTCACTCATTTTCTCACTTCTCCGGTTGTGCCCTACTGAGGTTAGGTATCATGTTTCGACTCTAAACTCACATTAATTTTATTTTAAAATACCTCCTAGGCTCATTAAAGTTGGATTTGGCGTTCCCTTTTGGGTTTTGTTGTTCTTATTTGTTATCCTTATTGTTTGACTGTTTCTAACAGACTCTGCCAGCATATAATGGTTAAGGATAAAGGGAAGGCCCTAGCTCGAACAAAATCCATTAAAGAGAAGAAGACAAAGCTGGGCAATCATATTTCCATCTCTTCTCCTAATAAGGACATATTTCAAGCCAAAGATACAGTCTTTGAATGGGTAGTGGATCTTAGATGCATAGAACCCTACGGGGTTGATTTGCTGTTAGGCATGATTGGGTGGCATAACATCTTAAACTTAGATGGTGAGGTTCAATATGATCTTATACACCAATTTCTGCATTCGTGCCACACTGGTCATAATAACCCTAGATCCATACACATCACTTTTAAAAACATGACTAAACAGATCACTCCTATGATGTTGGGACGTCTCCTAAGAGCCGAGGCATACCATTCAGTTCAAGAAATATAAACACTCTAGGAGTTTAGGGAGAAATAACCCGGTCCTTGTGCAATGGCGCAACAATTCCCAGAAATGAGAAAAACTCGCTTCACTTTGAGCATCTAGACCCGACATTTCTGATTTTCACAACATTCTTCGTACAAATGTATATCCATGTGAAGTTACTGGAAATGAACTCTCCCCATATGCACTCAACAAATGTATATCCATGTGAAGTTACTGGTATGGCATTCAAATTTGTAATGTCCTGAATCTCCACATAAGTGACAAATAGGAGTAACACTTGTATTACTTCTTGAAGCAGCTGTTTTCTTAGTTATTGTTGCTATAGGGGTAGGAATTGGTTTGAAGTTTTCATATTCTAATCCCCTTTTGTCCTTTTATGGTCTCCCCATTCCTAAAAGTTTTTCTAATTTTTCACTGCTTTGGGAGAATTTGTAACTCAACTCAATAGATTTTTTGGATTTTTCTGCATCATACATGAGTGTGTGATTTTCATTCTTAAGACGCATGTTTTCATCTTTCAATGACTCAATCTATTTGTTTAGTTTCAGCGACTCAGATCAGAAATGAGTTGATTCTTTCAAGCCTATCATTATCTGAATGGTGTTGTTGAAGATCATTAATTATGTGTGTATTGGTCTCTAAAGTTTTATCTAGATCCATTTGCAGCAATTTATTCTTATTTTGACTAATGCCAAGTCTTTTAAGGATGTTGATGTTATGTATGTAAAGTTGATTATAGGCATCCTGTAAATTATCCTTTTCTTCTTCTTTCTCCTCATCTGATGGAAATGTCCCTTTGACTCGCGATTCATCAATTTCATCGATTACCAATGGAATGTTTGTGGGTGTGGAGGCCATGAGTATTTTTAGGGATTTCTGGTCTCCATTACTTTCTTAACCACTGAAGTCTGAGTTTGATTCTTCAGTATCATCCCAAGTGGTTGTCATAGCCTTTCCTTTGGTTTTTTTGTTGGGGAATTAAGTGGACAGGTGCCCAAACTTTTGGCACGTATAACATTGTGGCTCTTTGGACCTTTTAACAGGTTTACCTGTATAATGCTTGTTTCCAAATGTTTCCCTTTAAATGGTCGGCCACGGTTTTTATGGAAGAATTTTCTGAACCGTTGAGCCAAAAGGGCCACTTCTTCATCTTCATTTTCCCTTTCACTTTCATCCTCCTCATTTGTGGGGATGTGTTTTGAAGTTTTGAGAGCATTATTTTTGGATTTGGGAGCAGGTTTAAAGTGTAGTTCAAATGTTTGTAGGGAACTTACAAGTTCTTCTACTTTCATTTCATCCACATTTCTACACTCGTCGATAGTTGTTACTTTAGAGTTGAATCGATCTGGTAGAGATCTTAGTATTTTCCTACAAAATTTTGACACCGGAACCTTCTCTCCCAGTCCACCCATGGAATTACAAATGATGTTAAGTTTTGTAAAGAATTCAATAAACGTCTCATGTTCCTCCATTCTAAGATGTTCAAATTGTGAAGTTAGGAGTTGCAGCTTGGATCTTTTCACTGTGTTTGTCCCCTCATGGGTTGTTTCCAATAGATCCCATGCTTCTTTAGATGTACCACACATACTAATTTGGTTGAAGACTTCTTGGGACACAACACAGTAAATAGCATTCATTGCTTTTGCTTCTGATGTTTTTTTTTTTGTCGTATGCTGTCCACATTTCTTTGGATTTAGGTTTGGATATAGTTGTACCATTTTTAAATACTACATTGTTAGTTGGTGGTACATATCCATTTTCAACTATTTCCCAAACCTCTTGATCCAGAGATCGCAGAAAGTAGTGCATCCTAGCTTTCCAGTAAGCATAATTTGAACCATAAAAAAATAGGAGGTTTAGTTACAGATGAGCCCTCTCCTTTGGCCATGATTCCAACTTCAGTCAAGATCACTCTCTAGCCGGTGAAGTCCTTAAGAGAAACTCGCTCTGATACCAATTGAAATTATGGTAATGACCACTCTAGTAGAAATAGGAATAGGTCAAAGTGTCCTAGAGGGGGGTGAATAGGACTATATAAAATTTTAATGACAATTTAAAATCCTATTACCATTATCTTGATCTAATATAACAATTTATCAAGATATCTTCAACTTAACTCTAATGGCTTCCAAGCCAAATAGAGGATCCAATCACAAGACTATTCAATATCTAAATAGTATATAAATTTAGTCTATAATTGATGCATTGAGTGACTGTGTGTGAGATGTGATACTTATCAGTTCTAAATAATCATGCATCATGTGATCATTCAAACTAAACACAATAAGAGAATATGCAAAAAACAATCTCAAACACAGTCGTTTTATAGTAGTTTGGCTATATGCCTATTCCACTCCCGGCGGACGCACTCAACCCTTGAGTGTACCGGATTTCACTAACGGAAGTTTCAAATCAGGTTCACCTCAAACCAGTACAACCCACACAAGGCTTACTCTAGAACCTACACAAGGTACCTAACATGCCTGCACAGAGGCACAAGTTTATGCCCTACACAAGAGCAAAGGTCAACACAAAGCACCTATGTTTTATACCCTACACAAGAGCAAAGGATCCACACAAGGAACCTCCATTTTAGGCCACACAGGCCAAAGATCCACATAAGGAACCTAGAGTTTATGCCCTACATAAAAGCAAGGGTCAACACACAACACCCACACCTACTCTTCCGTTGGAGGCCTCCTATGAGTTCTTGAAAGAGAAGCACTTGTGACCCAAACCTACAAAAGGAATGATCAATAGGGTCTCTGGACTCTAATGACTTACAGATAAGTAGGTGAGCCCCATAAAGCACGTTGATGAAGATCTCCTCCTTGACGATGAAGATTCTTCAGCTCCCTTAATCCGCAACACTTGATGATGTTCCAATAAAGGCAACGGGTTGGGTCAAGGTTATGTTAGAATCCTACTCTATTAAATGTTTTCCTATTTTATAGGAGTGATTCTAAGCATTCAAGCATTCAAGGTATCCCAGCTCAATGATTTGCCATTAAGGTAGTAGATGGATGATCCTTGAATGGGGAAGTTCATTCCTCAATCCACTTTATTTAATATCAATGATGAGGGTGGATTGAAGGATGAACTTCCATGAGAAAAAGAGCTCAGGGTAATTAGTATGTAAAAACACTCTCTAGGCTCTCTCTATTTTTCTCACTAAGCAACTAAGAGCAAGCTTCCTATATATATGCAAAAAGTCCCAATGGTAATAAATATGTCAAGTCTGACTAAGTTCGATCTCATCGGTCCTGACTCGATGTCATCGAACGTATACTTTCAGTTCCATCGAGCCAGGATTCGATGATGCGAACTCAGCTAAAGCACGTACCAGGAACTTTTTGACTAAAGATCGATGGCATCGAACATGCGTTGATGATATCGAATTTTCAATTCCAATATCATCGACAGTGGTTTCGATTTATCGATCTTTTCAATAAATATTTTAAGAAAGCTTGCTGGACATTTTTTATTCAATTCGATTTTATCGATCCCATATCGATTTCATCGATTTTTGAATTATAATCATATCGAGTCAATATCGATTCCTTGATTATTCACATAAGATTTTCCTTTTTAAGTTTGCTGGAACAGTTTTGTCTTGATTCGATTGTATCGAGTCTATAATGATATCATCGTGATTTGAATTTCGATGAGATCGATGTGGGTTTCGATTCTTCGAACATTTAGATGATTTTCTTTCAAAAACTCGCTGGACACAACTTGTCCCATTTCGATGTCATCGATACTGTGTCGATATTATCGAGATTTGAATTTCGATGATAATGAGTGTCCTTCGATTCCTCGAGCAATATCAAGAATATTTACCAAGCCTTTGCTGGATAGAGCTCTGAGACTTTTCGATATCATCGACAGTCCTTCAATATAATCGATATTTGAAATTCGATGTTATCGAATGTACTTTCGATTTATTGAATATTTTGTCCAAAGTACTTTCTGGTTGCTGGACATAAAGAGGACTAAATTCGATGTTATCGATACCAATTCGATATATCGATGATGAGTGTTCGATTGTATCGACCAAGAATCGATGATATCGAACTTAGCTAAAAACTTAGAGAATTTTCCATTTTGAAACCAGGTTATCAAACTATCAACACCTATATTGTTCTAAGTTTTTCTTAAGGCTTTTGTTTACCTGGGTGTTTTGGGACATGGGATGTGAGGTTAAGTTTACCTGTGATAAGCTCTAAGCACACATCTGGTTGAGGCAATGTCTTGAACGATCTTCATATGGGGCCCACTTGACTCATCGACTCAACACTCACGCAAATTGACAAACTAGGGCACTTTCAATAACAACCTCAAATGCACTTGTCTTAAGAGGTTGATACAAATTTTGTTCAAAGGACAACCTTACACCAAAAACCAAGGTTTATGGTAGGACAACCTAATTTCTTGAACTTAGTAAGGATCAAAAACTCAAACTAATACAAAAGGCAAATGAAGAAAATCTAGCTATTATAACATTCACCACAAGTACATGAAAATAATTACAAGCATTCACCACATTACATACATCATCATCCAAACTCTACGAATTATAATGGTTCGGTGTGTACACCAACTATTCACAAACAGCCACACCTACTCGACTCCCAATATCCACAACCCACGTGATATTGGCTTTCACTATGAAAGAAGGTTTTCTAAGGTTCACCTTACAACCTTTACAATTGTGTTTTCAATTGGCTATCACAATTAAAAACCCCACGTTGAGATTTTCTGGCTTATCTTAGTCAAAACCACAATGGAGAGTTTCTGACTTATCTCATAAAAAAAATTGAATAACAATACTTATCTGAAGATTCTTCTTCGATGTAGCCTGGTAGAACCGCTTCTATGAAGACGTAGATGTTCAATGTTCAATCTCACAAATGAAAGGGTTCTAGGTTTAAGTGAATTTTAAATTAAATCCAACCTTGGGCTACTTTGATTCAATTTCTTGGATCTCAAAAAGGGATAAAACAGAATTCCCTTTTATCAAATAAGATTGAATAGCAAGAGATCAAGAAATTAAAAACCAAAAAGCTATATTGAAGAATCTTAATTACCATACAATAGCTTCACAATAACGGGGACTTTTCTTTCAGAGTGGTGGCTTGAATTGGCTTGGAATCAATGAAAAAAGCTAAGAAAAGTCCTCTATTTATAGGCTGAAATTCGGTTCCCTCGACTGGTCTAAGGTCTGCCTCGATTGGTCCTGAGAACAACCAAATTTCAAAAATTCTGGCGTGATCGGATAAAACAGTCTCTCGACTGGTTGAGTGGCCTGCTCGACTGGTCGAGTGTGGCTAAAAATGCTTTCTGGAGTTTGAGTTGAGCCCTGCTCGACTGGTCGAGTTAGTCTCCATGACCGATCGAGCAGGGTACTCGACTGGTTGAGGACCTACCAGAATTATCCAAAAATTTGAGTTAATTTCTGGACTGGTCGAGCCAGTGCCTGGACTAGTCGAACAATGACTAGGACTAATCGAAGAAAAACCTAAAATAAGTACTATGACCTAAATTCAATATGCAATATGAATGACCTAAGCCTAAGGTGTTTCTAGGGTTACGTATACCTTAAATGTGAACATTGAACTTGTAACTTCGGTCACTTCAGTAGATAGTATACTTGAGGTACTTGAAGTATAATCTTGTATACTTGAAACTTGAACTTGTATACTTGAAACTTGAACTTATATACTTGAACATGTAATACACTTGGACTTGAAGTCGCACTTGTACGTAGTCTAGTACGTGAACTTGATCTTGTTCTTGCAATTGAACATGCACTTTGACTTGAAGTTGTAGTAGCACTTAATGTTGATGTAGATGACTTGAAACTCATCTTCGTATGATGGTGAACTTTCCATCTATTAAACAAGTCAATCACTCCAAAGTGGTTTATCACTACAAAATTTGACAATACAAGGTGCTAGATCTGCAACATAGCACTTACAGATCAAGCTCTATCTAGAAATTCAATCTCTATTGAAGAATCTAGTAGAAGAACAAGCTCCATAAAGTTTAAACATCCAATTTACTTCAAAGTTCAATCATTTCAGGTATTATTAACCCTAGAGAGACCTTAGGTTTAAGTACTTTCAAAATATATTTTAAATGGGTTTTTATGCTTATAATTGGCTAAGGTTCGACTAGCCTAAGTTGTGGCTTGATTAGTCTAAGAATTTTTGACTAGTCCTAGTTCAAATTGAAGTAAAACAAATTTTCTGTTATACCTTCAACCAGTCGAGGAGGCTGCTCAACCAGTCGAAGGTGGGCTTTCGACCAGTCGAGGGTTACTCGACTCGAAGTCCAACAACTGAATCAGTTCAAATTTTTTGCATCTTCGACCAGTTGAATAGGGCCCTCGACCAATCGAAAAGGGCCTTCGACTAGTCAAAAATCTGTTACATTTATCGCCCGCAAATTTAAAAATTTGTTGGAACTGAATCTGGTTCTTAGACGAGTCGAAGACTGTCTTAGACGAATTGATGCAATAACTTTTTTGCCTATAAATTGAGGCTTTCTCCCAATCCGAAAATATAATTTCAAGTCTATCAAATCCTTCAAGAGAGAGAGAGAGAGAGAGAGAGAGAGAGAGATCCCTATTATATTCAAGCTATTGCACGGTATTTATAAAAAAAAAAATTAATAGCTTTTTGTTTAATTCTTTGATCTCTTATTCTGTCAATTTTATTTTATAAAGAGAGTAAATACTCTTCTTTTTGAGATCTTAAAAGAATTCAAACAAGTAACCATTGGTTTGAATCTATTTTAAATCAATATAGAACATTGAACCCTTGTTTATATGACTGAATATTGAATGATCTACATTCAAGAGATGTGGTTCTACAGCTACATCGACAAATACGTCCTCAAAGGTGAGATAAGTATATAATTCTTTTGTATTTTGGTTTTATTGAGATAGCCAGAAAATCTCATTGTTGGTTTCCCTGAGATAACCAAAAAATCTCAGTGAGGGATTTTTTTTGTTTGTGATAGCCCACTAAAATCACAACTGTATCAGGTTTTAAGGTGTTCCTATGAAAACCTTATTTATAGTGAAAGCCAATATCACGTGGAGAGTGATTATTAGGAGCGGAGTAGGTGTGGCTGTTTGAGAACAGTTGTTGACACACCGAAACACTATAATTCTTGGTGTTGTGGTGAATTCCTTTATTATTTATGTGGTGAATGGTTGTAATCTCTTTAAGTTAAAGTGGTGAATGCATGTAATAGTTTAGCTTTTATTTACTCTTGCTTGGTTTGGAATTTTGATTCTTACAAGTTTCGTGAAATAAGGTTGTCCAACCTAAACTTGTTTGGGTGAAGGTTGTCCTATAAATCAGTTTGAATCAACGTTTCAATACAAGTGCAATTGAGACCTTTGATTTATTTACTATTTCTACACTTTATTTGATTATTTGGCATAGTCCTATTCACCCCCCCCTCTATGACTGTTTAAGCTCTCCTTTTCAAACTCCAACTTTCGCACCAAGTTGGAAAAATCTAGAAACCGCATCAATTTTACGCACTCTACGTAAAATCTACATATGCCTTCGATTACATCTTCAATTCCATCAAAGTTCCTTCGATGTCATCGAAACTTGTCGAAAACCATCCAACGAGTTTAGCTTGAAAAATCTTAAAATTCATGATTGAATTGAACTAGCTTCGATTGCACCTTTAATGTAAGGCCTGTATCCTTGTCTGTATCGTTCCGTAGGATCCCACGATCCTTCCTGTCGAATTCTAGCAACCCGCGACCGTAGACAACATTTACGCCCGACCCTAAGTCGCATCCTGTAGATCTGAGTCAACTCGACTCGAAACTTGTACCCTAGCAACTGCACCGTCACCGCGGTTCCAACACCGCATCTTACGCACTGATGCGATACCCAGGCCAGGAGTTGTGTGCCCGCGTTTATCTCGAAGAAACACCGCGCGTTGCGAATTCCGAAAGAATCTCTACCTAGCAGATCACTCCCTTACTGACAAGGCACGACACCCATCCCTCTCTCATCCTATTGAGGCACAAAAATATTGCATTGCACTGGTCAGAGAATTCCATGGTGCAGATCTTTCCCAGGGTCACTCACTCCGTATTTCGGTAAAATTCAGTATCCAGGGGTATTTTAGATATTTTGGTAAAAATCAGTGTCCAGGGGTATTTTAGGTATTTGGTAAAAATCAGTGTCTAGGGGTATTTTAGGTATTTTGGTAAAAATCAGTGTCTAGGGATATTTTGTGTACGTAAAAGTCGGTGTCAGAGGGTATTTTAGGTATTTCGGTAAAAATCAGTGTCCGGGGGTATTCTAGGTATTTTGGTAAAAATCAATATCCGGGAGTGTTCTGGGTATTTTGGTAAAAATCAGTATCCAGGGGTAGTTTAGGTATTTTGGTAAAAATCAATATCCAGGGGCAGCTTAGGTATTTTGGTAAAAGTCGGTGTTTAGGGGTAGTTTAAGTATTTCGGTAAAAGGCAGTAAAGAGCGTGTTTTGGTAAAAAAGGTGAACATGTGTCATTTTAATGAAGAAGTGGTTGTACACCACCATTTAAAGGAAAGCTTGGTGGACACCGTTGTTTAAGAGAAGAGGGTGGACATTATGTGAAGGGAAAAACGGTGGTGATCACCACTATGTAAGGGAGTGGGGCCTATAAATACCCCTCCCCATGCCTCATTTGAGGGTTGATCAGTTGTGGGCCAGAAAATGAGAGAGAAGCAGAGAGAGAGAGAGAGAGAGAGAGAGAGAGAGAGAGAGAGAGAGAGAGAGAGAGAGAATGAAGTTATTGTGCCAGCCCCGCGCAACAGGAAGTCATTGCGCGGACCCGTGCAATGGAAGTGGAGAAAGGAAGATAAGGACTCTGTGCCACTTTTAAAGGGGTTTTTCCAAATGTAAAACCCTTGCGCCACTTTTCAAGGGGACATTGTCTTGAAGTTGTTTGTGCGGAACCGCGCAATAGAAGTTGTTTGCGAGGACCCGCGCAATGGAAGTGGAGAAAAAAAACACCTCTATGCCACTTTAAGAGCAATGATTGTCCTGATACAAAGTTCCAACGCCATTTTGAAAGGAGCTTTGTCTTAAAGCTTGGCTTCCAATGCCATTTTGAATGGAGATTTGTCTTAAAGCTCTCCTCCAATGCCACTTCCAAAGGAGTACTTGTCTTAAGATATGGCTCGTGCACCACTTCATGAGGAAACATGTCTTATAGCTCTCCTCCAATGCCACTCCCCATGGAGGATTGTCTTGAGACAAGGCTTATGTTGTCTTTAACAGATAGCCTATGTGTCACTCCATGTGGACTTTGTCTTGATGGAAGCCCTTTGTCCCAAAGTAAACCTCATGCACTCCGTGTTCCTTGTTTAAGCCTGTATACTTCTACCTTCAAATAAATGACACCCACACCTTCAGAAGTTGAGTACCAAGGAATTCACAGAGAAGAGAGAGAGAAAGGAGAGTATGAGGAGTCGCCGCTCCACATTTCAAGGGATTGTCGCTGCTCCACATTTCAAGGGATGGTCGTCGCTCCACATTTCAAGGGATGGTCATCAATCCACATTTTAAGGAATGGTCGTCACTCCACATTCAAGGGATGGTCGTCGCTCCACATTTCAAGGGATAGTCGCCGCTCCACATTTTAAGGGATGGTCGTTGCTCTACATTTCAAGGGATGGTCGTTGCTCCACATTTCAAGGGATCGGTCCACAATTCAAGGGATCGCTCCACAATTCAAGGGATTGCTCCACATTTTAAGGAAAGTAAAGGAAATGTGAAGTACCGAACAAAAGGAAGATCAGAACTGATCTCAACGGTCAGATCAAGGAAGAATGAACAGAAAGATGATCAGAATTGATCTCATCGGTCAGATCAAGGAAGAATGAACGGAAAGATGATCAGAATTAATCTCAACGGTCAGACAAGGGTTTCAAGCCCGCACAACCCATCTCCCCTGGAGATGTGATAAAAAGCGTCGAAATGCGGCTGAAATTGCCATTAGACTGTTTTCTCTTTCATTCATTGTTTTGATTGATTGTACTTTATTTTCAGAATCCAAGGGTGTAAATGAACTCAGAATAAATGTGATAATTGTTTTCTCATTCTTTCTTTGTTATCATTGAATAAATCCCTCAAATCAAACGCATTTGTTTTCTTGTCGAAACAAAATGATGACTCTGTTGGGGACTTATTATTCAATGGTAACTTGAAAAATATTCAGAGAACATTTATCACTTTTTGGCGTCTGTATAGACACCAAAATGGCGACTCTCAGTGGGAACATCCTCCCCTTCATCTCTAAAAACAAAGTACAATTTTAATTCAATCAAAATAACTAACACTTTGTTCTGAATTATAGGTATACCGCAATGTCTTTTCTCTCAATTAACATAGTTTCTTACTTCACATCCAAAGGATTTTCTCCAGAAAGTATCAAGGAAGATCGAATCAGTCGCGATCAAGGACAAACAGTGCCAGGTAACATCTGGAGTAGTTCCTGCTTAACCGGTAGTGCAGCAAAACAATGAAGAACGGATGATAGTGTGTTAATGCACAAAATATATGAAGTTTTCATCATACATTGCTTTCGAGAAATGAGAAGATATCAAAGATAAAGAAGAAAGAAGAAAGAAGATTAAAAAAAAGGGATACGTAAAGAAGAATGAAGTAAAGAGTAGATATTAATGCATTTGCGTCGGCTCGCGCAAAGCTATGACCAGTTGTGAGGGGCCGCACAAATGGTATGGGATGTCATGCACATCTGCGCAGCATAAGACTGACAAGTGTGTTGAGCCCGTTGCGCGACCCGTGCAAACTATGATTGATTATGCAGATCCACAGAAAGGTATAGGGTGTTGTGCGTACAGGGACAACGGTGATTCGATCAAGTTGATGGAGATGGCTAAGATTTGATGAAAGGTGGGCCCGTGGCATGCATATCAAGAGTTCATACGTATGGAGGTCTTAAAAAAAATGAAACATAGTGATATATGAAAAATGAAGGGTTCGATCATCTTTTACAAGGAATATCATCCTGCCGAGTACGGATAACAGTACATTCGAAGTGTGCAGAAAATAGAAAACTCGCCAGCAGATATTAATCAGCCTTCACTAGATGAACATGTTACTAAGGGACCTAATTTTCCAACAGCGACCACTGTGAGAAATAGTAAACCTTGAGGAAAGCCTTCAGATGAGAAGTTAGTTTAACTGAATCAGGCGTTGCTCACCAACAAGTAGACGGATTAATTAATGAATTAACGAATTCATCGGTCAATAAAGAACCTTGAGGGCATCATCACAACTTGTCAGAGTAGAAAAGCAAGTTAAAATTGCCATTTGAAAAGCCCTAAAGTGAAGTTGCTCAACTCTCATATGAATCAGCTATTTGAAAGTCTTAAGAGAGTAGCAGCAGACACTGCCAAAGAAAGAAAGCAAAACAAAGGATCGTCAAAGGTAAAG
This sequence comes from Magnolia officinalis, assembly GCA_021015155.1. Classification (NCBI taxonomy): domain Eukaryota; kingdom Viridiplantae; phylum Streptophyta; class Magnoliopsida; order Magnoliales; family Magnoliaceae; genus Magnolia; species Magnolia officinalis. The sequence goes on from JAJHSJ010000001.1 coordinate 51,536,049, forward strand.
AGTTGAAATTTCGCTATAGAGAACATCAGCGATTTTACAAAGAAGAAAGTAAAGAAAGGGTTCGGACAATTCAAGGACTACTGGAAATATACATTTGAAGAAGACGACATACTCCTTATGATTGCTAGTTGGGGAGAAAGTCGAATTGCCACGGCTAAAGTATTAAAGGAAATAAAGCAAAGAAGAAAAGAAGAATAGGCAAGAAGAAGCCAAGATAAGTATATTCATCATGGGGGCAAATTTTCATCAGTATATCTGCCAGTTCAGCAAAATATATCATTCCTGAATACCAAGAAGAATAACTGCGTTTTGATCAAGAAGATTTGCGATGTTTTAACTTAAAAGATTCACGGCGTAATTGTTCAGGGGGCAGACAAAAGCATACAAAATACGTTATCCTTGAAGATAATTGCAGTTTTGATTCCGAAGATTATTAGCATAATACTTTAAAATCAAAAGGGGGGAAGATAAGAAGGATATCAAGAATGTCAAAGCCTCAAAGTATCAAGAAAGCTAAAATTTCAGAATGAAAAGTTTCAAAATGCAAAGTTTTAGAATGCAAAGTCTCAGAATGTTAAAGTCTCAGAAGTCCGATGCCATACATAAAGAAAAAGATAGACTTTCAAGTGCTGACGGTTATCGCCAAATCAACAATAGTTACCATTTTCATCACCATATCGCTGACGTGAAGATTATTTTATTATAATATCATCAACAACAATGGGGCGATATATCAATCATCGATCAGTCATCTTCAATTATTAATCTATTATCTTCAACAAAGACTGTACGATCAACTGTCACGTCAACGACAACAGTTTATCATTTAAGGCAGCCTAGCCAAGCCCTATACTGCCAACTATGCATAAGACCTATATTAATCGGGATAGTAATGTGGAGCTAGCGGCCCTAAAAAGCCCATATAGGCCACATCACATGCATAGCCATGCGGGCAGCTAACAGAGTCAGTGATTAAAAGCCCTAAAAGGCCAAAAGTCATCAACGACCAGTCATTCGTGAGACCAATGCCGTCTGTGAGCTCTCCGACAACGTCATGGACGAGGATGAAAATACCTTCCAAGGAATGAGTCTGAACTCACAGACAAAGAATACCCAGATCCCTGGTTTGATTTCGGTATTAACTCATGGGGAAGGGCTAGCTTAAACCTACTCATTGATGGACCGGTGACCTTGAATTTGGTACTTAAGGTAGCCAAGTAAAGCCCCATGAACTCTAGAGAGTTACTGTAGCCATCTCTGTGCGTAAATCCCATTCACGGCTGTGATTGCTCCAACTACTCAAAAGCTTAAACTGTGTGTTGCTCCACTGATCAAAGAGCCTAAACTGTGTGTGTAAGTGTCAATCCAGTAGTGTCAGTCCAGTTAATTCCAATAGTGTTAGTCTAGTCTAGTTCAATCTAGACTAGTTAAGTCAAGTCCAGTCAAGTCAGGACAAGTCAAGTCTTGTACAGTTAAAGTATGGTCAGTCAAAGTACACTATCTCCACTGCTCAAAAACATAAACTAAGTGTAGCATCAAAATGCTGCAGATACATATTTCACTTTAGATATGCTCAAATATACAATTACCTGATGGAAATTTTAAATATTGAGTAAACAATATACAAAAATGTGTTTCTCTTTAATCAGGTTCAAATTACAGCAACAGCAAATGCCTTCTTGATGATAAAGAAATATTATCGCACAGGATTCTCAAAAAGGAAAAATAAACTAGTGAAGAATTATCATTCTCTTCTGTAAAATATAAAGATTCAGATATATTCTTTGGATTCGTTAAAGGAGCAGCAAAGATTATCCATCTTTCAAGGGTATCAGCAGCCTTCACTTCAGAAATATTATCTTCCGAAGAAATCATTACGTGAAGATTGACGTGGAGAGGGGGCAGGATTTATGTCTTCAAAGTAATCTGTGCCTTGGTCTTTCTGATAATCACTTATGCGGGGCGAAGGAATTCATATGCCGATGCCGTAACTTCTTGTTATCCTAGTAATGATATCGTAAGATTCTAAGTACCAGCTCTAATGGAGATAAAGAACAAACAGAATCATCATCAGTAACTTCTATGGCCTTTGAAAATCTAATAAATGAAAATTGAAAGAAGTCTTGTCTATTTTTCAGAATCAACAAAGATCCAAGGAAAAGTCTATGAAGAAATGTTATGGAGCACAAGCTAAAAAAGATTCAGCGATTAAGCCTTTGGAGCTGAAGATGACATTCCTAAAAGCGCAATATAATGAACAAAGGATGCAACAAATGCAATGCAAAACACGATGATAAGCACAAAGATGAAATGATTAAATCGTTGTCATATTGTGAATATCGCAATCATCTTAAAAAGAGGAGAAGTTTTCAATATTTTTAAAAACTATTAATGTTTCATAAAGCTAAATTGAAAAAATTATAATGTATTGAGATACTAATTCTGATTAATTTGGCAGGAAAGATTATCATTCGAAAGCTTGGGTTATGCAGATCATGAATAAAGGAAACAATCGAAAAAGTTGTTGCGGTAGGAGTAGCATTAAAGGACAACTCCCTAGACACAGAGTTTAAGGAAAGAGTTGTTAGAGTTGATCAAAGAGACCGTTGCAGGAGCAGCGGTGTTGGGAGAAAGTTCTCTGATCAAGTTACTCAAAGATGAAGTTGCCACAACTATTACAGTGACAAGTTTTGATGACCAAGATAGTTCTCCCTAGTGAAGCATTCGCTCGAAACTGCTAGCATGGGGCATTCAAGCCTTCCTTTCGAACACGATCATTCAAGTCTTCCGTTCGAACGCTATCATTTAAGCCTTCCGTTCGAACACGATCATTCAAGGCTTTCATTCAAATGTGATCATTCAAGTCTTCCGTTCGAATGTGATCATTCAAGTCTTCCGTTCGAATGCGATCATTCAAGTCTTCCGTTCAAACGCGATCATTCAAGTCTTCCGTTCAAACACGATCATTCAAGTCTTCCGTTCAAATGCGATCATTCAAGTCTTCCGTTCAAGCGTGATCATTTGATCTTCTAGGCAAGCAGGATCATCCAGTCATCCTTCAGGTTCTTTAGTCGGAAGAAGATCGATCCTCCATTTGATTTCATGAATCAATCAAAGAAGGATCGAGGGGGCATCTGTTGAGGCACAAAAATATTTCATTGCAGTAGTCAGAGAATTCCATGGTGCGGATCTTTCCTAGGGTCACTCCGTATTTCGATAAAAATCAATATCCAAGGGTATTTTAAGTATTTTGGTAAAAATCAGTGTCCGGGGGTATTTTAGGTATTTTATTAAAATCAATGTCCGGGGGTATTCTAGGTATTTTGGTAAAAATCAATGTCCAAGGGTATTTTGGGTATTTTGGTAAAAAATCGGTGTCTAGGGGTATTTTAGGTATTTTCGTAAAAATCAGTGTCCGGGGGTATTCTAGGTATTTTGGTAAAAATCAATATCTGGGAGTGTTTTGGGTATTTTGGTAAAAATCAGTATCCAGGAGTAGTTTAGGTATTTTGGTAAAAATCAATATCCAGGGGTATTTTAGGTATTTTGGTAAAAGTCGGTGTTTAGGGGTAGTTTAGGTATTTCAGTAAAAGGCAGTAAAGAGGGTGTGTTTTGGTAAAAAAGGGTGCACAAGTGTCATTTTAATGAAGAAGTGGTTGTATACCACCATTTAAAGGAAAGTTGGTGGACACCGTTGTTTAAGAGAAGAGGGTGGACATTATGTGAAGGGAAAAGAAGTGGTGATCACCACTATGTAAGGGAGTGGGGCCTCTAAATACGCCTCCCCATGCCTCATTTGAGGGGTTGATCAGTTAGTGGGCCAAAGAATGAGAGAGAAGTAGGGTAGGAGAGAGAGAGAAGGAAGTTGTTGTGCCAGCCCGCGCAACAGGAAGTCGTTGCGCAGACCCGCGCAATGGAAGTGGAGAAAGGAAGATAGGGCCTCTACACCACTTTTAAAGGGGTTTTTCCAAATGTAAAACCCTTGCGCCACTTTTCAAGGCGACATTGTCCTGAAGTTGTTTGCACAGAATCGCGCAATGGAAGTTGTTTGCGCGAACCCGCGCAATGGAAGTGGAGAAAAAAACTCCTCTGCGCCACTTTAAGAGGAATGCTTGTCCTGATACAAAGTTCCAACGCCATTTTGAATGGAGCTTTGTCTTAAAGCTTGGCTTACAACGCCATTTTGAATGGAGATTTATCTTAAAGCTCTCCTTCAACGCCACTTCCTAAGGAGTACTTATGACGCCCTGTCACTATGGCCACATGTGGGCGGACGCACGTGTGGGCGGGCCCCAAGGTGGCTGACAGGCTACTGTGCCCACAGTGAAGGTGAAACTTTGTCACACATCGGAAGTGTCGTCTGAAATTGTGGTGGTTATATGTGGAGTTGCTACCCTATACTGTATGAGGCCTTTTGGGGGAAACTCCGAGAACAAAACCGTATGAGCTATGCCAGAGCGGACAATATCATACAGCGTGGGTGTGGGCTGTTACAAATGGTATCAGAGCCGAGGACGGCTCTGCCCTTGGTGGGGGATATTATGACCCCCCGTCACTATGGCCACATGTGGGCGGGCCCTAAGGTGGCTGGCAGGCTACTGTGCCCACAGTGAAGGTGAAACTTTGTCCCACATCGGAAGTGTTGTCTGAAGTTGTGGTGGTTATATGTGGAGTTGCCACCCTTTACTGTATGAGGCCTTTTGGGGGAAATCCCGAGAACAAAACCGTGTGTGTTGTACCCAGAGCGGACAATATCATACAGTATGGGCGTGGGCTGTTACAGTACTTGTCTTAAGATATGGCTCGTGCGCCACTTCATGAAGAAACATGTCTTAAAGCTCTCCTCCAACGCCACTCCCCATGGAGGATTGTCCTGAGACAAGGCCTATGTTGTCTTAATAGATAGCCTATGTATCACTCCATGTGGACTTTGTCTTGATGGAAGCCCTTTGTCCCAAAGTAAACCTCATGCACTCCATGTTCCTTGTTTAAGCCTGTATACTTCTACCTTCAGACAAATGGCCCCCGCACCTTCAGAAGTTGAGTGCCAAGGAATTCACAGAGAAGAGAGAGAAAGGAGAGTATGAGGAGTTGCCGCTCCACATTTCAAGGGATAGTAGTCGCTCCACATTTCAAGGGATGGTCATCGCTCCACATTTCAAGGGATGGTCGTCGCTCCACATTTTAAGGGACGGTCGTCGCTCCACATTTTAAGGGATGGTCGTCACTCCACATTTTAAGGGATAGTTGCCGCTCCACATTTTAAAGGATGGTCGTTGCTCCACATTTCAAGGATGGTCGTTGCTCCACATTTCAAGGGATCGGTCCACAATTCAAGGGATCGCTCCACAATTCAAGGGATCACTCCACATTTCAAAGAAAGTAAAGGAAATGTGAAGTACCAAACAAAAGGATGATCGGAACTGATCTCAACTGTCAGATTAAGGAAGAATGAACAGAAAGATTATCAGAATTGATCTCAACGGTCAGATCAAGGAAAAATGAACGGAAAGATGATGGAATTGGTCTCAATGGTCAGATCAAGGGTTTCAAGCCCACACAACCCATCTCTCCTGGAGATGTGATCAAAAAGCGTCGAAATGCTGCCGAAATTGCCATCAGACTGTTTTCTCTTTCATTCATTGCTTTGATTGATTGTACTCTGTTTTCAGAATCAAGGGAATCCGAGGATGTAAATGAACTCAGAATAAATGTGATCATTGTTCTCTCATTCTTTCTTTGTTATCATTGAATAAATCCCCCTAATCAAACGCATTTATTTTCTTGTCGAAATACATCCAAAAGTCAACTCTCACCCATCCCTCTCTTACACACCCATTCCTCTCATCCCATCCCTCTTACACAACCCCACTCCTCTCTCATTTCACTCCATCCCATCTCATTCTCTACCATTTCCAAGCTTTAAGGAGAGAAAAGAGAGCCAAGTGTGTGGCCCCTTCCTACCTCCTCATCTCTCATCCTAGCCCTTCAATATTCATCATCCTCCATCATAGTTGAAGCCAAGGAGCTTAACATTCCAAGGAGACAAGAAGAAGTGGAATTGGTGGGTGTTTTGTAGGATTAGATTTGTGTCTTGATGATGGACTAAGTGGGGCTACTGATTGATGGTATGGATCTCACTTTGGACCCTAGGTATGGCCGATGGCCCACCATGATTCATATGTTCATCCCATGATGGGGCCATTCTCCATGGACCCCATCATGATGTTTATTTCCCATTGTGAAAGGTCATCTAGACCTTGCATTTTTGGTGGAAAAGGGATCTCCACCATTGATTTTGATTGGTGGGCCCACATGTATTAGGACCCACTTGATGTATGTTTTGTAATGCATAAAGGGAGGGCTCATAGTGGCAAAGCTCTCCATCGCACGTCTCTCTCTCTCTCTCTCTCTCTCTCTCTCTCTCTCTCTCTCTCTCTCTCTCTCTCTCTCTCTCTCCTGTTTGCCGCCCACCATGACTGATGAATTCCATGTACACCGACCGGTGGCTGGACGCGGGACCCACGTGATGTAAGTGTTTTATCTAGGCTGCCCATCCAACCATCTGGCCAAGCATGGAAGAAGGAAAACACGAATATCATCTTGACGCTGAGTAGGTGGGCCACACGTATGGACCCACCTGATGAACATCCACCCCTGTCCGTCCGTGGACCCCATCTACGTGGCCCACCATATACACATGGGACATCCAGCCCATCCAGAGCATTGGACCGACCATGATGTAATTGTTTAATCCATATCGTCTAGTCCTTGGGCGAGGACTGGACCCCACATTGATGTATGTATTATATCCATACCGTCCAGTTTTTTTCTAGACGGTGGGACCCACCTCTATGTAGGTATTTCATCAACGTCGTCCATCTGCGTGGGCCCCAACAGCTATATAGCTGTTGTATTGACGTCAACAGGTTCTGTGGGGCCCTGATGTATATGTTGTGTAACCACGCCATCCGTGCTGCCTCTAGCACGTGGGGCCCACTTAATGATGTGCTAGATGCACACCGTCCAGACCCTGGACGGTGGGTCCCACGCAACTCAAAGCTGCTGACTGACGTTAACAAGTTCTGAGGGTCTGATCATGGGTACGTGTTATATCCAAACCGTCCATCAGCCCACTAGCTAACAGCTGCTGTACTTGACGTCAGCAAGCTCCGTGGGCCTGATCATCAGGAATGTTTATATCTCAACCATCCATCTGTGGGTCCCACGCAGGGACCCACCTATGATGTATGTCTTTCATCTTCACCGTCCAACATCTGGACAGTGACCTCCCACCCACTCCACACGTGTGGCATCCACATCGTCTAGTGCAAGGACAGTGAGATCCACCGTGATGTATATGTATTATGTCCGCACCGTCCATCTGAGGACATGGGACACCCTGGTGTATGGGTTTCATCCTCACTGTCTAGGGACGTGGGTCTCACATGATATATGTGTTTTATTTATACCGTCTAGCCATCTGTAAAGATCGTTATATGGCATTACAAAGAGAATGAGATAGATCTAAATTTCAAGTGGGACCCACCATTATATAGATCATTATATATCGTCCAACCATCTGTATATGTGGCCCTTTTGTGAGGCCTGATGTGGTGTATACTAGGCCCTTATATGAGGCCCAATTGTGATGGGTGATTCCACCATGATATATGCGTTATATTCACACCATTCATCCATTGCTCAAAGGCCATGGGCCCCATTGCATTGAGAGGCCCACCTTGATTTATGGGCCATATGTCCACCATGGAGATGCCTTATAAGGCCCATCATGATGTATGTATTACATACACGATGTGTATCCATTTCCCCGATTTGTATAAGGGTCGTGGGCCCTATAGAGAGTTAGATTCAAATCCCAAGTGGACCACAAACTAGGAGACAATAGTGGTTAAATGTCCACTGTTGAATTCCTCCCTAGGGTCCGTTGTTAAGCCCATTACCTTGGAGTAATGATGGTTAAATGTCCACGTTGTAAACGGTGGTTAAATGTCCCCGTCGTACATCTCCCTAAAGCCCCTTGTTAGGCCCATTCTCATCTCCTCTTATTAGGATTACCCCAAACCGTTGGGCCCCGATTGATGATTGTATTACCCACCTTCCCTTATTAGGTTATCCCAAACCTTTGGGCTCCATTAATGTCAATGATACCCACTTTCTCTTGTTGGGTTATCTCGAACAATTGGGCCCCCATTGATGCTAGTACTTGAAAAGGTCGAGTTAAGAGTCCTAGGAGGGGGGGGGGGGTGAATAGGACTATGTTAAATTAAAAAATTAAACTGCGGAATTAAAGAAAGATAGCACTTAAACAATCTACAATGCAAAAATGTCAAACAACCTCAAAAATCTAGTATTGAGAGGTTGATACAAACTTGGTTCTAAGGACAAACTGACACAAAAAACCAATGGTTTATGGCAGGACAACCTTACTAGAACTTGGGTGAGTATCAAAAACTCAAACTGAAGAGGATATAAAAGAAATAAATAGTAAAGGAAATATCTAAGCTATTACAACATTCCCACATTTGCATAAAAGAAATTACAACATTCTCCACAAATGCAAAAAGGAAAAATTCAACATCCACAAAAATAAATATTTAAACAATCACCACAAGACCAAAAATTATAGTGGTTCGCTTGTGTGTACACCAACTGTTTAGAAAAACAGCCACACAACTACTCCACTCTTAATATCCTCACATAGTGGATATTAGCGTTCACTATGAAAATAAAATTTTCAAGGTTCACCTAAAACCCTCACAATTGTGTCTTTCAAGTGGGCTTACACAATTCAAAAAACTCCACACTTTGAGTTTTCTAGATCACCTCAGACAAACCAAAATAAAGAGATTTTTTTGGCACAATCTCAATGAAACCAAAAGAATAAATTTTACAAAACCATAAAATACTTATCTGGATATTCTCCTTTTGTTGCAGCCCGGAAGAACCAATTCGGAGTAGAAGATCAACGTTGATGTTCAATGTTCACGCTCACATACGAATAGGTTCTAAGTTCTAAATTGATTTTAAATTAAATCACCTTGGGTTAGCTTGATTTGATTTTGATTCCAAGAAATGGGAATACAACAATCCCTCTTTCAAATAAAATTGGAATGCAAAATTCAAAATCAAATGCAAAAAGCTAATTAAAGAGAATATAAAATAAGAACTAAATAGCTTAAGAATATCACTAACTTATCTCTCAAAGTGGTGTATTGATTTTGCTTGAATTGAATATCAAACTTTGAAATTCATGTTCTATTTATAAGTGCAGAAATCGCATCTTCGACTGGTCCTGAGATTGCCACGACTGGTCGTAGGACCAACAAAATTTTAAAATTTTGAGCTCGATAAGATCAGACAATTCCATGACTGGTCGAAGGACCTGCTCGACCAGTCGAGCGGCCTCCACGACTGGTTGAGTCCTATTCACGACTGGTCGTGCGGGACTCAATTTAGTTACTAGAATTTGAGTCGAGCCTATAGGACTGGTCGAACATGGGTCGAACACTGTTCACACGACTGGTCGAGCAGTCTTCAGGGCTGGTCGAGGCTCTAACAAAAAATTTTAAAAAATATAAACAAACTTAGGACTGGTCAAGGATTTCTTGGACTGGTCAAGCCAGTGCTAGGACTAGTCGAACATAGCCTAGGACTGGTCGAAAAACAGACTATGCACTTATAAAATGAGCCAATTGAATTATGTATTCAAAATGACCTACCCTAAGGCCAATCTAGGATCATTCATACCTTTATTAGTGATGTATGAACATTGAGTCTTGTCTTACTTCAGTTGATAGTCGTTCTTTGAAGTTCATGACACTTGAAATCTTGACATATGATGAAGCATGAACTTGTGATGTTTGAAGCTTGAATATGACTAACATTGAAGCTTGAGCTTGTGGTTCAAAGTAAAGAACTTTGTCTCGACTTGGACGAAGCTTTGAATACTTGAACTGTTGAAGCTTGAAAGATTCAAAATCCACTTGATGTAGATTGAAATCTACTTGATGTTGAGCTTAAACATGAACATGTAAACTTGCACTTGAAGTTCTTGAGGAAATGACCTTTGTTCTTGTACATGAGAAGCACAGTATTGAATATGTAGATGCACTACACAAGACATAGATTCCAAGAGGTTTTGGCACTACAAAATTTGACAATAATAGGAGCTACGAAACATAGCACTTACAATCTCCCCCTTTGTCAAATTAGTGACAAAACACACTTCATTAAAAATAAGCATAATATGCACAATAAAGAATCATGCACCAGATATAAATATAAACCAGTTACAACCTGGTCAAAGATTCATACACCAGTTATAAACAAGTCAAAATAATTCGCATCAACAATTAGCATCAACTCCCCCAACAATACTCCCACTTACTTACTCCCCCTTACCAAAAAAAAAAATGGACGACTATCCACATCCACAATCCATCCACATCCACATCCACAATCCATCCACATCTACATGCCATATCACAAGCATAAGCATGATAAAATTCTCTCCCTTTTTGTCACAATATGACAAAAGAAGAAATCCAATAAATGGAACAAGAAGTAGATCAATAAGGAAGAATAAGAAGAGTAATGAGAAAGAAGAAAATATATGATCTAGATAATCAAGTTAACCAAAGTCATAAGTAAATTAGATCATAACCAAAATACATGTTCAACCAAGTTTAATCAACTTCAACCAAGTTCAATCCCCAAAATATCCAAACCAAAAACCAAGTATCATAAGAGTTATTACAAACCACATAATTAAAAACTAAGCAGAACCCGATGAAGGAGCAGGTATGGAAGGATCAATCTGATGAAGTCCCTTGTTAATGCGCCTCATATATTTGCGCATATATTTGAATTGTAAATCATGGGACACATTCATATTTTCTACCTTCTCCTCTAGTGGACGCAAACACGCATCAAAGTCAGATGGCTAATAGTCAGGATCAATTGGAGCTTCCCCAACAGGCATTGCTACTAAACTATGGGTGGCCAACACAGTCATAAGATAGGGGAAAGGGATGTCACTGTCTTGGATGGAGACAGAATTGAATGATGCAATGACAAATTAATGAAGGAAGACATACAGACGTACTAAAGATGATGGAATGGAAAATACGGACCATGAACGTAGTGAGTTCGGTTTTGTTACTAGAACGAGGATATACGTTAGAAATAAATATCTTATGAAGGACTCTGTATCTGGGTAACAAATACTTTGAGGCAAGCGCATTTCCAGCAGTATTCCATTCCGCAACTATATGGCATAATTCTCTAGTAAGCATACGTTTTTCAGTTTCAGATAGTTTAGCTACTAGAGTGCTAATGAGAATACCTTCATCATTGACAGGTAAATCCATTAAGCTAGAAATGAGATGTCGATCCACTTCAATTAGACCTTCTCTAGTAGAGATAGTGAATGTTAGATTTTCAGTCGAAAAATAGGTAATACATGCATACATAGCTTGCGCAATGGACCGGTATGCCGGCCCACTCCAATGCAGTATGTTATCCCTTCCTACAGACTAAAGGAGGGGAAGAATATCAGAAGGAGTAGGATGATCAACATTAACAGGTCCCTCAACAATAACATTACACAACCTAATATCCCATACATATGAGGGATCATCTACGGGTGACCAAAGGTGACTCACTGTTATAGGAGCCGAACGTGATGTAGAGGGACCACGAGACCCTTTCTTTTTGGTTCTCCCTTCCATTTGTATCAAAGATAACAAGGAACCAAGAGATTACAAAAGAAATAGAGAGGGTTTTCACTAGATCAGATTTTGAAAAAGAAAATCCCAAAAATAACTATGAATCACAAAATAAACAACACTAATGATGAAATGGGAGTGCTAAGAACTTGAATCTACAAGTAAAACGAAAACAAAGTACTAACCTTGAGGAAATAGGAGATGGGTTCAACCGATCGACTTAGGAGTCGTTGGAGAAGAAGCCCAAAATGAGGAAAAAGTGATTTTTCCCCCAAATAAAGCACCAACCCGCGCTACACGACTGGTCGAGTACATGCTCGACTGGTCGTACCCCGACCGGTCGAGTATGCACACATTCTTTTCATCCACACAAGCTGAGTACATGCATTTCCTGCAGCAATGTATTCAGCCTCACCAGTTGAGAGCGATATGGAACTTTGTTTCTTACTTAACCAAGAAACTAAACAGTTCCCTACGTAGAAACAACCACCACTGGTTGATTTTCTATCATCAATATTACCAGCCCAATCAGCATTTGTGTAACCAGCTAATTGCACACTAGTATCATGTGGATACTAAAGACCCAGATTTGATGAACTTGCGACATATTGCATAATTCGCTTAACAGCAATTAAATGTGACTCTTTAGGGTCAGATTGATATCTAGCACAAATTCCTACGCTAAATGCAATATCAGGTCAGCTTGCAGTTAAATAAAGCAAACTACCTATCATACTGTGATCTAATTTAGGATCCACACTATTACCTGTAGAGTCCTTTGAGAGTTTTAAGGAAATACTCATAGGAGTATCAAAATTTTTACCATTCTCAAATCCGAACTTTTAACTAAGTTTAAAGCATTTTTAGTTTAAGAGATAAAGAAACCATCAGGTTGCTGTTTTACTTACAACCCTAGGAAATAATTCAATTCTCCGACCATGCTCATTTTGAACTTAACTTCATAAGATCTGCGAACTCAACAGTCATGTTAGCACAGGTAGATCTATAAATAATATCATCAACATAAATTTGCACTATTAAATGTGATCATTATGTTTCTTTACAAACAATGTCTTATTAACACTTCCCATTATAAAGTTATGACTTAGCGTACCATGCCCTGGGAGCTTGTTTCAAGCCATAAAGTGCCTTTTTGAGGCGGTAGACATGATTAGCATTCTTAGGGTCTTAAAAACCCGTTGGTTGTTCAACATACACTTCTTCATGCAAATCGCCATTTAAGAAAGCACTCTTTACATCCATTTTGTATATTTTGAACTTTCTAAAGCATGCAATGGATATAAATAGTCTAATTGATTGAAGACAAGTTACTCGGGTAAAGGTTTCATCATAATCGATGCCTTCAATTTGAGTGTACCCCTGTACAACTAGCCTAGCCTTATTCCTAATAATATTACTAAGTTCATCAAACTTATTTTTGAAAATCCACTTTATTCTGATTATGTGTTTATCTTTAGGTCTAGGAATTAAGTACAAAATATCATTTCTAACAAATTGATTAAGCTCTTCTTGCATCGCTATAATCCAATTTTCGTCAGTAAGAGCTTCTTTTACGTTAGCCGGTTCTATTTGAGATGTAAAACCCACGTAATTATATATATCTTCTAGTTGTTTACGAGTGCGCACACCAGTGAAAGGGTTTCTAAGAATCTGATTAGTTGGATGGTCTTTAACTGTCCTCAGTTCAGTGTTCTATTAATTTGATGAAGAGTCTGATTTATCAATTAAAAGAACTTCATTATTTTCTGAACTTAAGATAAGTGTATTCAAGTGATCGTCAATAACTACATTAATGGACTCTTGAATAACACTGGTCCTCTTATTAAGAACCTGATATGCTCAACTATTCAGAGCATACTCTAAAAATATCCCTTCATCACTTTTGGTGTCAAACTTACCCAGATTTTCTCGGTCACGTAAAATGTAGCACTTGTTGCCAAAAACTCGAAAGTATTTGACTGTAGGCTTTTTATCAAACCATATTTCATAAGTCGTTTTACCATTTGATTTTCTAGTATAAATGCAGTTAATTATATAACAAGCAGTATTTATGGCTTCGGCCCAAAGATTTTTAAGGAGCTTCATACTATTTAACATTACATTAGCCATTTCTTGAAGCACTCTATTTTTTCTTTCTACTATACCATTTTGTCGAGGTGTTTTGGGCGCTAAGAATTCATGTGATATTCCCTGATCATTGCAAAAATTCTCAAAACTGCTATTCTCAAATTCTGATCCATGATCACTACGGGCCTTACAGACTTGAGAACCTTTTTCCTTTTGAATACGTTTAAGGATCCTTTTTACTTCATCGAGAGTTTCAGATTTGTCCCTTAAGAAGACTACCCATGTATATCTGGTAAAGTCATCAACAATCACCAATATGTACTTCTTGCCTCCTCGACTCTCCGTTCTGGTTGGTCCAATAAGGTCCATGTGGAGAAGTTCGGGCAGTTTAGATGTGGCATTGGAGTTCACTTTTTTGTGAGTACTCTTGGTTTGTTTGCCAATCTGACAATCAACACATATCTTATCTATTTTATGTATTTTGGGTAGGCCTCTTACTAACTCTCTTTTGCTCAATCTATACAAGTTGCGGTAGTGTACATGTCCAAGGCGTTTATGCCATAACTCATTCTCATCGGTATGGACCATGTAGCACGATAAATTAGATGAGCTAGAATCACTTACGATATAACAGTTTTTAGAAGTTCTACGACCAGTCAATATTACAGATCCATTTTTATTTAAAATTTCACATCCTTGGTTAGTAAATTTTACACTGATTATTATCGCATATTTGAGAGATGCTTAATAAGTTGTGTTCTTACCCTTCTACGTATAAAACATTCACAAATAAAAGGAGGTTAAATAGTTGAACCGTACCTTGGCCAACAATCCTGCAGTTGCTACCATCACCGAATGTGACTGAGCCATCAGTCATATCTTTAAGATTGGTGAATAGACCTTTGTCACCAGTCATGTGTCTGGAGCATCCACTGTATAGGTACCATTTTGAATGGCTTGTAGCTTTGAAAGTAGTGTGGGCAACTAAACAAGTAACCTTAGGAACCCATTTCATTACAGTCTTGGTTTTAGAAGTATAGTTGGTCTTCTTATGTTTGTAGTTGTTATAAGACCAACCCAATGAGTTAGATTTTAAGAGCTCCTTAAGTAAATCAATAATTTTCTCAGTTAACGGATTGTGATTGTGATTTTTGTAGTTGATATAGTTACTTCTAGGTTTTAGGGTTTGAAAAGACTTAACATTTTTAGAATGATTTTGATTCAGGCTTTTCCCTTTTAAGTTTAAAGACTCCCCTTTCACAAATCTGGGTGGAGTATTCTTATGTTTAGGAGGAATATTTTTGTCGTAGCCCAATTCAGATTGATCGCCACATTTTTTGAACCCAGATAAGAGTTTTTCTAACTTGGGATCACCTTGGGCGTACCTCCATATGTGTTTTAAACTCAAAAGTGAAGAGACTTCAAATTTTAGTTTTTCATTTTCAGATTTTAAGTTTTCAACTTGGGAGTTTTTGAAATCTAAGTTGCACTTAGTTTTTTCAACAATCTGAAATGTGAGATTTTTCTAAAACAAGATTATCAAAATTTTCTTTAAGTTTTGAAAACTTTTCTTTTTAAATTTTTAGTTTTACCGCAATTTTACAACTTTCCTTGTATAAGGCATTATAAGCACCTTGAAGGTCTTCTTCATTTTCATGATCACTATTCAGATTTTCTTCACTAGTTAAATCATTATTATCTGAAAAAGTGAACTTGGCTAGAGTCATAAGGGCTTTAACTTCATTACCTGACTCAATTTCAGAATCTTCTGACTCATAAGAGGCTTCAGAGCAAGAAGATTCATCCCAAGTAGCCAACATACCTTTCTTTTTTGATTTATCCTTTTTAGGACACTTGTTTGTTAGATGCCCATATTCATGGCAGTTGTAACATTGATTGTCTTTTAAAGATTTTCAAGTTTTAGATTTAGATCTTTTCTTATCATTAGATTTTTTAAAATTAACCCACTTTTTACTTTTGAAAATCTTATAAAACTTTTTAGCTAAAAGGGTCATATCATCTTCAGAATTTTCTAAATCAGAATTACTATTATTTTCTTGAGAAGAAGATTTAAGGGCGATTGATTTACCTTTAGGAGCTTTAAAAGTTAACTTGTAAGTCTGTAATGAGCCAACTAATTCTTCTACCCTCATATTATCTGTATCACAAAGTTTCGAGATCGTAGTCACCTTTGAATTGAACCATTCAGGTAGTGAGCATAGTATCTTTGCACAGACTTTACTTTCTGGGATTTTATCACCGAGACCCCACATAGAGTTGACAATGTCATTCAATCTAGTATAAAAGTGTAACACCCCGTACTTTCGTTACTCGAGTGTTTCCGTGTCACCCAACTTAATATGAACACTAACCTAGCTTATTTAAACGTCCACCCTTATTCTATGCTAATCCAACCGTCGAAAACAATCCCCATCCACGTGTCAAACTACCCATTTGATTGGTCTTTAGGAAGGTCCATCATGACTTCAGAGACACCTACTATAGGACTTCAATCACTCAGACAGACCAATCAAACTGCTCATTTTAATATAAGGGTTGTAATCTTCCTATCCATCGTCCATCATTATCATCCTATCCATCGTCCATCATTCCCACAACATCCCTAGAGCGATCCGCTACTTGATTGCACCTACCGAACAACCTAACCATTAAATCAGGCACTAAAGCCCACTTAGACGGCTCTTAGGACTATTAGAGCGATTGATATGTGATTGAATCAATTCGACCATTGGTTTATAGGGCAAGCATTGTAGTTGAGCATGTAACTACAAAGATGTGTAATTGCTCAAAAGTAACCTAACCAAATGGTTGGATGGAGGCATACATCATAGCTGGTGGACTAAGCAACTTAAGAATCAGTAGGGGTTGATCAGATTAACACTTAAAGCCAATCTGACCGTTAAACGTTGGTAAAACTCCAAAGATCATGTACTGTGGTCCACTTGAGTTTCCAGATCAACTTGTATATCATGCCCGACCATGGATGTTCAATTTGGGATTAATCTGACTGCCGAAATGACAATAATCGATAGTCCGAGGTCATGATTTAGTTGGTATGGCCCACTTAAGACTTAGGTCAACCATTTCTTTGGTTAGAGACATTAAGAGGGCCCATCAAGCGAGATGGTCAGATCATATCTCCCACAGACATCACTGTGGACCCCACAATTGCTGCGTATGCACAGCTGGTACGTGCACCCGCTGTGCACTGAACCAAGGAGACCGGTCAGAGCATCTCTGACCGAAATTTCCTAAGAAGGAAATCCTTCCTTTTCCTTTCCCGTGCCCTGACATTTTGAACGGACAGACAGCTATCCGTTTGTTCGAATCATGGCCCACAATCAAGACCTTGATGGACGATCTGAACCATCCATCTTGTAGAGGGCATAGAGCGGATGAAACCCTATCCAGTTCCACCCGTTGGATCGTACACGTGTGCACACAGTATCAGCTGAAAATCAGGCAACAAGCACAGTCATTTTTTAAAAATAGAAAAATCTGCATTTCTTGCCTTTCCACGCTAGTGATCCACGTGCAATGGCTCCTACAACATCTCAACTCTCCACTTGGCGAAATAGGAGCCCTTCAAACCAAGGTTTTCCCAACGATGGCTTGAAGACTTCCTTCCGCCGCTTCCGTACGTTGCACTCGAACTCTTTAAGTGAAACTACCCATCACCGTCTGTTTAGTGGGTCCCACTGTGTCGTCTGATCGTATCCACGCCATCCACGAGTGATGGATAGGAAGATTAGCCGTCCATCAGTGGTTTGCAATTACCGATGGAGCCATCTTCTCCATTAGCTGGAAAAACCCACCACCTCCTGGTGGGCCCCATTTAGTGATCTGGAACGTCCATCAGAGGGACCATCATGCCAGAAACACATCCATGTGGAAGCATTATAGCCTTGCACAAGAGATTCCACTCGATCAACAATTCTCGAGTCGTTTAGTTCGTGTGAAAATGCAAACTACAACTTATACGGTGATTAGCATTCTAAAGTAATAACTAGGTTATTAGTGTGGCTTAGAAAGGCCACCCTTTTAGGGTAGCCATTCGAAAGAAATAAAAGAAAAAGAAAATGAGAGAAGGAGAGAGCACCGTTGCCACTCTGTTTCAGCTCGTCCCGAGCCTAGACGTGGCTGACCGATTCATCTCAGCCTAGGGATCGCCGGACACTGCACCAGAAGAAAAGGGAGAGAAGGAGCTGAGTGTATGACTCGTTCATGTCTGGTTGAGTCTGATATAGAGCTGCTGGTGTGATTTTCTAACCGGCCATCTGAAATCGCAGAGGCTCACAGTAGGCCCTGTTCGTCCAGCTCGAGTCCCCAGCCCCAGTCTAGGTATTGAAACTGAAATCCCCTGTCTCAACCTTACATCAGACTCTTTGCTAACCCAACCCAATGTCCTGCTATATCAGACTCGTATCACCTCAAAAAAGCGACCAGAAACGAGTCAGGAAGGTGTGGTTTTGATTTCTAACGAACCCAGAGCTGAGCATGCCGTTATCCAAACCCCTTTCAGCATCTAAACAACGCCCCTGATCAGGTACCCACGCCTGTTCTCTCTCAGTTTCGGGAGTGTTACACCAACTCGACCGATGGTGTTCTCAGCCACTCCCAACTCGGTCACGAGTTGGCATGGCTCAGATCCACACTTCAAGGTAAAAATCTGATTTATATCAGCGGTTAGGTTCGATTTGCATCAGGCACTATCAAGCCTCTCGAACAGATCTCAATTACTTCTTTAATACTGCACCCAGCTAGTCGAAATAATCGACTGGGTTGGGTCACTACTGAGTTAGTGACTTAGTTATGTTTCAGGCAGAACTCTGACTCAGTTTGGACCGGGGAAACAGTCCGTCCTAGGTAACATGAAACCCTGTTTTAGGGTAACTCAAACTTGTTCGATTGTGGGCTGATTCGGTCAAATATGCCCAACTGAGTCAACATTACACTCAGTAACGAGTGGATTCACCCAGTTCCCTAATTGGGTTGGGATTTAAACTGACCTTGGCTAAGTACTTGGGTTCATTGCTAGAGATCTGAAGTACTGCTACAGGCCCAAAGATCAATAACAATTTACTTCAACAGGTAGTTTTTCCCAAAACCTCAACTCAACTACCTCGTTGGGTAGAAATCCCAATCGAGTCAACCCAGCAGTGACTCACTAACATCCTGTAACCTTCAACAGGTACTACCTACAACTATCTACCTTAAAGGACACCCCTCCCTTCCATGAGTCCAAACAAGTAAGTAGAAAATAAGGTTTATATATCTATTAGATTATATGTAAGTTGGAATAAGAAGATTAAATTTTTACTTGCTTAGATTTTAGGATCTGTACATTCACCTCATAAGAACATCTCAAATCGAGAGGGACATTCATTCAAGGTGAGGCCTCACCCTTTGAGCTTCCCACTTAATTTCATCAATCTAGATATAGATGATGACATGATTCCTCTAATTGAATTACTTACCTTAGTATTGAATAAGCTAAATTGTTGTGTTAGATGGTAGACATCTCTCTTTAATTATAACATGCATAAATGATTTGGTGATAACATGTTATTTTTAGTCATACATTATATATTAACTGTATGTCTGTCATTTGTGATCAAGTGATGTAATGAATGAGACACTCATGAACTCACCATCTTGCGGTCCATATTTGACTTACGCGACTTGGATCGTGCACCCTTACATGTCTTGGACCGCGTGTTTACCCTACGTGGCTTGGATCGTCTATTTGTACTTCTTGGCTTTGATGGGTCGTTGGTGCCCTTTTGTGGCTTGATGGTTATATTCTCATATCTTATTGTTTCCTAGCCATTTTGCGGTGTTTGGTCGTATTGTGATTTTCAGGTGAAGTGGGTGTTCGCTTGGCGATTTCCTAGCCATCTTGCGGTGTTCACATACGATACGATTTTCGGGTGGTTTAGAGTTTATATATTGGTTTTCTAGCCATCTTGTGGTGTTCAGTCGTTCCATGATTTCTGGGTGGAGCGGGTGTTCGCTTAGCAATTTTTTAGCCATCTTGTGGTGTTCACATACGATATGATTTCCAGGTGGTCTAGAGTTTGTATGTTGCTTGTCTCTTCATCTTGCGGTGTTTAGTCGTATTATGATTTTTGGGTGAAGCGGGTGTTCGCTTAGCGATTTCCTAGCCATCTTGCGGTGTTCACGTATAGTATGATTTCCGGGTGAAGTGGACGTTTGTATGTTGATTGTCTCTTCATTTGTGGAGTTCAGTCGTACCATGATTTCTGGGTGGAGCGGGTGTTCGCTTAGCGATTTCCTAGCCATCTTGTGGAGTTCACGTACGATATGATTCCCGAGTGAAGTAGAGGTTTAAAGGTTGATTTTCTATTCACCTTATGGATTTCACTTGTACCATGATTTCCTGGTGGAGCGGGTGTTCTCTTAGCAATTTCCTAGACATCTTGCGGTATTCACGTACAATGTGATTTTCGGGTGTAATATAAAGTCGTATGGTTGATTATTTGATTACGCGAACATATATCCTTATATTGCGATTGCTATTATGTTTGCTTATGATGAGATTCTGTCGACTGGCTTAATTTTTGAGTGTATGGTCATGATTATGAAATGTCCTGTTTAAGATATCCATTTTCATGACTTGCGAGCTGTATTGGATTATGAATGATGAGTGTGCAATCTTAGAGGGTGCTTCTCACTGCGATAGCCATTGACGTTATCAAACTGTAACAGTTAATGCAGGTATAGAGCAAGCCAATGCTGTTCACAGTGTTGCTACGGGATTTCACATACCAAGATTGTTGTAATTTACTTTATTTCACATGTTATATTATTTCATTTTGTATTGTAAGAGTGGGGACATTGGTTTGTATAAGTCATTATGGGCAGCTTCTAGTATATTCCAAATGTAAATGAAATTTTTCTTTATGTTAATTTGTCCATACTACGCTCATCTGCTTACTCTGATGAAAGAAAAAAAAAATATATGTGGACTTTGGCTCTTTAAGTTAACACTCGAGTTTTTGGGAAATAGGTCGTATACTCGGGTCTTGAAAACACAGGGCGTTACAAAAAGTGCATGAAAGTTTCACCTTCTTCCATACGTATTTCTTCAAATTTGGTTTAGAGTCTATACGTTGGTTTTCTAGCCATCTTGCGGTGTTCAGTCATACCATGATTTTCGGGTGGAGCGGGTGTTCGCTTAGTGATTTCCCAGCCATCTTACAATATTCACGTATGATATGATTTCCGGGTGGTCTAGAGTTTGTATGTTGCTTGTCTCTTCATCTTGCGGTGTTCAGTCGTACCATGATTTCTGGGTGGAGCAGGTGTTCGCTTAGTGATTTCCTAGCCATCTTTCGGTGTTCACGTATGATATGATTTCTGGGTGAAGTGGACGTTTATATGTTGATTGTCTCTTCATTTGTGGAGTTCAGTTGTACCATGATTTCCGGGTGGAACGGGTGTTCACTTAGCAATTTCCTCGCCATCTTGTGGAGTTCACGTATGATATGATTCCCGAGTGAAGTAGAGGTTTAAAGGTTGATTTTCTATTCACCTTATGGATTTCACTTGTACCATGATTTCCGGGTGGAGCGGGTGTTTGCTTAGCGATTTCCTAGCCATCTTGTAGTGTTCATGTACAATGTGATTTTCGAGTGTAATAGAAAGTTGTATGGTTGATTATTTGATTACCTGAACATATGTCCTTATATTGCGATTGCTATTATGTTTGCTTAAGATGAGATTCTGTCGACTGACTTGATTTTTGAGTGTATGATCATGATTATGAAATGTCCTGTTTAAGATATCCATTTTCATGACTTGCGAGCTATATTGGATTATGAATGATTAGTGTGCAATCTTAGAGGGTGCTTCTCACTGCGATAATCATTGACGCTATCAAACCGTAACAGTTAACGTAGGTATAAAGCAACCCAATGTTGTTCATAGAGTTGCTACGGGATTTCACATCCTAAGATTGTTGTAATTTACTTTATTTCACATGTTGTATTGTAAGAATGGGGACATTGGTTTGTACAAGTCATTATGGGCAGCTACTTGTATATTCCAAATGTAAATGAAATTTTCCTTTATGCTGGTTTGTCCATACTACTCACATCTGCTTACTTTGATGAAAGGAAAAAAAATATATATGTGGACTTTGGCTCTTTATAAGTTAACACGAGTTTTTGGGAAATAGGTCGTATACTCGAGTCCTGAAATTCGGGGCGTTACAAAAAGTCCATGAAAGTTTCACCTTCTTCCATACGTATTTCCTCAAATTTGGTTATGAGGATTTAGACTTTACATTTCTTAACAATTGTTGTTCCCTCGTGTGTCATTTCTAGAATATCCCAGGCTTACTTTGCAGTATCACAGGATATAATTTTTTTGAATTCATCCGGTGATAGTGCGCAAGTGATTGCATTTAGTGCTTTTGCATTGACACTACTCTCACATTTATGAAGAGTGGTCCAAGAGAAATAAGGTGTGACTCTCATAGTTTTGAATCCATCGATACCGGTCACTTTTGTGGTAGGAGGGGTCCAATCAGTCACTGTGGCTTGCCACATGCTCTCATCCATGGATATTAAGAAAATTCTCATCCTAGCTTTCCAATAGGCATAATTGGAGCCATCAAATGGTGGATGCCTAGTGACTGAAAGACTATCAAAATTTGACATCTTACAAAGCTCAGATCGATTAGCTCAGGAAATTAATCTAAAAGAAATAATAATTAAAACGAGCTATTAGGCTCTTTTACTACTTGAAAAGGCCGAGCTAAGAGTCCTAGGAGAGGGGGGGGGGGGGTGAATAAGACTATGCCAAATTAAAAAATTAAACTGTGGAATTAAAGAAAGATAGCACTTAAACAATCCACAATGTAGAAATATAAACAACCTCAAAAATCAAGTATTGAGAGGTTGATACAAACTTGGTTCCAAGGACAACCTGACACAAAAAACCAATAGTTTATGGCAAGACAACCTTACTAGAACTTGGGTGAGTATCAAAAACTCAAACTGAAGAAGATATAAAAGAAATAAATAGCAAAGGAAATATCTAATCTATTACAACATTCCCACATTTGCATAAAAGAAATTACAACATTCTCCACAAATGCAAAAAGGGAAAAATTCAACATCCACAAAAATAAATATTTCAATACTCACCACATGACCAAAAATTATAGTGGTTCGCTTGTGTGTACACCAACCGTTTAGAAAAATAGCCACACAACTACTCCACTCCTAATATCCTCACACAGTGGATATTAGCGTTCACTATGAAAATAGGTTTTTCAAGGTTTACCTAAAACCCTCACAATTGTGTCTTTCAAGTGGGCTTACACAATTCAAAAAACTCCACACTCTGAGTTTTTTGGATCACCTCAGACAAACCAAAATAAAGAGAATTTTTTGACACAATCTTAATGGAACTAAAAGAATAAATTTTACGAAACTGTAAAATACTTATCTGGATATTCTCCTTTTGTTGCAGCCCGGAAGAACCAATTCGGAGTAGAAGATCAACGTAGATGTTCAATGTTCATACTCACATACGAATAGGTTCTAAGTTCTAAATTGATTTTAAATTAAATCACCTTGGGCTAGCTTTATTTGATTTTGATTCCAAGAAATGGGAATACAACAATCCCTCTTTCAAATAAAATTGGAATGTAGAATTCAAAATTAAATGCAAAAAGCTAATTAAAGATAATATAAAATAAGAACTAAATAGCTTAAGAATATCACTAACTTATCTCTCAGAGTGGTGTATTGATTTTACATGAACTGAATATCAAACTCTGAAATTCGTGTTCTATTTGTAAGTGCAGAAATCGCATCTTCGATTGGTCCTGAGGTCGCTACGACTGGTCATAGGACTAACAGAATTTTGAAATTTTAAGTGCGATAGGATCAGACCATTCTACGACTGGTCGAAGGACCTGCTCGACCGGTCGAGTGGCCTCCACGACTGGTCGAGTCCTGTCCATGACTGGTTGTGCAGGACTCAATTTAATTATTGGACTTTGAGTCAAGCCTGTAGGACTGATCGAACACGGGTTGAGCACTGTTCACACGACCGGTTGAGCAGTCTCCAAGACTGGTCGAGGCTCTAACAAAAAATTCTGAAAAATATAAACAAACTTAGGACTGGTCGAGGATTTCTTAGACTGGTCGAGCCAGTGCTAGGACTAATCGAAAAATAGACTATGCACTTATAAAATAAGTCAATTGAATTATGTATTCAAAATGACCTACCCTAAGGTCAATCTAGGTCATTCATACCTTTGTTAGTGATGTATGAACATTGAGTCCTCTCTTACTTTAGTTGATAGTCGTTCTTTGAAGTTCACGAAGCTTGAGATCTTGACATATGATGACGCTTGAACTTGTGACGTTTAAAGCTTGAATATGGCTAACATTGAAGCTTGAGCTTGTGGTTCAAAGTAAAGAACTTTGTTTCAACTTAGACGAAGCTTTGAATACTTGAACTGTTGAAGCTTGAAAGATTGAAATCCACTTGATGTTGAGCTTAAACATGAATATGTAAACTTGCACTTGAAGTTCTTGAGGAAAAGACCTTTGTTCTTGTACATGAGAAGCACAGTCTTGAATATGTAGATGCGCTACACAAGACATAGATTTCAAGACGTTTTGGCACTACAAAATTTAACAATAATAGGAGCTACAAAACATAGCATTTACAGTAATACCCACTTTGCCTTGTTGGGCTATCCCAAACCGTTGGACCCCCATTTGATAATAATGCCTTCCACCATACCCTGTAGGACCACCCAAGCCTTGGAACCCATCTTATGTTCATACCGGGCCTTCCATGGGGAATGTGACCCACCTAGATGCATGTGTTTGTCTAAGCTTAGTAACCCAAACCTGAGGCCCACTTAGATGATGAGCATGACCGTTTGTAGGGTTACATAGTCCTAGATGTGTGGATCCTACCAAGGCCCGCCTTGTATTCGTATCGAGCCCTCATAGGAAAAGCCCAGGTGTTCATGATAGAGAGGGTGAGGAAACCCACTTGTTGTACATAGATTCACCCTTTAAACTCACCTTGTGGTATACCCACTTAACTCGCCCCAAGAGACATATCTTATCCTTGTATCTAGTTGTTAGGACCTCAGTGTCACGTATATATCATCCACACCGTCCATTTACTTCTTTGGGATAAGTGTGAGGCCTATCCTTAATGTTAGTACACCATCACCTCTTGCCGTTGATGGGATAATATGTGGTACCAAATTTAGTATATCCACTGTGTAGAGCCTATCTCGATGTATGGGTTAGACCCGTCGTCCTTCCAGTGGACCCCGTCTTGGGATATATGATATATTAGTGCCTTGGGAGGCTAATGTTAGTCTAACATAGGACATACCACATGGACTCCTATAGTTGTAGAAGGGGCATGTCGTTTAGCTCCAACTCTTTGTATGTGATATGTCGATGATGGTCGATTGTGGATTATGGTTGTCTTCCCTATCAGACAATCATGCCTATATACTTTATTACATCATGATACATGCCCATACGCATCATATGTATGCTTGTTATGAGGAGTGATTGATCTAGCATATGTCATTGGGTTGGTTTATCATGGGACTCCTTGTGAGATAGAGTTGTCCCACATGATTGTGTGGTACGCGCAAGTTTGATGCATGATTGGATGGTATAACTCATGCATTGCGCATTGGTGTGACATGATCACTTGGCGCCCTAGCGATATCAGGGTTGTGGCCTCCACAGGCACATTGCGGAAGACCAAATGGGATACCGAAAATATTTAGTTCTAACACTATGGGTGCTTTGGATGTCCTTAGGTGAAAGTCCCAGAATCCTCTTGGTACTAGAGGAGACTCCAACGTCTAGACCGAGTGGATACATGAGCGCTTGGGTGCCGAATACCAGTATGCGACATCTCCCACTGTGTCGTGGTCAGTTGGAAGGGGGTGTGGCCTTATCCGCTCGAGTGAGGGGGCGGAGACTCCAACGTCTAGACCGAGTGGATACATGAGCGCCTGAGTGTCAAATACCAGTAAGCGGCATCTCCCACTGTGTCGTGGTCGGTTGGAAGGGGGTGTGAACTTATCCACCCGAGTGAGGGGGCTGTAAGCTAGGCTGAGTTTGACCAGCTCATAAATGGGTCCGCTATCGACGAGCCAGGTAGGTATTGGCAGACTACTGGATAGGAGGATAGTGAGGTCTTTTCCACTTGCTGGTTATGCGTCTAGGGAGGCGGCAGCCATTGTGGAGTGTACTAGACCCCAATGATATCCCAGAGATGAGCCATACTGACATGTGGACTTAATGAGTAGGAATTGCGTACTTAGCATTTGACTCATTCGTTCATTCATTCACTTTCCACTCAGGCTGATTGTGTGCAACTAGATCATTACGTACACCTTCGTAATGGCCATGATTTCGGTTGGGTACACAACCAACCTGAGATCAGGAGTTTACCACGTTGTATTTAGCTATCCAAATTTAGGTATGGGACTGGTTTGGATAAAAGTCCTTTGTGATGAACCTCGCAGCTTGCGATACCACGTACTATCAACCCTACTATACACTCCAACTTTGTCATCTCTTTTGCATTGCATACTGCATTGCATCATCTGCATATGACATAGAGTTTACTATGTTTCTGTATTGTATGGTTTAGATACACTGACAATATTCGTGGACTCATCTAGATTTGCATATTGCATTGCATCCCCAGTATACGACATTTGGCTTACTATGTCTCCGCATTACATAACTGATCTATGTTGCTTCTTCAGTATATGACATTGCCTTATTATGTCTTTGCATCACATAGCCTGGATAAGGCTGATAGTATTTATGGACTTGCTAGTATTTCCGCTTACTCTGATATTTATATGCTTGACACGTGCATCGCACACACATACACCACCCTCTAAGCTTCTTGTAAGCTTATGCACGACCGTTATGTTTAGGTGACGTTTAGTCACAGTAGCACTGAGGCAGGAGCATGTGGCCGAGCTTTGTAGAGATTTTATTATATACATGTATTTCCTTTCAGCATTGTAATCAACTATTTATATTAGTGGATATGCGATGATGATGTTGCTTGTGATTTGGGTACACTTGTAGTTATGCTCCCTTACAAAAATTTTACACTGAAAATCCTCCTTGTAGGATCCTAAGATCGGAAATTTGGCGTATGGGTGCTGGGAGCTGAGAATGGGGTACTACGGAGACTGTCGACGCCGGATTCGGTAATCGGAAATTTTGTGAGCCCGATTTTTGAGTTTGGGGCATGACATTCGATGCCATCAAAGTGCCTTCGATGGAATCGAAGTCTATTCTTACACTTTTTCAGAATTATGTTTTTTTGGCCTCGGAATTTCAAAATGTCTTTTTTCACGACAATTTTCAGGATTCCTTTTCTTCACTTCAAATCTTCGATTTTCTTCATTTCTCATTTGGTTTCCTTGGATCTTAGGCATGTGAATTCTTCATTAATGACTTCTAAATCTCTAATTCTTCATTATCTTCTTTTGAGCTCTAAATCCATCTTTTAAGCGCACATTCATCATAAGCTCCTGAATCACCTCATATGACAAAAACGTATATAATTAAATCAAATTACCAATTAAATGTCAAGAAAAATAATGTAATTGAAGGGTTAAATATGCAATATTTGAGTCTCAACACAACACCAACCAGCATTTTGCTAGTCTCGAGCAAAACATGCATAACATAATCTTCAATTCTTAATGTTCAAACTTTTTCCAGAAAACAATCTTTTGTGTAAAGAAGTATGAATGAGTATAATCCAAAGAAGCAAGAGTAAAAATTTGAAAACCTAGAGCCGAACCAAACGAATAATCAATCAAATGGTTCTCCATCAATCATTTAAGAGCATAAGCTCATATATCAAGTTTTTCCAACGTGCCTGGTGAATTCCCACTTACTTTCCATAAAAAATACTATCATTTCATAATGTTAGCGATGGTCATCACCTCAAGGATAATTGAATAATCAGGTGTTGATTCCGAACTTATCCCCTTTTTTTCTTCTTTTTCCAGTTTTTGATTTTATATCGACGGTATCTTTTTATTCATTCTTTTCAGACTTTATATTCTTTTCATTCTTTTCCAGTCTTTTCACCATACATGACCTTTTTATCGATCTCACTATTTTTTTAACTAGTTCTTTTATCCTTTTAAGGTGGATAAAATTCTCTGGACTTAATTCTCAACATCTATCAATGATTCACATACTACAAATTAGAAATTCTAGTATAATTCATAGAAAGCAATTCGAATGTGGCTTGTGACTTAGATTAACATGATATTCAAACTTTCTCTTAATCAATTAAATGTAAGAACTTAGACTATAGTCTACTCGGTTGATCAAACTCCAACAATTCAAAGTTCAATATCCATCTTAACATCATACTCAAAGCATTCTTAATTACACAAACTATCATTTTCTGAGCAGATTTTTAATTTGAAAAATTGAAAATTTTTAGAATTTTTACTCAAAGACTAAGAAAACACTGATTAGTTTACCTAATCCACACCCCAACCTAAAATCTACATTGTCCTCAATGTAAAAGATATGAGCATGTAATGCATATGAGACAATGAAAAGAAATGAGAAGTGATAGGAAGATAATACCTGAAGAAGAAGAATTGATGCTTTTCCAAAATTCTCAATGTGAAGATGGGTTAGCATGAAGACTAAACAAACTGAAATCAAACTATCCTAATCCTAAATCATATGAAAGCAATAAACCTAACTACACCTCCATCAAACTAGGAGGTCAACCCTGATACACAGGATCAATCAGAGGTATGGACATATCCTCTGAATCAAACTTCTCAACAAATAGCTTTAGACGATGTCCATTCACTTTGAAAACATTGTCATTTGTCAAATTCTTTATCTCAACGGCCCCATGAGGATAGACCTTAGTAACCGTGAAAGGACCGGTCTAACGAGAGCGAAGTTTACCTGGAAAAAGATGTAACCGAGAATTGTACAGGACTTTTTGACCGGTTATAAATGATTTCCGAAGGATGTTCCTGTCATGGAACACTTTCATCCTGTCCTTGTAAATTCTCGAGTTCTCATAAGCATCATTCTAGATTTCCTCAAGTTTATTTAGTTGAAGCTTACGCAGCGAGCCAGCGTTGTCCAAATTAAAGTTTAGATTTTTGATAGCCCAGTAGGCTCTATGCTCCAGCTCCATAGGCAAGTGGCAAGCTTCCCATAGACGAGTCAAAAATGAGACATTCTAATGAGGGTCTTATAAGCTGTACGGTAAAGCCATAAAGCATCGGTCAAGCGGATTGACCAATCCTTACGGTCAGATTAACCATTTTTTCCAAAATTTTTTTAATTTCCCTGTTGGAAATCCCAGCTTGTCTGCTTGTCTGTGGGTGGTATGGAGTACTCACTTTTATGAGAGACGCCATATTTCTTCATTAAGTTCACAAATGGCCTATTACAAAAGTGTGAACCTCCATCACTAATGATGGCTCGAGGCATTCCGAACAGGGAAAGGATGCTTTCTTTTAAGAATCTAATGACTATTCAATGATGAATGTTCCGACATGGGATCGATTCAACCCATTTAGTGACATAGTCTACTACCAATAAGATGTAATTATTACTAAAGGATTGGGGGAATGGTCCCATGAAATCGATGCCCCAACAATTTAATGCTTCAATGATAAGAATTAGGTTTAGTGGCATCATATTTCTACAGGACAATCCTCCCAATTTCTGACAATGCTTACAAGCTTTGCAAAACTCATGAGTATTTTTGAACATAGTGGGCCGGTAAAAGCCGTACTGTAGAATTTTAGTTGTGGTCTTTTTAGCAGAAAAGTGACCACCACATGCCTAAGAGTGACAAAAGGAGATGACACTCTGATGTTCATTGTCTAGTACACATCTCCTTAAAATTTTGTCTGTGCAATATTTAAATAAATAAGGAACATCCTAGAAAAACTTATGTACCTCGACGAAGAATTTTTTTCATATCTTGTGCAGTCCAATATGTTGGCGTGAAACCTATGGCAAGATAATTCCCAATGTTAGCAAACTAAAGTGATTCGGAGAGTTTAAATAGTTGTTCATCAGGGAACATGTCATTTATAGGTGTCGTCTCAAGGGAATCGAGGAGATCAAGTCTTAAAAGATAGTCAACCACTACGTTATCTACTCCCTTTTTGTCTTGTATTTCTATATCGAATTCCTGAAATATGAGGGTCTATCTTATCAAGCGGGGCTTAGCATCCTTCTTAGAAAGAAGGTACTTCAGTGCTCCATGGTCTGTGTAGATAATGATCTTGTATCCGATCAAGTAGGACCTAAACTTGTCTAAAACGAACACTACGGCTAAGAGTTCCTTCTCCATAGTAAAATAGTTCACTTGGGCAGAATTTACAGTTCTACTCGCATAGTGAATCACGTAGGGCTTCTTCTCTTTTCTCTGGCCTAACACTGCCCTAATAGCATAGTCAGACGCATCACACGTAATCTCAAAAAGGGATGCTCCAATCGGGTGGCTACATGATAGGGGCGGTAGTCAACATGCCCCTCAGCTTAGAAAAAGCTCTCTGACATTCTTCACTCCACTTGAATGGTATATTCTTTTGAAGTATATTACATAGAGGATAAGAGATATAACTAAAGTCCTTTACGAATCATCTATAAAATCTGGTGTGTCACAAGAATGATCACACGTCACATATGCTCATGGGTGGAGGTACATTAGAAATAAGATCAATTTTAGCCTTGTCTACCTTAATTCCTTTTGACAAAATTATGTCCAAGAACAATTCCCTTAGGAACCATGAAATGGCATTTCTCCCAATTCAAAACCAAATTCTTTTCTTCACATCGCATCAACACATTTTAAAGATTTTTCAAACACTCGCTGAAAGATGGACCAAAAATAGAGAAGTCATCTATTAAGACCTCTAATATTGCCCCACTATGTTAGAAATAAACTCAACATGCATCGCTGAGAAGTGGTAGGGGCATTACTGTAAAACCCTTAACCTTAGTATCAATTTTGTTCCGTCGGGTCCCGCGGTCCTACTGGTCGAATTCTGGCGACCCGCGACCTACGGACTGCATTTGCGATGACCCTTAAGTTCCACCATATAAATTCAATCCGAATCGACCCGAAACTAGTGTCATAGCGACCGCATCGTCGTCGCGTTCCAACGACGCGTCTCGTGCGGTAACCCGAGATGTACATCAAAAGATGTAGGTCGTGCTTGTTTTGGACCACAGATCGCGATTTGTGGGGCCCACCTAGGGTTCCACGAATCCCTAAGCATGCTTGCATCATCCTAAAAGTCATTATTAGACTAACTAAGCTAGACTAGGAAATCCCTAGTTAGATAGGTCCCTAGCTAGCAATTCATCATTGGTTTTGTTACCAAGGTAGCTCCTTTTGCTTCTCCCATGCAAGCTAGCCTTCTTTTGTTCTAACCAAGGTCTGAAATTCTGACCTCTCCCTCTTCTCTAGGAAGAGAAGAAATCATTCCTCCCTCTTTCCTAGCAACCCAATGATGGATTTTGGTAAAAACCTATTTCTCTAGCAATTTTTCATTCATGCCTTCCATCCTCTCTTCCTCATCTCTCTCTCTCCCTCTCTTGCAACCTTAGATGTCCCACCCTTTGGCTAGAATCCAGCCCTTAATACTAAATCTTGGCCTTTGCATCTTGTACTTGGGAGCTTGGAGAATCTCTTGGTGGTGGTACCTTGAAGATTAGTAAGGCGGGTGCTCTTGTAAACTAGGATCTTAGATTTTTTTACTTTCTTTAGTTGTTCTTCTTCTTCATTTCATACTTTGAAGCATGTGGGGCCCACCAAATGATGGTGGAGGCCCCATGTCTTCTTAGGTGTGGCCATTGGCCCATCCCTTCTTGCATGCATAATCCATCGGTGGGGCCATTCTCCATGGACCCCACCATGGCCTTTTCTCTTAGATAGAAGGATTCTTGGGTCATATAGACCCTTGATCCTTGGTGGAGATGGCATCTCCACCATTGGATCTTGATTAGAAAGATGCATGCATGTGTAGATCCTTGTATCTTCATCAATAATAGTGGATGTGTGGTTTGTGATGAAGGGAAGGGCCTCATTGTGGCGAAGCCCCTTCCCTTGTGGCCGATTATTATTTGTTTCTTTTGATTATCTCTTATTCTCTGATGTATGTGGCCCACCTTGTGGCCTGGAAGCATCCAGACCATCCAAAGAGAGTAGACGCCCATGGTTGTCCACTCTATGGATGTTGATGACCTGTTTCCCTTGTTATGGGCAATGCAAAGGATTTTTATGTGAGGAATAGGTCTGGATATTTGTGGGGCCCACTGAGGTGGACCACAACACTGATTTCATGGGGTGATTCTCCTTATTTTGGTTCTCATGCTCAATTTACTTCATGTATATGTTGCTGTCCAAAAATTTTGTGGACAGTTTCTGGATGAGTTTAGGTCAGATTTTTGAATTGTATAGAGGGTTGTTTTCACCCCTTTGATAGACTATTCCTGGAGGTGTGGACCCCACCTAGATGTGTACCATATTTCACCTTCATCTGACCTTGTTTGAGGACCCAAAGGAGTGGCCCAAGTGGGGTGGACAATCCAGATTTTCTACACAGTCTAGCAACATTGTAGTTTGAAATACATAAATATAAAATTGTATTTGAAATGGTGGGCCATTTTTGTGGACCCCACCTTAAAGTACACTTGTATGGGGAGGTTAGAAATATTTTTCACCAATTTTTGGAGGACTTGGGCCCACCCTTTTGGGATGCTCAAAACAGAGGCATCAACATTTTTTTTTGCTGCATTCTTTTGGACCTTGTTGTCCATTGTCATTATCCAAGGTTTTTGTGTGGTGGTGGCTATCCCCTTCACCCATATTGTGGCCTACCTTGTAGAGGCCAACCCTAGGTGCTTGTGGGCCACATATTTGATCAGATTTTAGGGTTAAAGGGGCTGGGACAGCAGCACCTTGCTGGACATCCAGCTGGGTTGAATGTCCAGCAATGGGGTGGTCGTCCACCCCACCTATGTGCATGTTTTTCCTAGCCGTCCACCATTGAGGTGTGGCCCACTTAGATGGAGACCAGTCCCTGGTGGGACGTCCCAAAGTGAGGCCCACCTGGACCTTGGAATGGGCCAGCCATCCCACCCTTGGGATGCCCAAGGGGTGGGTTGGCCGTCCCACCTTGTGGCCCACTTGATGTATGTGTTTTATCCTTGGCCGTCCTCCCTCGGGTGGCCCACTGATGTGCGGACTACTCCCTGGAGGGATGCCCACCATTGGAACTCACCTTGATGTATGTATGTTAGGCCGTCCAGGCCCTTGGGACGCCCAGGCCCTTGGGACGCCCAGGCCCACCTGGACGTCCAGCCTGTTTGGCAGTGCTGCTGGGCTTGCAGTCCAACAGCAGGCTCACCTCATTTCTGGTGTTGTACTCACACTCTCCATCTGATGGGACCCACTATAAGTATTAAGGACTATTACCAGATTTATTTTCTTCTATAAATCCCATCTGCTGGACCTCAGCAAGCCCAGGAAGCTGGGTGGGCTGAAAGTCCAGCAATGTACTATAAGAAGTATGATTCAAGTTGTGGGTATTGTAAGGGATGTGAGGCCCACCAAATGAAGAGTGTGGAGTACACACATGATCAGATTAATTCTGGGATATTTTTGGGCTTAATCGATGCTTTGTAAGGCCCATCCTTGTTGTATATTGTGGACCATCTATAAACCAAATTTTTATGGTCCATTAGGCCCAGTTGGACTGGAAGTTCTCCATTGGAGCCCAGTATTGTTCAAGGGCTGACCCTATTATGTTATGGGCCCAATGAACTATCTATGAGCCCAACTTGAGTAAATAAACCTTGAATACCACATTTAAACCCTTAGTATGGGTTGACTAGCAAGGCCCACCTTGAAACTTGTTGTATAGGCCTTGCCAAGTCATGGGCTGATGTTGTGAGGCCCACACCTTGTATTTTTGGGCATGTGGGCTATCTATTTGATCCATTTAATGCATGGATCCAGTCATAATTGAGGGTTGGGCCGTGGATGCCCCATTTGGCCCGTAATGATGTGTATGTTTGTGCCATGTTATGCCCTTATTGGATCCATGATATATATGAGGACCTTGGGCCATTCTCTTGGAGCTATTATGTTTTGTGATGTGGATGCATGGCTGCCCTTTTTATTTTCATGATGATATTCAGGCTTTGGGCCTTGGTTTAGTTAGCTATCTTGATTGGGCCACCATCTTGGGGACAATGGTGGTTAAATGTCCACATTGTGGACCCCTCTAGGCCCATTGGTGATTGAATATCCACATTAGGCCTATTTGTTAGGTCCATTCTCATCCTTTGGTGGTTGGATGTCTAGCTTATACCTTATTTGGGCCCATCCTTATTCGTTAGGCCCATAGTATGGTTTACTTAGTCTAACGCCCTGAATTCTGAGGGTCGAGCAAAGCTCTACTCCCGAAATCACTTATGTAATATGGATAATGACGTTCAGATTTCACCCATATTAATGAGTTGAGCATGAGTGAGATTACACTAAAACAACATAGCATACTCCGGATATAATTAAATTAAGCAAGCAGAAGTCTGAAACATATATATTTAAACATGTGGGTGTTTCACAAACCTCCATAGTATGAGTATGTAACCGGGTTTAATATATACATCAACTATTTCAAAATATACAAAATGTGGAAATGTAAGATGTCCGACTAAACCAAATATCCTAGTGTTCCCTGCATATCAACACAAGGTCTACATCAACCCGCCCAATAATTGAAAGTAGGAGAATTCCTCCTCCTCATCCATAAAGTCCTGCTCCATTACATAGACTTCGTCAGCACCTGCATCTAAACTAGAGTCTGGTTGGTGTTTTAAAACACCATCCCAGAGTGGGAGTGAGTGGCCAACTCAGTGGTACTATAAGGCAAAAGTTAATATGTTAACAAGTCAATCAAGCAGTAATGATAAAGCCACATAACAATCACTTCCTAACTACTCTTATTAATGTAGAAATGGAGTGCAAGTAATGATGTATGCCCTCGCATCAAATCTCCCTCATAAGCGACTCCGACAACCTATTTCGCATATGACATCACTTCCTCCGGTGCAACTTCATCGCATTTAAAGCACATCCTAACTAATGCAGTGCGATGCATGGTCATATTAGCCAAGTAATTAATTAAGCTTATTCATGCAGCAGATTTGGGAAGCTAGGGTACCTCCCTTTATATCATTGACCTGAACCGAAGGATCCATCTAAGTTCGTCACTCCTAGCTAAGCACATACGATAGGCAAGTTGTAGGGTCATCACTCCTATTGAAAAGTAGTCGATAGGCAAATTCAAAAGTTTATACTACGATCACTACGGGGAGGCTCGTCACCACAGCTTAGGCTGACAACATGAATACGGTGTCCTATACCACCATACCCTGATCACGAGTCTTAGTTGCTCACTGGACACTATGGGGAGGCTCGTCACCCCAGCGTAGGCCAACATCTCGAACACGGTGTCCCATACCATCATGTCCGGCTCATGAGTCTTAGCGGATCGTGGTACCATGGTTAAAGTGGGGCTTTACATTGGTGAGGGGTATCTTAGATTCAAGCAGTGGTGTCGATACATGGTAAACACACAATAGGCCAATCGGTTTGTTAGGCAAGTATGATTGGTACAGGCACACGCTGACTTAATCGACATGGAGCACGTTAGCACCCCTCGTGGCCTAAACACTGTCGACAATTGTCGTACTACCCAGATTCATCGAGTTACCCAATGTGGCGAGACTAATTCGGCCACACGAACAGGGACTGTTATCAATTGCCTGGACTACATTGCAGCCCCAATCTTACTTAGATGCAATAAATAAACACATGTGATAATCATTTCAGCATTTGACAACCAATCCAAATAAATTCCTCATTTGAGCATTTCATCAAACACATTAATCACGTTACCAAACACTTGCATTTCATCCATAAATTGCGTAGTGGCAAATATGATTACATGAAGGAAACTATACATATGTATAAGGCAATTAAGAATCCTATCTTAATACTCGTAATAAATACAAAACATCACTAATTTCTCATGCAGACGATTCGTCAAACACTTAGACTACACTTCACCAAATATAGAGACTAGGTTAGTTACAACATATATTTTTGCAATTCCTTATATAGAGAGATCAATGTGCATGTGACAATGATTAATCCTAGATCAGTAATCATGGCAAGCACAAATCATATTCAAATGATCATTCAAATATTTCAACAAATACGTGAAATGCATCTTTTACTCATCACAGTTCATGTGTACATTTCATACAGAAATCGGTGTATCTAAGACAATACGACAGCAATCAAGTTAGACATAAATCATTAGCTGACATGAGAGCATTGATAACCGTAACCTAAGCATTTATAGTCCGCACCTTTCGTCGGGATGCTCGATTTGGACTCGGTCCAAACTCTATGTTTCCAAAAACGGAACGTCAGGCACCTAAATGACAAAATAGGTTAGCCAGTTTGACGAACAATTAACCTGGATCTCTACAATGACATTAGGGTTAGGTTTTCTTACCCAAAATCGTAACCGAAAGAGATTCGGTAGCGCGACGGGGAGGCGATTTGGTGCGTAGAATCGTGGGAGGGGATTACTGCAGCAATCTCCCAAAAATCCTTCTTTTCTCTTTCCTCTTTTCTCTTCTTTTCTCTCCTCTCTTCCTTAGGGTTTGATGAAATTCGTATATGAGAGAGGTGGGGTGAAATAAGGGTTATTTATAAGCCTAAAGTGATGCAAATGGCCCCAGGGCCACTATATACATAAGTTATACCCTTTGGTCAGCTGTTTTTGACAAATAGGGCTCATAGGGAGGCCCACTACTCACCTACGTCATAGGGTACGTTCCCTGACAATGGATCTATGCCAGGACATGATTTCGGTACGATCGGATAAGCCGATCGACCGTGGAGGACCTGTGTCAGATCAACGATCATACTTACTCAATCAGGGCCACAGTTATACAGATATGTGCAGGAAAATTTCATTTCCCAATTGGTGAAGTTTGGTCAGAAACTGATGGTCCAAAATCTTCAATTTCATGTAAAAGTGAATGACCCAATTCACTTAAGTTTTGGTTTATTTTCTAAAGGTATTCGCATTTCTCACACACTTTACTCATGGCTCATGTTGTACGTTTCTGGACACTATCTGGGCCTGATTCCCACGATGGTCGTCAAGCCCAGTAGGACGGACATAGTCCTATAGTTTCGGGGTCTATGCAGTCTAGGTCCAATACGGGGTTTCAATGTACTCTCGAAAGCAACAGGCTCTTGGGATTTCTCCTAGGTCTTTAAGATGATATTGAGTCAATGGTAATAATAGTTTTAGGCTTTTCCATTTGTGAAAAGGGTGGCTCAAGTTTAATCCACCGATTATTTAATTTAGTACTTAATTAAATTCCTCTTAAATTACGACAGGATACGGTCCTTAGGTGGTTCTGCCTAAGGTGGTACTTAGGTCTTTATACGAATTTTTCAGAGACGTTACAATCTACCCCCCTTAAAGAAAAATTTCATCCCCGAAATTAGTACCTTTTCGTACTCCTCGAGGATCTGTGGGTAGTTCCTATGGACTTCGGCTTCCATTTCCCAATTAGCCTCCTCCTTGGTGTGGTGTGTCTATAACACTTTCATGAGTGGGATAACTTTACTGTGTAACACTTGTTCCTTCCTATCTAGAACACGCGTGGGCTGCAATACATAGGTAGCGTCTTCACTTACCTGCACTTGCTTCCACTTGATAATATGGGTAGGGTCAGGAACATATTTCTTCAGCATCGATACATAAAATATGTTGTGCATGCCTGTGAGTGGTGTGGGCAAGGAGAGATGGTATGCTACCACACCCACTTAGTCTAAAACCTGGAACGGGCGAATGAATCTTGGCGTAAGTTTTCCCTTCCTGCCAAAACGAAGTACCCCTTTCATTGGGGAAACTTTAAGGAATACATGGTCCCCAACTTTGAATTCTAACTGTCTCCGTCTCGTATCAACATAACTCTTTTGTCTACTCTGGGCCGTAAGGACTTGACGCTTGATAATATCGATCTTTTCTGAGGTTGCCTGAACCAAATCTGGGCCAACCAAGCTCTTCTCGCCAATTTCTGCCCAACAATGTGGAGTTCGACATGGGCGCCCGTATAAAGTTTCGTAGGGAGTCATGCCAATGCTTGCTTGGAAGCTGTTGTTATAAGCAAACTTGGCATAAGGGAGACAGTCATCCCAACTATCCTTGAAATCGAGTACGCATGCTCACAACATGTCCTCCAGTATCTGATTTACCCGTTCCGTCTGCCCATCGGTCTAAGGGTGGAATACGATACTTAATTTCAGTTTCACCCCCATTGCTTCTTGGATTCGAGTCCAAAAAATAGACGTGAATTGTGTGTCTCGGTCCGACACAATCTCTATAGGAACCCTATGCAATCATACTATCTCCTTGATGTACAGCTTGGCTAGATCATCTGCCAAACTAAAAACTCTAATTAGGAGGAAATGGGCCAATTTCTTCAACTGGTCCATAATCACCCAAATGGAGTCATGCCCCTTTCTTGTCTTTGATAACCCAGAAATGTAATTCATAGATATGAAATCCCACTTCCACTCGGCTATGGGCATGGGCTAAAGTAAACCAGGGAGTCGGTGATGTTCAGCCTTGACTTGCTGGCACGTGAGACATTGGAATACAAAGTCTGTTATTTGGGCCTTCATGTTGTCCCACCAGTATGAACGCTTCACGTCTCGATACATTTTCATACTACCCGGATGCATTGCTAACTTTGAATTGTGAGCAGCCTCCAGAACTTCTCTTCTCAAGTCGTGAAGGTTCGGGACGCATAGGCGGCCACGATACCACAAACCTCCATCTAAGCCAATCCCCCATTCTAATTCTTCATTATCGCTTGCACGCTCTCTCATTTTCACTAATAACTCATCTTCTTTCTGGGCCACAATAATTCGGTCATCAATAAGTCGCTGCACGTGGAAGTGTGCGACGCTCTCGAATGGCTCCTCCACTGCCAGCTTCTGTTCGAAATCTCACACGAATTTCACCATATTCCACTCTTCTATCATCAGTGGGACGGCAAATTCTATAGTTTTCTTATGGCTCAACGCATTGGCCACAAGGTTAGCCTTACCAGGATGGTAGGAGACTTCAAACTTAAAGTCTTTCAAAGTCTCCATCCAACGGCGTTGCCTCATATTCAGGTCCCTTTGTGTAAAGATGTATTTGAGGCTCTTGTGGTCGCAAAAGAACTTGAACTCCTCTCCGTAGAGATAATATCTCCAGAGCTTCAATGCGAAAATGACCGCCGCCAACTCCAGGTCGTGAGTGGGGTAGTTTTCTTCGTATTTCCTCAACTGTCGTGAGGCATAAGCAATCACCCTATCCTTCTGCATAAGTACGCACCCCAAACCGACTCGAGAGACGTCGATGTAAATAGTATATTTGACCCTTTGCTCTAGTAGTACTAGCACGGGCGTAGACGTTAATGTAACGCCCTAAAAATCGGGGGTCGAGTAGCAACTCAACACCCGAGTTCCAAAACATCACTTATGCAACACAAATGCTTATGATTGAATGTTGTCTGTGTTAGTGCAATAAACATGAGTGAGATTATACCAAAACAGTAATTTATACTCCAGATCCATGTATAAACGCAAGCGGAAGACTGAAAGATGTATATAAATGTATATAAAACAAAACAATCCCGATCTCAAGAGTACGAATATCAACTGAGTCACCATATACATGTATTGTTCCCGAATCAAAATGACAAAATGGTACAACTGTGAACATGAACCCTGTAATCCCGTAATCTGGATAGCCTACGCGAAGCCTCCAGCGAACTGCATGTAGGAAAACTCATCCTGATCTTCATAATAATCAGGGTCAGTCTCCTGTGGATCGTCGGTACCTGCGCCTAAGACAGAATCTGGTGGGTGTCCAGAACACCGTCCCGTAACGTGGGAGTGAGTAGCTAACTCAGTGGAACAATAAAGCATAAGTTAACATGTTATCAAATCAGTTAAGTAGTAATGATAAGCAGTACAAACAATATTCCTAAGTACTGTAATTAATGCAAGGATGAAATGCGGTTATGATGCGTGCCCTCGCCAACATACTCTCTCGTGCGGCACCATCTTACGTCCGCGGCATGCTGGCACCCTCAGTGCTCCACATCTTCCAGGCACATGCAATGCGATGATGAGTATGATTACCGAGTTGTTATTAGTCCATTTCAAATAGCAATATTGGGAAACTAAGGTACTTTCCTTATATCATTCCCAACAATGATCCATTCTAGGGTCGTCAGTCCTAAACAATCTTATACGATGGTGTGTTTCCAAGTCGCTGCAAGGGCTATCAGGGCTGTTACACGAAATCGTTACACCACTCTCCCATCACCTTATCAATACATGCCTAGTTTATACTCTTGTTGCTACGGGAAGGCTAGACGCCTCTCTGTAGCTTCAGAGTATGCTCGAGGTCACTACAAAGGGCTCGTCACCAATTAGTGTAGGCCGACAGCTCGAATACAGTGTCCCATACCACCGTATTCGGCTCACGAGTCAGGGTTGCTCACTAGTCACTATGGGGAGGCACGTGGCCCCAGCGTAGGCCGACAGCTCGACCACGGTGTCCCATACCACCATGCTCGGCTCATGAGTCTTGGCGGATCGAGGTACCACGGTTAACGGGATTGCACTGGTAAGGTTAGTACCTCAGGTTCAAGCAGTAGCGTCCAAACATGGTGAACATACATTAGACATATCGGGTTACTTGAAGAGCCTGACTAGCTCGAGCACACAATCAACTGAACGACATGAAGTGCATAAGCACTTCGCGTGGCCTAACCACTGTCGCCAATGGAAGTACGACTCGGGTTCGTCAAACACATCCTACGTGGCGAAATGAATCTCAACCACGAACTCAAGTCTAGTACCGATTGTCTGGACTATAATCATAGTCCCAATCGTAATCAATCCTTATTCAGAGCATGTGGAGTAAAGCATAATAATCAAAGTAATTCAAGCATGTTAACAAACATGTCATAAAGCATGTTACAAAGCACAATATAAACAAGAAATACAAACACATATATTTCATAGTAAGCGATTAAATTAAACAACCAACATGGAGGAAATCATATACGTTTCTAAGGTAGTTGAGAATCCCATCTCAACACCCACCTAAAGCATGGTTATCTAAGCACTTACTCTTACAAGCATTTTCACAAACACTTAGAATACACTATTTTGACATACATGGTGTAAATTAGCAAAAACATGTATTAGGGCGACCCCTTTCGCCAAGTAAGTATTATACACATATATAATATGTTCATATAGTAAATAATTGTGGCAAACACATTTCCAAAATTTATACGTATACGGTACTTTCTACAAATACGAAGAATACAGTATATTCAACATAGTTAACGTATAATTGAAAAATGAAACGGACAGCACTTTGTACATGTGCAATGACATACAGATCATGAATCTATCATTATCTGACATTGAAAGCGTTGAAAACTATAACCTATACGTTTAAAGTCCGCACCTTTTGTTGTAGAATCGAAACGAATTCGATAGGTTTGCTAAGCTTCAGTATACGGCGATGTGGTAACCTATAACATGCTTTAGGTTAGTTATTTCATAACTTACAACTATCAAAACCCCAAAACAGATTAGGGTTAGGGTTTCTTACCTAGAAACGAAGTCGGAATCGCCAGGAAAGCGATTAGAATGGGGTGGTTGAGCTTGTAGAGTGACGGGGTAAAGTAGCAGGGAGATTCTCCCACTTCTCTCACTCTTTCTCTCTCTTTTCTCACTTCTCTCTCCTAGGGTTTTTCTCAAATTCGTATGGCTGAATGAGAGAGGGTTTAAAGGTCCTTATATAGCCTAAAATTAAACCGAAATAGACCTAAGATCAAGGTATACTTAGGTTATATCCAAAGTAGACCTGTTTCAGCTTAACAGAGCACTTCTGGAAGCCTCCCTTGAGCCAAAGGTCGGACTTAAGCTCACAGACTCTGGATCTAGGTGGAGTTAAGTTTCGTTCTAGTCGGATTCCCAGATCACACGTGGCAGACCAGTTTCAATTCAACAGTCACTGAATCATGATCGGGGATTTTAAGTTCACTGCCATGTATATGAAATTTTTCCTGATCCGAGGGTGTATTCTGGCCTGATTCTGACGGTCGGAATCCTTATAACTGATCTGCAAGTGACACGTGCCAGATTACTTAAATTTATATTTTATTTTTACTTAATTTCACATTTCTCACACTCTTCACTCTGGGCTCAAGCGAATAGCGCTGGGACATTATCTGGATTTGATCTCCTAGATGGTTATCAAGCCCAGCAAGGCGGTCCTAACTCTATAACCTCGTATTATTCAGATTTTCGATGTGCGGTCCAGATCTAATACGGAGTTTCCATGTGCTCCCGAGAACAGACGGGTAATGAGATTAATCCTAGATTTTAGGGTAATGTAGCGTCAACGATTCCACAAGTTTTGGGCCTTGCAGATCGTATTTAAAGTGATTCGTACGGATTTCATATACAATCTAGTTTAACACTTGGTTAACTTTGTCTAATTTCTAAAGGATTTGATCCTACGTGATTTCTGCCTGAGGTGGTACTCGGGGCATTGTACGGAATTTTTTGAGTCGTTACAATTAACTTGTCTTTAATTCTTGAAAGGCTGCCTCTGCTTTCTCATTCCAAGCAAACTTAAGATCTTTCCGAGTAAGTTGAGACAACGGTCGGGCTATCTTGGAGAAATCTTTAATGAATCGACGATAATAACCGGCAAGCCCGAGGAAACTCTTCACTTCTATAACTAAGATGGGTTGCTTCCAGTCTTATACCGCGATTACCTTGGCAAGGTCCATGGCGATTCCTTCCTTGGAAACCACGTGTCCAAAAAACTTGACTTCTTCCTTCTAGAAGTCGCATCTTCGGTACTGTGCAAACAATTGGTTTTACTTAAGAGTATCAAGGACTGCTCGTAGGTGTT
Organism: Magnolia officinalis; assembly: GCA_021015155.1. Classification (NCBI taxonomy): domain Eukaryota; kingdom Viridiplantae; phylum Streptophyta; class Magnoliopsida; order Magnoliales; family Magnoliaceae; genus Magnolia; species Magnolia officinalis. The sequence continues at coordinate 51,579,081 of JAJHSJ010000001.1, forward strand.
CTTCGTAATCTTTCCGGCTCTTTGAGTATATCAAAATGTCATCTATGAATACGATGACGAATCAGTAAAGATACGGCCTAAATACTTGGTTCATGAGATCTATGAATACGGCCAGTGCATTTATAAGTCCGAACGGCATCACGAGGAATTTGTAGTGCCCGAAGCTGATCTTGAAAGTTATTTTCTGCACGTCTTCATTCCTGATGGGCAACTGATGATACCCGGACTGTAAGTCTATCTTAGAGAAATAATGTGCCCCCTTCAACTTGTCAAACAGGTCTCTATCCTAGGTAGAGGATACTTGTTCTTTACCATGACGTGATTTAGCCTGCGATAATCTATACAAAACCGCATCGACCCATCCTTCTTTTTCACAAACAATACAGGTGCTCCCCAAGGAGATACACTCGGCCGTATAAAACCCGAGTCCAATAAGTCATCAATATGCTTCCTCGGTTCCTCCATTTCACACGGAGGCATGCGGTATGTCGGTAAGGAGATCGGTGTCGCGCCTAGCACAAGGTCAATGGTAAAGTCGATCTCGCACTGAGGAGGTAGTCCACGGATCATTCTGAACATGTCCGTGAAATCTTGGACTACCGGCATGTCCCCATGGGACGGACCATTGCAATTTTCCAATAGGGAAGTGTAACAACGAATACGGTATGGACAACTGACCTGAACTGGGAAGGTGAATGTCGTGCTATCGGGCCCATGGGCTGTCACCAATCTGGTTTCACGGTCAATCTCTGCCTTCATTTTGGTGAGACAATCCATGCCGAGGATGACATTGTAATGATATATCTTGGTTACAATCAGGTCAATTGCACCACTCTACTCCCTAAGTCTATCGACCAATTCTTACAAAGCTTAGTGGCGTCTGTGAAGGTTCCTACTGCGGCGATGACTCTCACCCCAACCATAAGGGTAGTATTCAACCCTAATCGCTTGACTGTAAAGCATGCTGTCATTGAAACAGTGGACCTAGTGTCCACTAACTGAAATACTGGTGTACCTTGGATGTGGGCAGTACTTCAAAGGCTAGCGGTACTGCAACTGCAGATTCAGATGCTTCGGCAGTGAGTGCATGTACTCGAGCTTGTTGTGGATGATTAGGTTGTGCTGCCATAAGTCGTTGAGGCACCCTATTTCGAGATGCGGGATGTCGGTTGAATGGTTGTGCCGGTGGTACAGATCGTAGAGGTGGAGCTGAAATAACATGTGCTGGCTAGCGATTAACCCTCTTAGGCAGCGTGAAGTTGTTGTCCTTCATCTTGATAAAACAAAAGGGGTCAGTATGGCCCGCTTTGTTACAATAAGTACACCAAAGATCAGATCGCCTCTGCTGAGCCGGTGGAGCCATTGGTCGAGGAGGTGAGTTCATACGCGGCCTCTTGCCGAGAAACGACTGGTTCTATAATTCAGGCCTAGGCCTCGAGCCCATTGGCATGCGTGTTCGAGACACTCTTTCACCATCCTGCTCAGCTCACAGAGACATGCTCAGTAGCTCAGCATAGTTGGGAATGCTAGCGCAACACATCTTGGTGCCGATATCAGCTCGCAACACTTCTTAAAATTACCGCATTCTCATCGGCTCGTCTGCCAAAATCAAAGGAGCATATCTGGCTAGGTCCATGAAATAGTTCTCGTATTCTGCTACTATCATTCCCCCCTGTCGGAGGCGGAGGAATTCGCCCTCCTTTTCATTACGGTAAGTGAGGGAAAAATACTTCTCATGGAAGCGTACCTCAAATTCGCCCCATGTCCACGCAAATCCTACGGGAACTGTTCGAAGGACACTGTCCCATCACAGGCTAGCTTCCTTCTCAAACATATATATGACTAGCTCAACCTGTTCTGCCTCGGTACAGTGTAACGGCCTCAATATCTTAGAAATGCAATCCAACCAGTACTCAGCCTCCTCAGGTCTATGAGTATCCGTAAAAGTGGGAGGACGGAGGCACTGAAAGCGTTCGAACGGGCCACTTGTAGCCATAGTCCCAATAGGCTGTACGGGTGGCATTGGCGGGGCCACATTCATGTTTTGTGTGATGGCCCCCGCTATAGTTGTCAGAACTTATTGTTGTTGTCGCATTAAGAGCATCATCTGATCCAACCTATCAGGGGAAGAGGCCACCTGAGGCATGTGCAGCATTGAAGAAGATGCACGGTTCTGACCCAGAACCGGTGGTGCACTCGATGTTGGCCCATTTGTGAGGCCAGTGGCCGGTTGTGAATCCTGTAACGTCTCGCTACTCGGACCCAAATTAGGGCAACCATTCTGCCAAGTGGGAGACGTGTCATGTTCCACATATTGTTAGGAGGCATTCCCTATATACAACATAGGGTGCAACATTTATAGGATTAGGATAACATCATCTACTTTTTCCAAACATTCTACACATTTCTAAACAACAGAAGCTTCATGCATTTCATTTACCAAAATTTTCCACAGTTATAAATGATGTGATATTATATGCACTATGACAGAGGATGCATGAGTGCTAATTAACAAAAGGATTCAACACTTACTAACCTAGCATCCAAACTAAACCTATCCAAGGCTATTACAAAAAGCAAGGAAAACAACTACAAATATACTACTAGTCCTCCGATTCTGGTGAAGGCGGAGGTGCTCCCTTATCCTGCATACAGCATAAGAGGGCCTTTAGGGTGCGGGACATTCTCTTAAACTTTCGCTTCGGGTAGGCCTGGTTCTCCTCGAACTTCTGCTTTAAGTAGTCCTGACTTTCCTCAATCTTGGCCATGCGGGATTCTAAAGTGGCTCGATCATGGCGGTCCTCACGACCAGTAGGTGGTCCCCCGTCTGAGTCCTGGGCCTCCTCTTCTTCCTCCTGTCCCTCTTCTTCGCTGCCTTCCTCTTATTCGCTGTCTTCTGCTTCTTCACTACCTTCCTCTTCTTCGGTCTCTTCTTCTATCTCATCTCCAAATTCTTCAATTCTGGCTTGGTGCTGCTTGGGGCCTATTTTCATATTGTTGAGTGTAGTCTCATTAATGAAATGGATAGGCGCAAGGTTGTCCATGTGAAGCCTAGATCCGAAGTTACCGGCGATCTTACAGATGAGCCGATTGAATGGGAGGGAGGCGTCCCCCCGAGTAGATCGTGTAATATTAATTATCCGAGTCAAGGAGAGGATAGGCAGGCACAATTTTTCTCCCTGTCCAACTCGGTAAAGGAAGTCCACCATAAATCTTGTGCATTTCGTGCAGTTACTCCACCTAGGATACACATTGTGCGTGCATATATGGTGGAGTAGGTAGAAATCTTCTGTCATATGTGTCGATGCGAGACTGTTGCCTCGCCTCCAATCAACAAGTTGGCCGCAAAGAAAGCACGTGCGGTGATCTCTCTCCCATCCACTAGAGAGATTAGCATCGCTAGCATGTACCACACCACGCTCTATTCCCATGATACGGGCCATGACATCCACATCGACCCTGGTTTCAGTCCTCCCTAACGGGATGGTAAACTAGAGAGGCTCAAGAGTTGGATCCCTTATATGTGCATAGAAGGCTCGTACGGTGCCTTCACTTCCATGTGTTTTTTCTTCAAATATGGGACCCAACCCGTTCTCCAGGAGGAGGTCGATCACTTGATATAACCCAAATAACTTCTCATCCACTTGAGCTTCAAAAACAGCCTTACGGTTTCAGAACTTACCGAGTTTAGCGCCTGCTGGTAGAGACCTCTCTATCGGGATTCGAGGGTCGAGGTCCCGTTTCGACCTCCACTCGGCGCTCGCACTTGTCTCGGCACTCGTCTTCTTTTTAGAACGGCTTGGATGACTGTAAGACCCAATCCATTCCGTACCATTTTCTATGCATATGTACACGATGATCGACACCCTTAGCTAGACCTGGATTGGCCGTTCATAGTGCACACCCAACTGACCGGAACCCCAAGACCTCGAAACCTATTTTATATCAACCGCCCCGTCGACACTCCGTTAGTGAGATACAGCGTGAAGAATCGTTAGTGTATGTGCGCATGACTCCATGTACTACATTCCACACATGTGCACAACACATGCCATGCACACATGCACATGCCACACATGGGTGAGAGAATCTCTACCCATGTGTGTGATTTCACTCTCCCATACCTCTCCTCTCTCATGTGTATGCAAAGTCAACTTCTCTCCATACCATACCCTATGCATGACATCATCACACCATGCCATCCCATGCTCCTTTAATCCACCATTAATTACAAATCATGAATTAATTGTTATAATCTTAGTCAAAGCTAACCAAGATCACATTAATTGAATCTAACTACATTTTAACAATTTCTCTACAAATAGTCCTTCATCCCTTAGCATTTCACCATTTTTCTACACAAGAGAGAGAGAGAGAGAAAGAGAGAGAGAGAGAGGAGTGATCTTGGTGGGCCATCAACTCCATCAATCCCATCCCTTCCATCCATCTCAACCATCCATCTAATCCATTAAGGTGAGTACACCCCCTTTTCACTTAGTCTTTTATTCTTTTATGGTTTGGATAATGATGATCATGATGATGATGATGTGGGACCTGTTGATCATGGCCCTACTATGATGTTTAGTATTCATCCAATGTCTATAACATTCCAGGACCTAGATGAAGGGAATACATGAATATCAATTTGACAAAAGGGCATGGATCCACTGTGATGTTTTTAGGCCATCTAAGCCATCCGAATATGGCCTATTGAGCTGGCCACACACACACACACCCATGCACACACGTGCACACAACACCAAAAACAAAACAAAAATAAAATAAAAAATACAGTGGACGCTTCTGCCAGTGTCCAGCTACTTATATAAAGGGAAGGGGTTGTAGGACCACATCATGCCCCACCCATGACGTATGTATCTGATCCATACCGTTCATCCTATTTTCCAGCTTATTTTAGGCATTGAACCGAAAAATGAAGCCAAACCAAATCTCTGGTAGGCCACATCATCAAAAATATTATTTTAATAGTAATAATTTGTTAGGGCCCGCTGTGATGTTTCTGTACGTCAAAAAATATTGAATATTGGGCTCGTTAGACCTGTTATGAGTTGGAGAAACCAGTAGTCGAAGTGGATCGTCAGAATGGGGACCCACCTATGAAAAACTCACTAAAACAAAAAAAAAACAAATATATATATATATATATATATATATATATATATATATATATATATATATATATATAGCCAAGGGGCTGACTCCCCTGGCTACTGACGTCCAGTGTCCAAGGACGCTGCAGCAACAGCTGCTTGGAACGGGCAGGGACAGTGGGCCCCAACATAGGCCCTACCTTGATGTTTCTCGACCATCTACACTGTGCACTTGATGGGTCTCCTTTAAAAATGGGTCACCCCCAAAAATCAGTTGTACATGGAATTCAGGTGGCCCACACCATAAAAAAATTAATTAATATAAATATAATTTTTTTAAAAAAAAGGAAACTGGATCAATTTGATCATGAGGTATGTGTTATATCCAAACCATCCATCCATTTGGTGGGCTTGTCTTAAGGCTTGGAAGAAAAAAATAAGACAAATCTAACTATCAGGTGGTCCACACTACAAAAACAAGTAGCGGTGAACGTCTACCATTGAAACCCTTTTTGAGTCCTATGAGTTTTGGACCAATATGAAATTTGTTTTTCCTCATTCAGGTCATTGTGACCTTATGAACAGATTGAAAGGGAAATAAACGTTATGGTGGGCCCTGTAAATTGTTTAATGGTGAAATCATTATATTCACTCCTATTTGTGGTAAGGTCTAGATAATCTTTGGATATGATTAATTTTTGGATAATTCTCTAAAATGATCTCTACATATAGATTAATAGTGTAGATATAATAAATATATACATCACTCTAGGATCCATGTAACTTTGATCACCTTGAACCATTTGTACAACTCGGAGCGAGCCCAAGCATATAAAAACACTTGCCAGCGTCCACTTGAAATTTGGATGCATCTGAAACTTGGACTAAACCCTCAACCAAGCGGGACACACATAATGGATGGGCTAGATTTGTGAACCACGCCTTGGTGACCCAACAAATGATTATGAATGTTTAATGGAGGGTAACCCTCTCAACTTTTGTGTGTGGTGTGGTCCACACGAGCCACAGATTGACTTGATTTTTAAGCCAAGAGGCCCACATAATGTCTACATCAATTTGCACTGTGCATTGTCTTTGATAGACCATTTGGTACATGAGCCCAAAAAAATAAAGCTGATCCAAATTTTATGTAGGCTGCACCACACGAATAGTAGAAATTGAATATTTACCATTAAAGACTCCCTTTGGGTCTACCACGATGTATCTGATTTATTGAGTCTGTACATCATCCTTGACCAGCCCATTGCATGGTATGGTTTCAAAAATCAGGCTGATCCAAAGTCCACCTAGACCATATCACCTGAAATAGTAAGGAACAAACTCTTATCACTAAAATTTTCCTAGGATCGAGATTAAGGATGCAATGTATATCCATACCATCCATCGACTTCACTGGATTACTGGAGTGGATCCTAACTTCAAGTGGGTCACACTCAACTCAACCTCGTGGGAAATCCCCATGGACTCCACCACATAGGACCCATTGTGAATTCCATTGGTGTGTGGGCCCAAGAACGTTAAGGCCCATTTTGAGTGAATGCCATGTGGGCCCATCAGTGGTAGCCTTGTTTGGGCCAACCATTGGACCTCTTCGACAAGAGTTTGTAATCTCCATGTGTTGAATATATGATGAACTGGTATTGTAATTTTTGAAGTAATGATGATTAATCCCTTAAATGGGCTGATTGTGGACAGACCTTAATCACTTGGCACTTTGGTTAGAGTGCGGCCTTAAGTAGTAATATCATATGATATGTGTTTAAACCCTTAAACATGTTCAATTATAACAAATGTGTAGACTCTAGTTATGTGAGGGTGCCTTATAAGTGTTTGGCCCCTAATCATGTGGGCATGTGACGTATGTATGGCCACCTAATCATAGGCAATGGTGGAGTATATGTAGTCATCTAATTGTATGAATGTGAAATACACACAAGGCCACCTAATCGTATGAAATCAAGTGGCATTGATGGCCATTCAACAACGTAGGTTTGTGCTTATTGATATAAACACCACCACTTGAATCACGTATGACCAAGTTGTACACTAGACCGAATGTGATGTAGGGTTATGTTACGCAAGCTAATGCTATCAAGGTCCTGGATTCTATGCGATGTGATCTCTAAACCGTAAATGGTACGATGAAATGTGGCCCTTGGCCCTTAACCATGCAACACCAAATATGAGTCATTAACTATGTGACGAGTGAAGTGGTTATAGTATAAGACTTATCATAATTATTGTAGCCTTGTATTCGTATGTAGGATTATGATTGCTCAATTATGTTTGGATATTTTGAAATGTGGACACTAGATCATGATAGTAATCATATACATACTAAACTATGTGAAATTGTGGTACTGGCTACCTGACTATGTGAAAGTTTAAGTAAAGTGGTTGCCCCATTAGTGCGGCCCATTGATGCAGTCCACTTGATGTATATGAGGCCCATTAGTGCGGCCCATTGATGCAGTCCATTTGATGTATATGAGGCCCATTAGTGTTTATGGTCCATGTGTCGAGGCCCATATGATGTATTTGTGACCCATTTGACGAAGCCCGATGTGATGATTATGTGGCCCATGAGATGTGGCCCATTATGATGTATATTGAGGCTCATGGGTTGTAGCCCATTATGATGTATATTGAGGACCATGGGTCGTGGCCCATGATGATGTATATTAGGCCCGTGTATTTGGTCCATCATGATGTGCATTAGGCCCTTGAGTGAGGCCCAACGTGATGTACATTATGCCATTGTGTGAGGATATTGGCCCACTATATGTTTAGCTCTATGTGGGCCACTCCTTGGGAGCGATGTTGGTTAAATGTCCACATTGATGGGCAATGATGGTTAAATGTCCACATTGATGGGCAATGATGGTTAAATGTCCACATCATGACCTTCCCTTAGGCCCTTTGTTAGGCCGATTACCGATGTCGATTATCGGTGCTGATTGTCGATACCGATTATTAGTATGTGACAACATAGCATCATGTACATGCTCATACGCATTAACTGCATGTTTATTATGAGATGTGGTTGACCATTGCATATGTCATTGGGCAGATTGTTATGAGACTCCCTGATAAGCAGAGATTGTCTCACATGAGCGCACGGTATGCGCAGGATTGATGCATGACCGGATTGTATAACTCATGCATTTTGTGTTGTACGCCCTAACGACATTAGGGTCGTAGCTCCACAGGCATATCATGGATGGCCAGATGGGACATCAAAAATTTATTACTAGCATCGGGCTGTCATAGATGGCCCTAGGTGAAAATTTCTAAACCCTCTTGGTACTATAGGATGCCCCAATATCGAGACCGAGTGGATATATATGAGCGCATGAGGGTTGTATACTAGTAGGCCGCGTTTCGCACTGTGTCGTGGTCGGTTGAGAGGGGGTGTGTCCTTACCTGCCTGAGGGAGTAGGCATAACTAAGCTGAGTTTGACCAGCTCATGAATGGGTCCGCTATCGACGTGCCGTGTAGATATTGGCTGACCACAAGCCAGGCGGATAGTGAGGTCTCTTCCACTTACCCAGTTGTGCGCTTGATGGGGTGGCAAGCTGGTGTAAAGTGTACTAGACTCCGGTGATGATTCCAGAGATGAACAGTATTTATATGTGGACTTATTGAACAGTAGTTGCATACTCATTCATTCATTCATTCACTATCCACTCGGGTTGGGGGTACGCAACTATTTATTACGTGTACCTTTGTAATGGCAAGGATTTCGGTTGGGGCGCGCGACTAACTTGAGATTAGGAGTTTACCACATTGAGTCTGACTATCCAAATTTAGGTATGGGACTGGTTTGGATAGAAGTCCCTTGTGATAGACCCCATATCCTGCGATACTACGTACTATCATCCCGACTTCACACTCCAGCATGGTCATTCCATTCACACCGCATATTGCATTACATCCATGGCATATGACATTTTGGGTTACTGTGTTTCTGCATTTATATGGTCTAGATATGACTGACTGTATTCGTGAACTCATCAGGAATTGTATATTGCATTGCATTCTCAACATCTGATATTTGACTCTTTATGACTCCACATTTGCATAGCTGATCTGTATTGCGTACTCTGATATTGTATGACTCATGGACTTGTTAGTATTCCCGCTTACTCTTATATCGTATGATTCATGATCTTTCTAGTATTTTCGATATTGTATGATTATAGCATGACAATATGATGATAATGATGTAATTACGGATGCGTGTAATACGGTTATGGTTATGGTACAGGAGAAATGAAAATATGACTTAGTGATGCTGGTAACATTGACTCGGAGTGTTCCTATGTTGCATATGCATTGCATTGGCATTGACATCATACTTCAAATATTACACGCCTTTCACCATACATGATTTTTTTTTGTGGCATATTTATCTTGCTTGCATGTAGGACTGAAACACCCCGTACTTTCAGAACTCAAGTGTTACCAGGAAGTTTAACTTGATACATACATGTGTATGACATCAACCTATCTATCCTGACCTTACAACCATTCCCTGACACTAATCAAGCCATTGGGAATGATCTCCATTTATAGATCAAGCCATCTGACCCTTGAAATTCAAAACAAGGCCATTCGTCACGTGATTTGACGTAAGAACTTTTCCTTGAACGGAATGATGAAGAAACTCCCTATCCATAATGATTTAGATATACGCTCTTTTGTAAGAATTTCTTAGAAACGTACCTATAACCATGTGGGGCCATTAGATTTTCCAAAACTCATAGATCAACAATAATTACGAAAACGCCATTGACCTATACCCCTGATCACTCCGTAAACCCACTTTGTGATCACCCATTCACAAAACTGACCATACATCTACCCATATGCATGGTTAGAATGCTAACCATAAAGCTTCCTTATTTTTAACAAGTCACCTGACCATCCATCAGGTTTGGATCCGCCAAATGGGTCATCCGAATATCAGGATGAATTGGTCATTATGAAGATCTTCGGGTTTAAGTCCAAACTAACTGGTAACTTGTCAATCAGAGGCGTACAAATGTTATTTTGAATTACGGAGTGTGTAAGCCAGTAAAGGAGCATCTTGGACATCCTTGGGAGATCGAGGGCCCAAACTGAACCAATGGAAAGAACACAAAAAATGAAGAATGCCCGCCAAAGTTCAAGAAATTCGGGCGGCGCACTCTGACATAATGGACATCGGAAGCTGGTCGAGAAATGGATGGCAAGATTGTAAATATTCAATATCATTACATACTACCGTTGAAGCTAAAACATACCGTGCGGCCCACCCGATCAACAAATCTGTTCTATTTTCAGACCCTTATCCTAGCAGAGTTTGTTCGACGCGATGAACAGAGCAGATCAAGAGACTAAATATAGTACAATTCACTCCACACAAAATGAATTAATTCACGTGGAATAACAGATTCTCACAGAGACGTGCATGGGTTTCAACGGTGTGAGTAATTCACACACTTGTTGAAGGTGTGGCACACCTGGAACTCAGATCTGATTCGTACTTTGACCCATGTGTCAAAACACTATGACAAAGGTGGTGAAGGGTGTAGATTTTCTAAAAGGCAACCACAAATGCCCCCCCCCCCCCCCCCACCTATTTTGAGCAGCAACATGGTTTCACGTTAGTTTTAACGATGGGTTTCATCCACTTATGCAACGTATGACCCACCTAGTACTTGGATATGTTTCATAATTTGGCCCCTTGGCCCTTTCCAACCGTTGAAACTCAATCCCGGGATGATCCGACCATTAGGTTGACAGAAACCCACCGTTGGGAGTAGAAGTTTAGGTGTATGGCCCACTTACGAGTTAGGTCGGCCCTATTCTTGAGATCATAGCCTTATATAAGTAAATGAACCTAGTAAACGAAGTGGATTTCCCACAACCATCGCCATGGGCCCCGAAATGGCGTGCATGAACACCAGTGTAACAGCACCTGAGGTGCTCGAGACCGGCAGTCCAGTCAACACGGGTCTGACCCACGTCTTTCTAAAAATGAAGAGATTTCTCTCTAGCATTGTTGTTTACAGCGGACGGAGAGAAGTCCATTTGTGATGGCATGTGGCCCATCATCATCATCCTTTGGGCTGATCCAGACCGTCCTTTGTGTACAGTGCTTGAGCCCTACCAAAACCTACGTCATCTTGCAGGTTGGAATGCATGTGCGTGAGCACAATCCTCGGCGCAAACAGGCCTTGCAAGCACATGCTCACTAAAAATGAGAACTTTCCACTCCAGCTAGCACGATCCGCGTGAGTGGAAATCCGTCGATCTCGGCCGTTCATACAAGAGAGACCTTAACCGTCCGTTCCTGACCGCCCTAGGGTTTTCTACCCACCGTAAAGAGAAACCACATACGGTTTCAGTTTTACTAGCCGAACTCAAGGCAGTTTTAGATAGAATGAATCCTGACCATTTGGCTTCAATCCAACGGTCTAGGTAGGGCCAGAAACATCATAAGATGGGCTGAGATCGAGCTCAAACGATACCCTACCACCATTCCCGCGGTAACCCGAGAAAACGACTGTTTCCGTTCTACCTCCGAACCCACCAACCAAATAGTGTCTAAACTCCATTTCATCCATTCACCAAGCTCCAATGTACCCTTAGGAGTTGTCCCATGCCATCAGAATAGAGAAAGGAGTAGTGGGAGGGAAGAGGCCATTAACACTCAGTCATCCTCCACGATGGGCTTGCACTGTCACTGCTGCTTGTGGTGAGGCCGCTCATGGATTTAAATATGTAAATGTGTGGCCCATATCATTGAAGTTCAAATGACAGGAATTACGTCCGAGAGAGGGAGCAGAAGTGAGGAAAAATAGTGCAGTTGTGTTGCTGGCTCGCTATGGCCATGTTAACTCAGCGAGTTTCACCGAGTCTAGTTCGAGTTAGATAGGGCCTGCTGTGTTAGGCCATGTCTGAGTTGAGTCTAGGCTCGCTCAGCCATGTAGAGAAAGGAAGATAGAGGGAGTGCAGGTTTACGCTGCACTCTCATCAACTATGTGGCCATGGTTGGTACCGCACTGAGTCGGGCCGACTCAGTGGCTGGGTTCTAGCCCGACAAAACTGCTGGAATGTGTCCAGCCATACAGGTCCGGTCCAAGTTCCTTGCTGAACTCCTAGCAGGTGGAAAGGGAAGGAGAGAAAGAGAGAGAGAGAGAGAGAGAGAGAGAGAGAGAGAGAGCCCTCTATTCGCCTCTATTGGTGGTAGTTAGAAGATGGTTGGGAGTTCCTACTGAGTTAACTAGTAACGACTTACTGAAACCCCGGAATGATCTATCCAGGTGCCATTTACAGCAATTCACCTTGAAGACCAACCGTTCCTTAAACATGTATAACATCTACAACATCCCTGTAAACCCCATTTCAAACAACACGTTAACGAGTTGACTCGGTATTTGTTCACAAAAAATATGATTTGCAAATCAGTCAGCTATTGGAGTTCGGATTTGGGTTTCCATCCTACTGTCAATGTAGGGATAACTTTCACCCAGATATGAAGCTAAAAAACTCACTAGCTTCAATTCAAATTTCTTCCAACCCAATCATGAGTTGACTCGTCCGATTTCCCAGCCGAGTCAATTCAGTGGCAACCCACTGTTGATTTTAATATTCTATTCAGAAACTACCTGAAATCATCAACCTTGAAAGACACGCCTTCCTTCAACAAGTCTTAACAAGTAGGTAGGAATTAAGGTCTATGTGAATATTAAGCATGAATAGCCATCAGAACACTGTTTACGTTAATATTAGCTATTAAAGGTGAAACTACTAACAATAATGCTAGTATGACATCCATCACTTGGGAAAATATTACCACTAATAATAGATTTTATTATTTAGTTACCATTTTAATACTTATTATTACCATGGTCGCAAATGGTAGTTATATCATTAATAATAAATGGTAACTAACCATATTATTACACTTTGTTTATACTACACATACATTATAGTTTAATTCCTAGAACTAAACCCTAAATTCTACACTAAAACCCTAAAGGATAACCTTAGACGATGATCTTAAACCCTAGGTAGTATGTAGAACTTGGATCTAATTGTACAAGTTCCTGATTTATGATAGGGATTGATTCTAAGGAAACACGCATTCTCTAGCAACACTGGTAGGCAGTTCAAAGTATAAGGTGATGATTCTTCCCCTTGAGCTTTCCATCTTCTCATTAGCTTAAGTTATAGTTTTTATTTAAATTCATAATTGATATCTCCTTTTATAATCACATGTGTTAGCTGGTGGAAATTGAATTGTTCTATGACATGCTTTATGATTATCATGTATAATTGTTCATGCTTGTGGATTTCTTTTTGTGGATTGCTTATGGAACTTAAACTGGTATATTAGTGGGAAATTCTCACATGTGAATGTACACCCATACTTAAGATGTAACTTAACTACTTGTGATCGTAATGGACCTTCGACTTAGTAGTTATTGAGTGGTGGTCCAAATGGATCATTGATGTGGGCCTACCATCCAAGGTTGTTGTGCCCAATAGTTTTCAAGGATGGTCTTTATCGTATGGTTTTGATATCGGCCCTATGTGGCATATTTTGATACTCGCCCTACGTGGTTTTATTTTGAATCTTATCCTGAATGGGTTCAATGTTTTATATAGTGCATACATGAGATGGTAAGCCCCGTATACTGTAATATGATTGGCCACTAGTCGACGGGTTTCTATTAAACATCCTAATATGGTAGTCTCATGGGCCGGGGATGGTGGTCATGGGACACTATGCCCGAGTCATCGGCCTACGTTGGGCCATGCGCTCCTCGTAGTGACCGTGAGCTTATTTTAAAATGACTTAGTGTAATTGGTTTAATAATAGACTGACTAATCATGCATACATCGTACAGACTAACATCTATTGCTATCGTACGTGATGTACGTACTGTTCCGACTGGATGATGTGTCCCGGGTTCAATGATTGCATGGGTGATTTACGTATTGTTCCGACTGGATGATGTGTCTCGGGTTCAATGACGAGCCCACTATCCGCACGGATGAGCATCCCTGGGGCGAAGATTTCATTCCATACATCCATTCACTTAATAAGACTGCATTTACTCTGTTTTGGTCATCTGAATGTTTTATACTATTTCTTACCTAATGTGGCCGTGTGTAATCTTGAGGGGAATTCACACTGAGTCGGCCACTCATCCATCAAATATATAACTGTACAAGTAGCACAGGTGGCTCCAATGACATTCATGTTCATATTGATGAAGAGCAGGTTATGGTTGATAAGGGTGCATGATTATATTTGCTAAGGGCTGCTACAGGATTTCACAACTCAAGATTGTTGCAGTTTACCTTGTTTCACATGTGATGCTATTTCATTTTGTATTTGTAAGAATGGAGACATTGGTTTTTAGAAGTCATTATGTGCAGCTTCTTGTATATTTGAATGATAATGAAATTTTCCTTTATGTCGATTTGTCCATACTACACTCATCTGCTTACTCTGATGAAAGAAAAAAAAAATGTACACTTGAATTTGACCATCCTTTAAGGTTAACACTCGGGTTTTTGGGACACAGGTCATATACTCAGGTCCTGAAAAGTTGAGGTGTTACAGTTGGTATCAGAGCATAGTTTAGACAAACTTGGCCTTGGAAAATGATCTTATACAAGCCTTAAATGTCTCAAGTTATGATGTTGAAAGTAGAAATTTGAACTTAGGTAAATCTCCCCTAGACTTAGGGAAATTTGGAGAACATCGAAACCCAAACTTATGTCCCTTTAACAATTATTAGAGTAATCATTTGAACTTCTGTGAATTCCCCCTATAGCTAGGAGAAATTTGAGAATATAGGAACTCAATATTTTAGGTCCCTTAGAAATTGTTTGGAGGACTGAAGAACTTAGAAATAAGCTTAGGCCTCTTGAAAAATTTTAGGTTTAGCCATTCAAACTTAGGAATTAAGACTTTAGTTCCCTTGTAAACTGCCAAAATAGTTGTTTGGACATAGGAATTAAACATGTGTACAAAATACTCATTATGGTGTACGTAAGGGTAGATAAGGACATTCCTTCTGCTTGACTTCCAAATGAAAATTTTCTAGAAATCTAGGATATGAACTTTCCTAAGAATTTCATAGCTATGAATCACACTCTTGTAATAATCAGCAAATGGATTGAACTTAGGCCTGTAGAAATCTCCTTAACCACCATATTGAACACTTGACCGAAAACAAATGTTTTCTAAACTTAAGGAATCGTACTAAGAATCGTAACATGAACTTCCTAACACATCTCTTTGCTTAGGAATGATATTTCCCACAAATTTCAGCACGTAAGAATTAATTAGAGGCGAAGTTACATGATCTTAGGTAAAATTTCAACCCTAGGCTAAGCATATTGAAATTATATTAGAAGTCTTAAATAGACTTGACAACTTTTAAGCCTAGGTTTTAGGTAGAAATCCTTGCCTTGAAATTTCCACGTAGTACTTAGATAATCAGAGTGCGCGCTGGAAGCGTGATGGCTGCTCGAGTCTATTCATGTAAATTTTGGGCGCTTTCATTAGATGATTACAAGATGCTCCCCATGAGTCTAGAATAATCAGGATCATGGACTGATGCAACCATGTGTATGCGACGTGTACGCAGTTTGATCCGAACCCCATATCCTAGCAGATTCTAATGATCTCAATGCCCTGATCAGGCAAAAGATCGAGATTTACTAGGATTAGGGATTGATACAAAAAATCCTTTATTTTACGTAGGCGAAGGATCGATGTATTGGACTCAAACCCACTACAACCATTTGTCCGTGACAGCTCAAACACGGGAAACCAGAAAATCGTACTGTACTTTAGATAGTGGGGATTATCATTAAGGGTAGAAGAAAAGGAAGGAAAAGACAAGATATTGTTAATAGCGGTCGCCTAAACAAACGTGTAATCTTAGTAAAGGTGATAGGACACTGGATGAAGATAAACCTTTAAATAAATTCTTAGCATTAGTTAATGTTAGAACGGTTTCAAACGATTAGTAGAGATTGATACGCTAGATTAGATTCTTAAGGGATGTGGTACGTTTAAATATAGCTTATTAACAGTACAGGACGTAATTGCACAAATGAGAAATAGAGTCCACTACTGAAATGAAATTACTACTTGAAATGTTAACATTTAGGGGTACACCTAACAAATCTCGGGATGAGATTTCTATTAAGGGGGGTAGATTGTAACACCGCGTACTTTCAGTACTCGAGTGTTACCCTGAAGTTTAACTTGATACATACATGTGTACGACATCAACCTAGCTATCCTGACCTAACATCCATTCCCCAACACTAATCTATCCATTAGGAATGATCTCCATTTATAGATCTAGCCATCTGACCCTTGAAATTCAAAATAAGGCCATTCGTCGCGTGATTTGACGTAAGAACTTTTCCTTGAACAGAATGACGAAGAAACTCCCTATCCATAATGATTTAGATATACGTTCTTTTGTAAGAATTTCTTAGAAACGTACCTATAACCATGTGGGGCCATTAGATTTTCCAAAACTCGCAGATCAACAATAATTATGAAAACGCCATTGACCTATACCCCTGATCACTCCGGAAATCCACTTTGTGATCACCCATTCACAAACTGACCATACATCTACCCATATGCATGGTTAGAATGCTAACAATAAAGCTTCGTTATTTTTAACAAGTCACCTGACTCTCCATCAAGTTTGGATCCGCTAAATGGGACATCCGAATATCAGGATGAATCGGTCATTATGAAGATCTTCGGGTTTAAGTCCAAACTACCTAGTAACTTGTCAATCAGAGGTGTACAAATGTTATTTTGAATTACGAAGTATGTAAGCCACTAAAGGAGCATCTTGGACATCCTTGGGAGATCGGGGCCCAAACTAGACCAATGGAAAGAACACGAAAAATGAAGAATGCCCGCCAAATTTCAAGAAATTCAGGCGACGCAATCCGACGTAGTGGACGTCGGAAGCTGGTTACAAAATGGATGACAAAATTGTAAATATTTAATGTCATTACATACTACCGTTGAAGCTAAAACATACCGTGCGGCCCACCCGATCAATAGATCTGTTCTATTTTTAGACCCTTATCCTAGCAGAGTGTGTTCGACGCGATGAACAGAGCGGATCATGAGACTAAAAATAGTACAATTCACTCCACACAAAATGATTTAATTCACGTGGAATAGCAGATTCTCACAGAGACGTGCATGGGTTTTAACGGTGTGAGTAATTCACACACTTGTTGAAGGTGGTGCACACCTGGAACTCAGATCTGATTCGTACTTTGACCCATGTGTCAAAATATTATGACAAAGGTGGTGAAGGGTGTAGATATTCTAGAAGGCAACCACAAATAGCACCCCACCTATTTTGAGCAGCAACATGGTTTCACATTAGTTTTAACGGTGGGTTTCATCCACTTGCTGTTGCAACGTATGGCCCACCTAGTACTTGGATATGTTTCATAATTTGGCCCCTTAGCCCTTTCCAACCATTGAAACTCAATCCCGGGATGATCTGACCATTAGGTTGACAGAAACCCACCGTTGGGAGTAAAAGTTTAGGTGTATGGCCCACTTACGAGTTAGGTCGGCCCCATTCTTGAGATCATAGCCTTATATAAGTAAATGAACCTAGTGAACGGAGTGGATTTCCCACAACCATCGCCATGGGCCACAAAATGGCGTGCATGAACACCAGTGTAACAGCACCTGAGGTGTTCGAGACCGACAGCCCAGTCAACACAGGTCTGACCCGCGTCTTTCTAAAAATGAAGAGATTTCTCTCTTGTATTGTTGTTTACAGCGGACAGAGAGAAGTCCATTTGTGATGGCCTGTGGCCCATCATCATCATCCTTTGGGCTGATCCAGACAGTCCTTCGTGTACAGGGCTTGAGCCCTACCAAAACCTACGTCATCTTGCAGGTTGGAATGCATGTGCGTGGCACAATCCTTGGCACAAACAGGCCTTGCAAGCACATGCTTACCAAAAACAGGAACTGTTCCACTCCAGCTGGCAAGATCCGTGTGCGTGGGAATCCATAGATCTCAGTCGTTCATACGAGAGAGACCCTAACCGTCCATTCCAGACCGCCCTAGGGTTTTCTACCCACCATAAAGAGAACCACATACGGTTTCAGTTTTACTAGCCGAACTTGAGGTAGTTTTAGATAGACTGAATCCTGACCGTTTGGCTTCAATCCAACGATCTAGGTAGGGCCAAAAACATCATAAGATGGGCTGGGATCGAGCTCAAACGAAACCTTACCACCATTACTGCGGCAACCTGAGAAAATGACTGTTTCCATTCTACCTCCGAACCCACCAACCAAACAGCGTCTAAACTCCATTTCATCCATTCACCAAGCTCCAATGTACCCTTAGGAGCTGTCCCATGCCATCAGAATAGAGAAAGGAGTAGTGGGAGGGAAGACGCCATTAACGCTCGGCCATCCTCCACGATGAGCTTGCACCGTCACTGCTGCTTGTGGTGAGGCCGGTCATGGATTTAAATATGTAAATGTGTGGCCCATATCATCGAAGTTCAAATGACGGGAATCACGTCTGAGAGAGGGAGCAGAGATGAGGAAAAACAGTGCAGTTGTGTTGTTGGTTGGTCATGGCCATCTTAACTCAGCGAGTTTCACCAAGTCTGGTTCGAGTTAGACAGGGCCTGCTATGTTGGGCCATGTCTGAGTTGAGTCTAAGCTCGCTCAACCATGTAGAGAAAGGAAGATAGAGGGAGTGCAGGTTGTCGCTGCACTCACATCAACTATGTGGCCATGGTTGGTTCCGCACTGAGTCAGGCCGACTCAGTAGCTAGGTTTTGGCCCGACAGAACTGCTGGAATGAGTCCAGCCATATAGGTCAGGTCCAAGTTCCTTGCTGAACTCCCAGCAGGTGGAAAGGGAAGAGAGAGAGAGAGAGAGAGAGAGAGAGAGAGAGAGAGAGAGCCCTCTATTCGCCTCTAACGTTGGTAGTTAGAAGATGGTTGGAAGTTCCTACTGAGTTAACTCAGTAACGAATTACTAAAATCTCGGAATGATCTATCTAGGTGCCATTTACAGCAGCTCACCTTAAAGACCAACCATTCCTTAAACATGTATAACATCTACAACGTCCCTGTAAACCCCATTTCAAACAACTTGTTAACGAGTTGACTCGGTATTTGTTCACAAAAAATAAGATTTGCAACTCAGTCAGCTATTGGAGTTCGGATTTGGGTTTCCATCCTACTGTCAATGTAGGGATAACTTTCACCCAGATATGAAGCTAAAAAACTCACTAGCTTCAATTCAAATTTCTTCCAACCCAATCATGAGTTGACTCGTCCAGTTTCCTAGCTGAATCAACTCAGTGGCAACCCACTGTTGATTTTAATCTTCTATTCAGAAACTACCTGAAATCATCTACCTTGAAAGACATGCCTTCCTTTAACAAGTCTTAACAAGTAGGTAGAAATTAAGGTCTATGTGAATATTAAGTATGAATAGCCATCAGAACACTGTTTACATTAATATTAGCTATTAAAGGTGAAATTACTAATAATAATGCTAGTATGACATGCATCACTTAGGAAAATATTACCACTAATAATAGATTTTATTATTTATTTACCATTTTAATACTTATTATTACCATGGTCACAAATGGTAGTTATATCATTAACGATAAATGGTAACTAACCATATTATTACACTTTGTTTATACTACACATACATTATAGTTTAATTCCTAGAACTAAACCCTAAATTCTACACTAAAACCCTAAAGGATAACCTTAGACGATGATCTTAAACCCTAGGTAGTATGTAGAACTTGGATCTAATTGTACAAGTTCTTTATTTATGATAGGAATTGATTATAAGGAAACACGCATTCTCTAGCAACACTGGTAGGCAGTTCAAAGTATAAGGTGATGATTCTTCCCTTGAGCTTTTCATCTTCTCATTAGCTTAAGTTATAGTTTTTATTTAAATTCATAATTGATATCTCCCTTTATAATCACATGTGTTAGCTGGTGGAAATTGAATTGTTGTATGACATGCTTTATGATTATCATGTATAATTGTTCATGCTTGTGGATTTCTTTTTGAGGATTGCTTATTGTAACGCCCTAAAAATCGGGGGTCGAGCAAAGCTCAGCTCCCGAGTTCCAACGCATCACATATGCAACACAGATAATGATGATTATGATGAGAGCATTGAAACATGAATGGGATTATACCAAAACAACATATCATACTCCAGAGACAGTTAAATTGCAAGCGGAAGACTGTGATAGATCTATAAAATATATATAAACTGGTGTAAGTCTCCAGAGTGTGAACATGTTACCAGGTTAAAGAATTACAAGTGTAGTTCCAAAATGTACCAAATGAGAAAGTGTAATGTGTTCTCTGTCCAAAACCCTGTAGTCCCGTCGATCAGAACGTGACCTACATAGACCTTCCTGATAGCTGCATAAAGGAGAAACTCTCCTCGTCATCCTAAAAGTCCGGCTCCGCTTCGTAAGCATCGCCATCACCTGAAACTCAATCATGGTCTGGTTAGTGTGTACAACACCGTCCCGTAACGTGGGAGTGAGTAGCTAACTCAGTGGAACAATAAAGCATAGGTTAACATGTTATCAATTCAGTCAAGCAGTAATGATAAAGTAGTACAATCGAACAATCCTAACTACTCTTATTAATGTAAGTATGAAATGCAGTCATGATGCATGCCCTTGCCAACATACTCCCTCATGCAACACCATCTTACGTCAGCGGCATGCGTTCATCCCTCAGTGCTCCACATTTTCCAGGCACATGCAGTGCGATGATGAGCATGATTACCGAGTTGTTATTAGTCCTTTTCATACAGCAGGATTGGAAAACTAAGGTACCTCTCTTGTATCATTCCCAAACATGATCCATTCTAGGGTCATCAAACCTAGATAATCTCATACGATAGTGTGGTTCTAGGGTGCTGCAAAGGCTGTCAGGGCTGTTACACGCAATCGTTACACCACTCCCTCATCACCTTTTTAACGGTTCATCACTAAATTGATACAGGCCTAGTTTATACTCTATTCACAACGGCAAAACTCGTCGCCTCACCACAAATTCAGAGTATGCTCGAGGTCACTACAAAGGGCTGCCAAAGCTGTTACTCGCAATCGTTGCACCACTCCCCCATTACCTTATCAATGTAGGCCGACAGCATGAATATAGTATCCCATACCACCATAATCGGCTCACGAGTCTGGTTGCTCAATGGACACTACGGGAGGCTCGGGCTGACACACTCGCAAACCACGAAACCCCAGCGTAGGCCGACAGCTCGACCACGGTGTCCCATACCACCATACCCGGCTTATGAGTCCTAACGGATCGAGGTACCAAGATTAACGGGATTCCACTGGTAAGGTTAGTACCTTAGGTTCAAACAGAGGCATCCAAATATGGTGAACATACATAAGACAGATCGGGTTACTTAACGAGCTCGGCTAGCTCGAGCGCACGACAAGTTGAACGACATGAAGTGCATAAACACTTCGCGTGGCCAACCACTATCGCCAACCGAAGTACGACTCGGGTTCGTCCAACACATCTCTCGTGGCGAATGAATCTCAGTCACGAATTCAATCCCGTTACCGATTGCCTGGACTATACAATAGCCCCAATCACATTCAATTACGGAACAGTTCAAGCAGTAATGGATCAAGATTTCAAATCATACAATCAAATATCCAATATTGTCCGCTTAGGGCTGTCAGGGCTATTGTACGGAATCGTTACACCACTCCCCCATCACCCTTCACGGCACTTATGGAATACAACTTAAACATAAATTTAAACATATGCATTACACAGATAAAATCATACAATCAGTTGAGCATGTCATGAAGTACAACAAAAGCATGAGTTTGTACATATTCAATTCCTAATCACACGGATATCTAAAGAAATCATACACATAGTTAAAGGAGTTGACAATCATATCTCAACACCCTTATACATTACAATTTTTCTAACTACTACTCATTCAGACATTTCAACAAACACTTTAGACTACATACATCAACATACACTATGTCTGTTGATCACATAGGTATTAGGCCAAATCCTTTCACTAGGGAGTTGCCCCAATTATAACATGGTACACCCATGATGGATAGTCATGGCAAGCAGGAATCCAAGTTCCATATTCATTCAGTCATTTCCACAAGCACTTGAGCTACACATTTTTAACATATATAGCGTATAGTGGCCGTGGCGTGATTTAGGGCAACTCCTTTCGCTAGGGAGTTGTCGCATACATACAAGCATATAGTCACGACAAATAATCATGTTAAGCACAAATCCATATTTTATACCTATACGGTATTTTCTACAAATACGAAGAATACAGTATATTCAACATAGTTAACGTATAATCGAAAAATGAAACGGACAGCACTTTGTACATGTGCAATTGCATGCAGATCATGAATCTATCATTATCTGACATTGAAAGCGTTGAAAATCATAACCTATACGTCTAAAGTCCGCACCTTTTGTCGTAGGATCATAAAGAACTCGATAGATTTGCTAAGTCTTCGTATACGGTAATTTGGCAACCTATAGCATGCTTTAGGTTAGTTATTTCATAACATACAACTATCAAAACCCCAAAACAGATTAGGGTTAGGGTTCCTTACCTAGAAACGAAGCCGGCATCGCCGGGAAAGGGATTAGTAGGGGTGGTTGAGCTTGCATAGCGGCAGGGTAGAGCATCAGGGAGATCCTCCCACTTCTCTCACACTTTCTCTCTCTTTTCTCTCTTCTCTCTCCTAGGTTTTCTCAAATTCGTATGAAATGAGCGAGTGAGGGTTTAAGGTCCTTATATAGGTCCAGAACTCACCAAATTAGACTCAGGGCCAAGGTATACTTAGGTTATAGCCAAAGTGGGTTTGTTCCGTCTCAACGGAGCACTTTTGGCGGCCCCTTTTCTGTGTGCGGTCGAACTTAAGCTCACTAACACTGGATCTAGGTTTAGTTAAGTTTTTGTTCCGGTCAGATTCCCAGATCGCACGTGGCAGACCAGTTTCAGTTCAACGGTCACTGAGACTCGATCAGGGCCACAAGTACACTGCCATGTGTATGAAATTTCTCCTGATCCGAGGGTGTATTCTGGCCTGATTCTAACGGTCGGAATCCTTATAACTGATCCGCAAGTGACACGTGCCAGATTACTTAAATTTGTCTTTTATTTTTAATGAGTTTCTCACACTCCTCGCTTCGGGCTCAAGCGAATAGCACTGGGACACTATTTGGTTTCATTTCCGAGATAGTTGTCAATCCCAGCAAGGCAGTCCTAACCGTTTAACTTTACGTTAATCGGACTTTCGATGTGCGGTCCAGATCTGATACGGAGTTTCGATGTGCTCCCGAGAGCAACTGGGTAATGAGATTGATCCTAGATTTTAAGGTAATGTAACGCTAACTGTTCTACTTATTTTGGGTCTTACGGATCGTATTTAAAGCGATTGGTGCTAATTTCACAGGTACTCTAGTTTGATACTAGCTAATTCTCGCCTAATTTCTAAAGGATTTAGTCCTGAGTGATTTCTGTCTGAGGTGGTACTTAGTCCTTTGTAGTTTGTATATAAAGTGATCCAAGTTATTAATACTCAACTAAAGCATGCCCTGATGACAATAGAAGAAGGTCCTAGGGCAGGA
Source organism: Magnolia officinalis (assembly GCA_021015155.1). Lineage (NCBI taxonomy): Eukaryota > Viridiplantae > Streptophyta > Magnoliopsida > Magnoliales > Magnoliaceae > Magnolia > Magnolia officinalis. Next base: position 51,602,962 of record JAJHSJ010000001.1, read on the forward strand.
GAGGCTAATGTTCCAAATAGCTTATTCGTTTTGTGGGGTTCCATAAGGGTAATGGTTAAAAGCCCATTTTATTTCTGTATTTACTAGTTACAGTAATTTATAGGTTAAGTATTGTTCTTCATCACCTAAACCTTAAGATTAGTGTCTAATGTAAAAGTACTTAGGAAGATTTAAAGTACGAGGTGGTGAAAGGTGAGATTTGTGAAGGAAATGGGTAAAAATGCAATTTTAGACTGTGGGATTGAGTTCTAATAAGTTAATAAGGTGTTAGGATCGACCCATTGCCTAAGGACGTCTAATTCCAGGTTGGCAAAAATCTGGGATGTTACACTTATGGAACTTAAACTGGTACATTAGTGAAAAATTCCCACATATGAATGTACACCCATACTTAGGATGTAACTTGACTAGTTGTGATCGTAATGGACCTTCGACTTAGTAGTTATTGAGTAGTGGTCTAGATGGATCATTGATGTGGGCCTACCATCCAGGGTTGTTGTGCCCAATGGTTTTCCAGGATGGTCTTTATCGTATGGTTTTGATATCGGCCCTATGTAGCATATTTTGATACTTGCCCTACGTGGTTTTGTTTTGATACTTGCCCTAGATGGGTTCGATGTTTTATATAGTGCAACCATATGATGGTAAGCCCCATATACTGTAATATAATTGGCCACTAGTCGACGAGTTTTGTAACATCCCGGATTTTTGCCAACCTGGAATTAGACGCCCTTAGGCAATGGGTCGCTCCTAACACCTTATTAACTTGTCAGAACTCAATCCCAAAGTTTAAAACCGCGTTTGAACCCATTTCCTTCACAAATCCCACCCTTCACCACCTTCTTCTTTCAATTTTTCCTAAGTACTTTCACCCTAGACACTATCTTAAACTAGCTAAGTATTATAACTTGGATCACTTTATATACAAACTACAAAGGCCCAGGTACCACCTCAGACAGAAATTACTCAGGACTAAATCCTTTAGAATTTAGGTGAGAATTAGCCAGTGTTAAACTAGAGTACCTGTGAAATTAGCACCAATCACTTTAAATACGATCTGCAAGACCCAAAACTTGTAGAATCATTGACGCTACATTACCCTAAAATCTAGGATCAATCTCATTACCCGACTGCTCTCGGGAGCATCTCGAAACTTCGTATCAGATCTGGACCACACGTCGGAAGTCCGATTAACACAAAGTTAAGGAATTAGGACCCCCTTGCTGGGCTTGACAACTATCTCGGAAATCAAATCCAGATAGTGTCCCAATGCAATTCGCTTGAGTCTGGAGTGAAGAGTGTGAGAAATGTGAAATTAATTCAAAATAAAATATGAATTTATGAAATCTGGCACGTCTCACTTGCGGATCAGTTATAAGGTTTCCGACCGTCAGAATCAGGCCAGATTACACCCTCGGATCAGGGGAAATTTCATACACAGGTCAGTGTACTCCTTGCTATAAGGATTTGTCCTATTCTATGTTGAAATCAACATACGTCATGTATGTTGGAGTGGTGTAGTTTAAGTGTTTGCTAAAATGCCTATGTGAGAAATTGTGTGACGAACTAAGTTTAATAGTGGTGTTAAGATAGGATTCTCAGCTACCTTAGAGATTTATATGATTTCCTCCATGTTGCTTGTTTAATTTAACCACTAACTTATGAAATATAGGTGTTTGTATTTCCTGTTTATATTGTGCTTTATTACATGTTTATGACATGCTTGTCAACATGCTTGAATCACTTTGTTTATTCTGCTTTACTCTACATGCTTCTAGTCATGGATTGATTGTGTTTGGGGCTATGATTATAGTCCAGGCAATCGATAACGGGATTGAATTAGTGGCTGAGATTCATTTGCCACGTGAGATGTGTTAGACGAACCCGAGTCGTACTTCGGTTGGCGATAGTGATTGGCCACACGAAGTGCTTATGCGCTTCATATCGTTCAACTTGTTGTGCGCTCGAGCTAGCCGAGCTCGTCAAGTTACCCGATCTGTCTAATGTATGTTCACCATGTTTGGACGCTACTGCTTGAACCTAAGGTACCAAACTTACCAGTGAAATCCCTTTAACCATGGTACCTCGATCCGCTAAGACTCATGAGCCGGGCATGATGGTATGGGACACCGTGGTCAAGCTGTCGGCCTACGCTGGGGCCACGTGCCTTCCCGTAGTGTCCATTGAGCAACCAGACTCGTGAGCCGATTATGGTAGTATGAGACACTATATTCGAGCTGTCGGCCTACACTGAATGGTGACGAGCCCTTTGTAGTGACCTCGAGCATACTCTGAATTTGCGGTGAGGCGACGAGTTTTGCCACAGTGTATAGAGTATGAACTAGGCCTGTATCAATTTAGTGATGAACTGTTAAAAAGGTGATGGGGGAGTGGTGTAACGAATGCTTGTAACAGCTCTGGCAGCCTTTGCAGCGACCTAGAAACATACCATCGTATGAGATTAACTAGGACTGACGACCCTAGAATGGATCAGGTTTGGGAATGATACAAGGGAGGTACCTTAGTTTCCCAATCCTGCTGTTTGAAATAAACTAATCGCAACTCGGTAATCATGCTCATCATCGCATTGCATGTGCCTGATAGATATGGAGCACTGAGGAATGCAAGCATGCCGCGAACGTAAGATGGTGTTGCACGAGGGAGTATGTGGTGAGGGCATGCATCACTATTGCATTCCATACTTGCATTAACAAGAGTATTTAGAATTGTTTGATTGTACTGCTTTATCATTACTGCTTGACTGAATTGATAACATGTTAACCTATGCTTTATTGTTCCACTGAGTTGATCACTCACTCCCACGTTACGGGACGATGTTGTACACACCAACTAGACTTGTTTGAGTTTCAGATGATGGTGACGTTGCGAAGCGGAGCCGGACTTTTATGAAGATGAGGAGGATTCCTCCTTTATGCAGTTCCAGTCGGGTTCCTGTGAGCCGTGTCCTGATCGACGGGACTTTCTGGGATATTGACTAGAGGACCTTACATATTTGATATATTTTAGAATTGTACTTGAAATTATCTACCTGGTAACATTATCACACTCTGGATACTCACCACAGTTTATATATTTTATATATCTATCATAGTCTTCCGCTTGCAAATTTAACTATCTCTGGAGTATGATATGCTGTTTTGGTATAATCTCTTTCATGTTTCAATGCTCTCATCATAATCATCATTATCTGTGTTGCATAAGTGATGCGTTGGAACTCGGGAGTTGAGCTTTGCTCGACCTCCGATTTTTAGGGCGTTACAGGTTTCTATTAAACATCCTAAGATGGTAGCCTCATGGGTCGGGGATGGTGGTCATGGGACACTATGCCCGACCCGTCGGCCTACGCTGGGCCATACGTTCCCCGTAGTGACCGTGAGCTTATTTAAAAATGGCTGAGTGTAATTGGATCAATAATGGACTGACTAATCATGCATACATCGCACAGACCAGCATTTCTTGTTATCGTACGTGATGTACGTATTGTTCCGACTGGATGATGCATCCCGAGTTCAATGATTGCATGGGTGATGTATGTATTGTTCCGACTGGATGATGTGTCCGGGTTCAATGACTAGCCCACTGTCCGCACGGATGAGTATCCCCGGGGCAAAGATTGCATTCCATACATTTATGCACTTAATAAGACTGCATTTACTTTATTTTGGTCGTCTGGATGTTTTATACTATTTCTTACCTAATGTGGCGGTGTTTAATCTCGAGGGGAATTCACACTGAGTTGGCCACTCATCAATCAAATATATAACTATACAGGTAGCACAGGTGGCTCCAATGACATTCATATTCATATTGATGAAGAGCAGGCTATGGTTGATAATGGTACAGAATTATATTTGCTAAGGGCTGCTACAGGATTTCATAGCTTAAGATTGTTGCAGTTTACCTTGTTTCACATGTGATGATATTTCATTTTGTATTTGTAAGAATGGAGACATTGGTTTGTAGAAGTCATTATGGGCAGCTTCTTGTATATTTGAATGATAATGAAATTTTCCTTTATATCGATTTGTCCATACTACGCTCATCTGCTTACTCTGATGAAAGAAAAAAAAAATGTACACTTGAATTTAACCATCCTTTAAGGTTAACATTCGGGTTTTTTGGGATATGGGTCATATACTCAGGTCCTGAAAAGTCGGGGTGTTACAAGGACACACTGCACACACGAGTGTACTCGCTAGGCTTTTTGCCTAAGCTTCCTATTTCCCATTTTTAAAGGGTTGGAGTAGCTTGGAAGACATGCTTGCCTAAGTGGATTTGGGAATGTTGACATTGTGTACCTATTTTTAAAGCATTATAATTGTAACTATCAGGATTTATAATGAAGAGTGTTGCTTGGTATTTTGATCATTGATCTTCTTGCTCAGGTATTATTATATGCATATAAAAAAATTCAGTCAAAAATCTTCTTTGTGATGCGCCGAACTTGGGACTTAGTGTATGGAAGTCGAGTGCCAAATTCAATGTATCACGGAAGATGTCCGTCCACGGATTTGGGGCGTTACAACGACTAGGCCCGGCCTCATCCAGTGCCGCTCTCTTCTTTCCCATAAGGGAAAGTAGTGTTGAAATGGAGAAAATGGCGGCCGCAATCTCAAAAAGAGGCATGGAGATGGAAGCACTTTGAGGATGGAGTGGATTTGAAGGTATGGGGGTTATGAGATACAAAAAGGAGGGTTCTGTGCTCAAATGAGTGAGATAAGGGCGATGGGAAGATGTAAAGGATAGTTTTGTAGAAATAGTGGTGGAGGGGTGTAGGATGTAGAGAAAATGGGGGATTTGAATGTATGGAAAAGAAGATTTGAGAGAGAAAGAGAGTTTTTGGAGGGTTGGAAGTGTTTGTGGGGTAGGAAATAAGGAAAATGAGGGAAAGAGAGGTGTTTGGATGGTTTAAAGGGGCCTCCCACACATGAGAGGGACCCACCATGGTCGACCGGCAGCGGCGCGCCGCCGATCGCGTGGCGTCGCCCCGCCCGTCTAGCTGGTCCGACGGTGGCTCCACCCTGAGGCGATGGCCGCCACCCCCCCCCCCCCCCGATGTCGTGTTTTGGCCCGTGGGACCCTCTTGAGCCCCACCGATCTTCGTGTTTTGGGGTCTTAGGCCCGTGCGGTCCATTTTCGTGGACCAACGCACGTATATTCGCGCCACTTGGATCCCTTTGGCAGGTTTGGAATTCATCAACTAATGACTCAAACCCGTCGATTGACGTTCTTAAGGTGATTTGGGTCAATTCACGTGATCTAAGATACGTTGTGGACTAAACTACAGTATTCGGTCTCGCCTGTCGGCAAAACTTCGGGATCCTAAGATCGTCTCTAAATTTTATCACCCCCTTCCTACGTCAGAGTGCGTCATGTTACCTATAACCCAGGTCCAGTTTAATCCAAATCATGCTCTATACCAACTTGTAACGCCCTTAATTTTGAGGGTCGAGCAAAGCTCTACTCCCGAAATCCAGCATATCACTTATGCAATATTGATAATGACATTCAGATTTCGCCCATATTAATGAGTTAAGCATGAGTGAGATTATACTAAAACAACATAGCATACTCCGGATATAATTAAATTAAGCAAGCGAAAGTCTAAAACATATATATTTAAACATGTGGGTGTTTCACAAACCTCCAGAGTATGAGTACGTAACCGGGTTTAATATATACATGAACTGTTTCAAAATATACAAAATGTGGAAATGTGAGATGTCCAACTAAACCAAATATCTCATTGTTCCCTGCGTATCAGCACGAGGTCTACATCGACCCGGCCGATAATTGAAGGTACGAGAATTCCTCCCCCTCATCCATATAGTCCTGCTCCATTGCATAAACTTCATCAGCACCTGCATCTAAACTAGAGTCTGGTTGGTGTTTTAAAACACTGTCCCAGAGTGGGAGTGAGTGGCTAACTCAGTGGTACTATAAGGCAAAAGTTAACACGTTAATAAGTCAATCAAGCAGTAATGATAAAGCAACATAACAATCACTTCCTAACTACTCTTGTTAATGTAGGAATGGAGTGCAAGTAATGATGTATGCCCTCGCATCAAAGCTCCCTCACAATCGACTCTGACAACCTATTTCGCATATGACATCTCTTCCTCCAGTGCAACTTCATTGCCTTTAAAATACATCCTAACTAATGCAGTGCGATACATGGTCATGTTAGCCAAGTAATTAATTAAGCTTATTCATGCAATAGATTTGGGAAGCTAGGGTACCTTCCATTATATCATTGACCTGAACCGAAGGATCCATTTAGGTTCGTCACTCCTAGCTAAGCACATACGATAGGCAGGTTGTAGGGTCATCACTCCTAATGAAAAGCAGTCGATAGGAAAATTCAAAAGTTTATACTCGCGGTCACTACGAGGAGGCTCGTCACTTCAGCGTAGGCCGACAGCATGAACACGGTGTCCCATATACCATGCCCAGCTCACGAGTCTTAGTTGCTCACTGGACACTACGGGGAGGCTCGTCACCCTAGCATAGGCCGACAGCTCAAACACGGTGTCCCATACCACCATGCCCGGCTCATGAGTTTTAGCATATCGTGGTACCATGGTTAAAGTGGGCCTTTACATTGGTGAGAGGTACCTTAGATTCAAGCAGTGGTGTTCATACATGGTAAACACACAATAGGCCAATCGGTTTGTTAGGTAAGTTTGATTAGTATGGGCACACACTGACTTAATCGACATGGAGCGCATAAGCACCCCTCGTGGCCTAACCACTGTCGACAATCGTCGTGCGACTCGTATTCATCGAGTCTACCCAATGTGGTGAGACTAATTCGACCACCCGAACAGGGACTGTTACCGATTGCCTGGGCTACGTTGCAGCCCCAATCTTACTCAGATGCAGTAAATAAACACATGTGATAATCATTTCAGCATTTGACAACCAATCCAAATAAATTCCTCATTTGAGCATTTCATCAAACACATTGATCACATTACCAAACACTTACATTTCATCCATAAATTGCGTAGAGGCAAATATGATTACATAAAGGAAACTATACATATGTATAAGGCAATTAAGAATCCTATCTTAATACTCGTAATAAATACAAATCATCACTAATTTCTCATGCAGACAATTCGTCAAACACTTAGACTACACTTCACCAATTATATAGACTAGGTTAGTTACAACATAAATTTTTACAATTCCTTATACAGAGAGATCAACGTGCGTATGACAATGATTAATCCTAGATCAATAACCATGACAAGCACAAATCATATTCAAATACTCATTCAAACATTTCAACAAACACTTGGAATGCATCTTTTACTCATCACAGTTCATGTGTACATTTCATACAGAAATCGGTGTATCTAAGACAATACGACAGCAATCAAGTCAGACATAAATCATTAGCTGACATGAGAGCATTGATAACCACAACCTAAGCGTTTTTAGTCCGCGCCTTTCGTCGGGATGCTCAATTCGGGCTCGGTCCAAACTCTATGTTTCCAAAAACGTAACGTCGGACACCTAAACGACGAAATAGGTTAGCCAGTTAGGTTAGGTTTTCTTACCCAAAATCGTAACCGAAAGAGATTCGGTAGCACGACGGAGAGGCGATTTGGTGCGTGGAATCGTGGGAGGGATTTACTGCGGCAATCTGCCAAAATCCTTCTTCTCTCTTTCCTCTTTTCTCTTCTTTTCTCTCCTCTCTCCCTTAGGGTTTGATGAAATTCGTATATGAGAGAGGTGGGGTGAAATAAGGGCTATTTATAAGCCTAGAAGTGATGCAAATGGCCCCAGGGCCACTATATACACAAGTTACACCCTTTGGGCAGCTGTTTTTGACAAACAGGGCTTATAGGGAGGCCCAGTACTCACCTACGTCATAATGTACATTCTCTGACAATGGATCTATACCAGGACATGATTTCGGTGCGATCGGATAAGCCGATCAATTGTGGAGGACCTGTGTCAGATCAACGATCATACTTACTCAATCGGGGCCACAGTTATACAGATATGTGCATGAAAATTTCCTTTCTCCATGGGTGAAGTTTGGTCAAAAACTGACGGTCCAAAATCCTTAATTTCGCATAAGAGTGAACGGCCCAATTCACTTAAGTTTGGTTCATTTTCTAAAGGTATTCGCGTTTCTCATACACTTTACTCATGGCTCATGTTGTATATTTTTGGACACTATTTGGGCCTGATTCCCGCGATGGTCATCAAGCCCAATAGGACGGACATAGTCTTATAGTTTTGCGGTCATCGAACACTCGACATGCGGTGTAGGTCCTATACAGGGTTTCAATGTACTCCCGAGAGCAACATGCTCTTGGGATTTCTCCTAGGTCTTTAAGATGACATTGAGTCGGTGGTAATAATGGTCTTAGGCCTTTCCATTTGTGAAAAGGGTGGCCCAAGCTTAATCTACCTATTATTTAGTTTAGTACTTAACTAAATTTTGCTTAAATTACGACAGGATACGGTCCTTAGGTGGTTCTGCCTGAGGTGGTACTCGGGTTTTTGTTCAAATTTTTTTGAGACGTTACACTTAGACCTTGTGGACTATCCCAAACCATTGGGCCCCCACTAGTAGTATGTATCTTTCACCTTTTGAGGATTTTATCTAAGTACCTAGACTTAACCTTGGTAAGAAGAGACTACAACATCGTCTCATGATTCATCCATGTGCATCATATGTGTGCTTGGAGTATGAATTGACTGATCATGACTTATACCATTGGGCAGATTGTTTTATGGGACTCCCGGAGATATGGAGTTTCCCTACATGAGCGTTGGATGTGCAGGACTGATGCATGGTTGACTAGCGTGATTCATGCATCTTGTATTTGTATGACATAGATATTCGCCCTAGCTTCATCAAGGTCGTAGCCTCCACAGGCAAAATGTGGATGGTTATATTTAGACACCGAAAATATTATCTTGAGCACTGTAGGCACTTAGGATGTCCTTGGGTGAAAGTCCCAAAACCTTCATGGTACCAGGAGACGCTCCAACGTCGAGACCAAGTGGAAAATATGAGCACCGGTGCCTACACCTTGAGGTCGTGTCTTCCACTATAACGTGGCCGGTTGGGAAGGGGTGTGGCCTTATCCGCCCGAGTGAGAGGGCATTTAAGCTAGGTTGAGTTTGACCAACTTGTAAATGGGTCCGCTACTGTCGAGCCTTATTGGTGAATGGCTGGCAGATAGTGAGTTCTCTTACGCTCGTCGGTCTGCGCGGCTTGAGAGGCGGCAGTCAGCATGTAGTGTATTTAACCCCGGTGATTTCCTTAAGAGGAACTATATTGATATGTGGACTTGATATGATGACTGACATGATTGCATCGCACCTTGCATATAACATTTGGCTATGTAGGCCTCTTATTGCATCGCCTTGGTAGGACTGATAATATTGATGGTATTCATGGTCTTGCCAGCTTTTCCACATTCTCTGATATTGGACCCTTGGCACCTGTCCTGCACACACTTACACCACCCTCTAAACTTTCTATAAGCTTATGCACGATTGATGTGTGCAAGTGATGCTAGGCAGTAACAGGTGCTAGAGCAAGAGCTTGCCGAGAAGCTGTCTCTTTTGGAGTTTTATCATCTATCATTGTACCTTTTCTATTTCATCCTTGTACTGTAAGATTTTAATTCCTAGTGGATTTTGTAATATTATTCATGTATTTATTTTCTATGGTTATGATCTTGGGTATGCTGATTATGAAATAGAGTTGTGATATATAAATCCTCCTTGTAGGATCCCAGGAATCGGAACCTAGTGTATGGGTGCCAGGAGCCAAGAATGGGTTACTATGGAGGCTGTTGGCGTCGAATTCAACGATCGAGAATTCTGTGAGCCCGGTTTCCGAGTTTGGGGCATGACAATTACACAATCCGAATGACATCCTTCGATAAGAAAAGGTTTCATAAGGACATGAGAACGTTGTCTTTTCCTGATCTTCAAGGGCTATCTCTATTTGATTGTAGCTCGAATACCCGTCAAGGAAGCAGCAGTAAGAGTGACCAGCTAGCCTTTCCAAAATTTGATCAATGAAGTGTAAAGGAAAGTGGTCCTTCCTTGTGACAGTATTCAATTTTTTGTAGTTAATGTGCATTCTCCAACCAGTGGTGACTCTAGTTGGCTTGAGTTCATTATTGGTATTGGCTACGATGATGATTCTGGACTTCTTAGGAACCACCTAAGTTGGACTCACCCATTGACTGTTGGATATAGGATATAGGATATATGATACCCCCATCTAGCAACTTAAGGACCTCTCCTTTAACCACTTCCTTCATATTTAGATTTAATCGACGTTATGGTTGTCAGGAGGTTTTCGCATAATCCTCTAGATGAATGCGGTGAGTACAAATCAAAGGATCAATTCCCTTGAGGTCTGCAATCGACCATCCAAGGGCTCCTTTATGCTCAATGAGAGTAGAAATAAGCACACTCACTTGTTGTTTCTTAGGGTGGGAAGAAATCACTATCAGGTATGTCTCATCTTGACCTAAGTAGACATATTTAAGATTATCGAGCAACGGTTTTAGGTCAAGCTTCGATGCCTTAAGGCTAGATGGTAGAGGCACTACATTAGTTTGGGGTAATTTTTCAAATTGTGGCCTCCACCAATTAACTTCAAGTACCGACGTAGCATCAAGCATGGAATTCATCTCCCTAATTGAGTCATCATCCAAATCAGGGGAGTGGGCCAAGCACATCTCTAGAGGGTCAGAGTATAGAGTCAGGAGTGCTCTATCTTCCACGAAAGAAGTGATCATATTAATGTCATGGATATCATCATCATCCTCTGCCTGTTTGCTCATATTGAAAAAGATATCGAGCTCCAATGTCATATTTCCAAAAGATAGATTCATGATTCCATTCCTATAATTAATTATTGCATTTGATGTAGCCAGGAATGAAAGGCCAAGAATGATAGGAATTTGAGTGCTCATATCCACAATGAGTTAAGTATCTAAGACAATAAAATCTACTGAATAGTAGAATTATCAACCTGGACCAATATATCCTCAATCATCCCTCTCGGTACACAAACTGAGCGATCGGCAAGATGTAATGTGGTCCGAGTGGGTTTTAATTCATCTAGACCCAATTGTTCATATACCGAGAAAGGGATCAAATTAACGCTCGCTCCCAAGTCAAGAAGTGCATGCTCAATTTGGTGATTCCTAATTATACAGGTGATAGTTGGGCTATGTAACATCCCAAATTTTCACAGCCAGAGTTTATACTCGTGCCCGAGAAAACTGGGTGTCAATGATGTATAAATTGGATGCTTTTAAAAATCGCACCTTTTTTTTCATTTGGATCACATCCAGATACATTTATGAAGGTAATATTCACAAGAATGAAATCAAATGTATTGATTATATTTCATCAGAGTAAAAAGAATAATTGTAACGCCCTGAATTTCGAGGGTCGAGCAAAGGCCCAACTCCCAAGATCCGTCGTATCACTTATGCAACATAGATAATGATGATTAAATGTTGTCTGTATTAGCACATTAAACATGAATGGGTAGTCGTTGTGCTGTAGACAGAGACGTGGTGTACGAACCAAGTTCGTAACAAGCATACCAACGAAAGGTGCGGACTATAAACGTTTAGGTTATGGTTTTCAAGGCTTTCAATGTTAGCTAATAATTTATGTTTGACTTTATTGCTACCATATGATCTTAGTTACGATGTATTCGATAATTTATACATGTGTGTGAACTATGTGAATATATGATGCATTCCATGTGTTTGTTGAAATGTTCGAATGAATACGAAATCATGATTTGTACTTGCCATGACTATTAACCTATAATACGTGTTTGTTGTAGGCATGACAACTCCTTTGTGAAAGGATTTGCAATAATATATGTTATAATTAATTTAGTTCATATATGTGGTAATGTGTAGTCTAAGTGTTTGATAAAATGTCTGAATGAGAAATTGTCCGATGAATTGTATTTAGTAAGGGCGTTGAGATAGGATTCTCAACTACCTTATCTAGGTCTATAATTTCCTTCATGTGGTCTTAATTTCAATTACATGATTTATGTATAAAATGTATATGTATAATAACATGTTCTATGTAACCTTAATTTCAAATATGCAATTTATGGATGAATTACAATGTTCGGTAACATGTCCAATATGTTTGATAAATTGCTCAAATGAGTGTTGTACTTGGATTGTTTGTTAAATGCTTATATGATTATCACATGTATCCACATGCTGCATTTGAGTATGATTAGGACTACAAGGTAGTCCAGCCAATCAGTAACGGTTCCCGATTGGGTGGCTGAACTAGTCTCGCCACATTGGATACGTTCGATGAATCTAGTCATACGACGATTGTCAACAGTGGTTAGGCCACGTGGAGTGCGTATGCGCTCCACGTCGATTAATTTAGCGTGTGATCGTACCAATTGAACTTGTCAAGTTACCCGATTGGCCTATTGTGTGTTTACCATGTATGGACGCTACTGCTTGAATCTAAGGTACCACTTACAATGTAAAGCCCGTTCAACCATGGTACCATGATCTGCTAAGACTCATGAGTCGGGCATGGTGGTATGGGACACCGTGGTCGAGTTGTCGGCCTAAGCTGGGGTGACGAGCCTCCTCGTAGTGACCAGTGAGCAACCCAAAACTTGTGAGCCGAATACAGTGGTATGGGACACTGTATTCGAGCTATCAGCCTACCCCGGTGCAGCCTGGCTGCGGTCACAGAATGGGTTGGGGTGTACCGTCTGATCCGGACCCCCTTCGAAAATAGCGCTCCAGTTGGTAGGGCGTCGGTGGAGTAACCTCGAGTATAATCAATTGAACTTGCCTACCCACTGCCTTCATTAGGGGTGATGTCCTATAACTTGCCTATTGTATGCGATTAACTAGGATTGACGACCCTAGATGGATCATCATTTGGGTAAATGATATAAAGGGAGGTACCTTAGCCTCCCGAATCTTCTGTATGAATAAGCTTAATCAAAAACTCGGCTAACACGACCATGCACCGCATTGCATGTGCCTTTGGCGTGGAAGAGCATAGTAGGAGTAGCATGTGCGACCGTGAGATGGTGTCACTGAGGGAGTACAGGCGAGGGCATGCATCATTACAGCATATCATTCCTGCATTAACAAGAGTACTTGAGACATGAGTGTTGTACTGATTTATCATTACTGCTTGACTGAATTGATAACATGTTAACCTTTGCTTTATAGTTCCACTGAATTAGCTACTCATAACCACCAGGGATGGTGTTTTAAAACACTAACCAAACTCTGTTGTAGATGCAGGTGGCACCGATGTCCACACTGCTGGTTGGGATTTCATAGACGAGGAAGAAGAATTCTCTTATGTTCAGCTATCATGCGGGTCTATGTAGACCACGTACTGATCGATGGGATTACGGGCATTATATGCTTTAGTCGGACTTTCAAATTTTGTATTTTGTAAATTTTGGATCAACACATGTATATATTCAGCCTGGTAACATACTCGTACTTTAGGGATTGAGAAACACTTCCATACATTATATACTTATCTCAGTCTTCCGCTTGCTTAACTTAATTATCTCTGGAGTATGATATGCTATTGTAGTATAATCCAACTCATGTTTAATGCACTAATATGGACAACATTTAAACATCATTATCTATGTTGCATAAGTGATGCGTTGAAACTCAAGAGTTGAGCTTCTGATCGACCCCCGATTTTCAAGGCATTACAAGATGGTATCAGAGCATGATTTAGATTAAATTGGACCTGAGTTATGGTAACACGACGCACACTGACGTACTTTGACTTAGGAGAGAGTGATGAAATGTAGAAACAATTATAGGATTCCAAGTTTCGCCGATGAACGAAACTAACCATTGAAATCAGACCCGTAGGCATTTGTGATCATGCGAGATGATCCCAATTCTTTTCCAGACCATCTATCGATGGGTTTAGACGATGATTCGATGTATTCCACACTCAAATAACCCAAAAAACGTGAATATACACGAGATGGAACCTGAAACCGCACCAAACAGGCTCGAGGGCCTAAACCACATAAAATAGTGGGACCCGAGGTGGGTCCCACACATTTTCAGCACCCCGGGGGGATGTCATCGCCCCTAGGGTGATGCCATCGCCCTAGGTCCAGTGGACCGCGATGGCATCGCGCCTAAGGCGAGGCCTCGCAGTCCGGTTCGGCCGGGCCTGTCAGGCCGCAGCGGGCCGGTGGGGCCGGCCATTATACATGCATGTGGGGCCCACAAAATCGTGTGGGGGCCCCTATAACACCCCCCCCCCCCCCCATTTGCTACATTTCTCCCTTTTACACCCCTCCAAGCTTTCCAAACCTCTAAAAATCCCATTTTTCTCTCTCAAGTCTCCCCTCCATTCTCATATCATCTTCTTCTTCATCACTAAATACACACCTCCCACCACTCCTTTCAAACCCATCTCCTATCTCCCTTATTTTCCTCCTATTTGGGCACACAAACCCTCCTTGGTGTCTCAAAAATCTCAAGGTCCAACAACCCATCCTATCCCTCCATTTTATTTCCCTCTCATGGCTCTTTTTGCGCTTGTGGCAGCTATATTTTCCCTTTCCACACTTCTTTCTCTCATGGGAAAGAAGAGGGCTCCCACGGATGAAGTCGGGCCTAGCCGCCCTACCCGTTCAAGGAGGCTGAAAGGCGCCGAGGCTAGCATAAGCGTCGATTGGGAGCTAAGGATGAAGCGGATCTCAATCCCCAGCTTCCTCTCGAAAGAGCTTTACTGGCGGATATGGCACATGGAAGGTTTCAAGACCGTAGGGTTCTCTTTGAAGCACATGTGGACGAGAAACTGTTTGGGCTTTATCCGGCAATAGATCTTCTGTTGGACGTCGGGTGAGGTCCCATATGTAAGTGCTATAGTTGATAGCCTCACTATATTGTCAAATTTGTAGTGCCAAAGACACTGTATGTATCTTGTTATGAAGCTTGCATATGTGACGAACAAAGCTCTACTCATGATATGCCAAGTCAAGACAAAAGTCTCACATGATCAGCTTCGATAGACAAGCAATGTTCAAGTCAAGACTCGAGAATGTGGGAATGTTCGACCTAGTTCAAGACAAGTATAATTCAAGATCTCAAGAAGCTTTCAAGTTCAATCTACATCAAGATCTCAAGCTACATTATGCTCAAGGTCACTCGTCTAAATTTCAATGTCCTTACTTCACTATTAAGGTATGTTTGACCTTAGGTTGACCTTTAGAGTAGGTCATTTCGGATACATAATTCATATATTTTATATAAGTGAGTTTGGTCTGTTCTAAGACTAGTCCTGGACGTTGTTCAACTAGTCCTAGCACTGCTTCGACCTGTCTAAGATTTTCCTGGACCAGTCGTAAGTTGTTGCAAAAATTTAGAATTTTCTGTTAAGCTTCGACCAGTCCTGGGGTCAGTTCGACTAGTCGTATGAACAATGTTGACTGCTTCTTCGACTTGTCGTAGACCTACGACTCAAACTACAGCATTGAAATTCGACTTGCTTCAACTAGTCGTGAGCAACCTTCGACCAGTCGAAGGTGTCCTTCGACCAGTCGTAGACTACCTATGACCAATCGTGAAACTGTCTTATCTTATCGTGGTCGAATTTTCAAATTTCCGTTGGTCATACGACCAGTCGTAGCGACTTCTGGACCAGTCAAAGATGTGATTTTCTCACCTATAAATAGAGCACGAATCTCAAAATAAAAGAGACAATTCAAGCTAATTTAATTCGGCCTTCTGAGAGATAAGTCTGTGCTCCATTTAAGCTAAGTGTGCATATTTAATATTTTCTTTCTTTAGCTTTTTAAATTGATTTTGTTTCTTGTATTCCAATCTGATCTGAAAAGAGGAAGTGTTGTGTTCCTTTTTCTGGAATCAAAATCAATTAAAGCTAGCCCATTTGGTTTAATTTAAAATCAATTAGAACCTAGAACCATTGTAAAGTGAGTATTGGATATTGAACTTGGACATTCGAATCTCTACTCTGATCTGGTTCTTCCGGGCTGCTACAATAAAGAAGAAATTCAGGTATTTTACGTTTTGTGTAATTTACTTTATTTGGTTTTTTTTTTAGATTTACCAGAAAAATTTCATTGTATTGGTTATCTGAGGAGAGCCAGGAAAACTCAGAAGTGGGGTTTCTTAATTGTGTAAGCCCACAGAGAAAGACACAATTGTGAAGGTTTTAGGTGAACCTGGAAAACCTATCTTTGATAGTGAACGCTGATATCCCCTGTGTGAGGATATTAGGAGTGGAGTAGCTATGTGGCTGTTGTTGAACAGTTGGTGTACACACAGGCGAACCACTATAACTCTTTGTGTTATGTGGATGTGTGCTTTATTTTCCTATCTTTGATTATTCATTTGTGGGATGTATATGTAGATGTGAATGTTGTAATAGTTTAGAATTTATTTCTTGTTATTCCTCTATTGTTTTGAGATTCAGTTTTTTATTTGTTTTAGTAAGGTTGCCCTGCCATTTTTATGGTGCACGGTTATCCTTAGAACAACTAGTATTTGAGGTTGCTTCTTATTCTCTATTGTGGTTTGAGTTCATTTATTTATTCCTCTTCAGTTTGAGTTCTTGATATAAAGACTTTTCTAGAAATAAGGTTGTCTTACCATAAACCCTTGGTTTTTGGTGTAAGGTTGTCCTTAGAACAACATTTGTATCAACCTCTCAAGACTTGAATTTTGAGGGTGCCTTTCATTTCAGCATTGCTAATTGTATTTCTTTATTTGGCTATCTATTTTAGTTAATTCCGCTGTATTTATTTTAAAATTTGGCTTAGTCCTATTCACCCCCCCCCCCCTCTAGGACATATAGCTTGGCCATTTCAAGTGGTATCAAAGCTTAATAGCTCATTTTTAATTATTTATTCTTGGATTTATTTCCTGAGCTAACGATCTAAGCTATATTTAGGATGTCAAATTTTGATAGCCTATCAATCACTAGGCCTCCACCCTTTGATGGCTCCAATTATGCTTATTGGAAAGTCAGGATGAGAATCTTCTTAAAATCTATGGATGAAAGTGTGTGGCTGGCCACAATGAATGAATGGATCCCTCCTACCACTGAAGTAACCAGGATTGATGGTTCAAAATCTATGAGAGTTACACCATATTTCTCTTGGACCACACTTCAGAAAAATGAGAGTAGTGCAAATGCTAAAGCACTAAATGCAATTACTTGTGCACTATCACCGGATGAATTCAAAAGAATTATATCCTGTGATTCTGCAAAACATGCTTCGGATATTTTGGAAATGACACACGAGGGTACTTCAATTGTCAAGAAATCTAATATACAAATCCTCACAACTAAATTTGAGGAAATACGTATGGAAGAAAATGAATTGTTCATGGACTTCTATACCAGATTGAATGACATTGTAAACTCTATGTGGGGTCTAGGTGATAAAATCCTTGAAAGCAAGATATGTGCTAAAATACTACGCTCACTTCCAGAACGGTTCAATTCTAAAGTAACCACAATCCAGGAACTTCGTGATACAGACAATATGAAGGTTGAGGAATTAGTTGGCTCATTACAGACTTATGAGTTAACCTTTAAAGCTCCAAAAGGTAAATCTATTGCCTTAAAAACTTCTAAAAATAGTTTTCAAGAAAATGATTTAAACTCTGATTTAGAAAACTTTGAAGATGATAGATATGGCCCTTTTGGTGAAAAAGTTTTATAAGATTTTTAAAAGTAAAAAGAGGGTTAATCTTCATAAGGCATATGATAAAAAGAAACCTAAACCCAAATCAAGAAAATCGTTAAAAGACAGTCAATGTTACAACTGCCATGAGTATGGGCATTTGGCTAACAAATGTCTTAATACGGGCAAGTCGAAAAAGAAAAGTATGATGGCTACTTGGGACGAGTCCTCTGATTCTGAAGCCTCCTCGGAATCAGAAAATTCTAAAATCGAGTCGGGCTGTGATGTTAAGGCCCTTATGACTCTAGCCAAATTCACTTTTTCAGATAATGATGACTCGACTAGTGAAGAAAATCTGAATAGTGAATGTGAAAATGAAGATGATCTTCAAGATGCTTACAACGCCCTATACAAGGAAAGTTGTAAAATTGCTGTGAAATTGAAACTTCAAAAAGAGAAATTTTCTAAACTCAAAGAAATTTATGAATCTCTTGTTTTAGAAAAGTCTCACATTTCAGACTGTTTTGAAAAGACAAAATGCGATTTGGCTTTTAAAACCTCCCAGGTTGAAAATCTTAAATCTGAAAACGAACATCTAAAACAGGAAGTCTCTTCACTCTTGAGTTTAAAGGAAACCTGGAAATATGCCCAAGGTGATCCTAAACTAGAAAAACTCTTATCAGGATCAAGAAAATGTGGCGATCGATCCGGTCTGGGCTATGATAAGAGTGTTCCTCCTAAAACGAAGAACACTCCTCCTAAGTTCGTAAAGGGAGAGACCTTAAACTCAAAAAGGAAAGATCAAATATTTTCTAAAAACTCTAAATCTTTTCAAAAACCTAAAAACCATATCAATTATAAAATGCAAAACCAAATTCCTTTGGCTAAAAAGATAGTTGATTTACTTAAGGAGCTTCTAAAGTCTAACTCACTGGGTCATACTTATAACTCTTACAAACGAAAGAAGTCCAACTATCCACCTAAACCCAAAACGGTTATGAAATGGGTTCCAAAGGGTACCTGCTTGGTTGCTCACACAGCTTTCAAAGCTATAAGCCATTCAAAGTGGTACCTAGACAGTGGATGCTCAAGGCATATGACTGGTGATAAAAGTTTATTCACTGATCTCAAAGACATGACTGATGGTTCAGTCACTTTTGGTGATGGGAGCAACTACAAGATTATGGGCCAAGGTACGGTTCAACGTCATAACCTTCCTTTGTTCAAGAATGTTTTATATGTTGAAGGTCTAAAACATAACTTGCTTAACATATCTCAAATATGCGACAATAACCACAGTGTAAAGTTTTCCAATCAAAGCTGTGAGATTCTAAACAACAAGGGTTCAGTAATACTAACTGGACGAAGAACATCTGAAAACTGCTATATTGTTAGCGAATCCAGTTCATCTAATCAATCATGTTACATGGTCCATACAGACGAGACTGATTTGTGGCACAAACGTCTTGGACATGTACACTACCGAAATCTATATAGATTGAGCAAACAGGAACTTATAAGAGGTCTACCCAAACTACAAAAATTAGATAAAATATGTGGCGAATGCCAAATTGGCAAACAAACAAGGAACTCACATAAAAAGGTGAACTCCAATGCCACATCAAGACCACTCGAGCTTCTCCATATGGATCTGATAGGACCTACCAGAACGGAGAGTCGAGGTAGCAAAACATATATCCTGGTAATTGTAGATGATTTTACCAGATATACTTGGGTAGTCTTCTTAAGGGACAAATCTGAAACCCTTGAAGAAGGAAGAAAAGTTCTCAAAATGATTCAAACTGAAAAAGGTTCTCAAATCAGTAAGATTCGTAGTGATCATGGATCTGAATTTAAGAATAGCGGTTTTGAGAAGTTCTGAAGTGACCAGGGAATATTACATGAATTCTTAGCGCCCAAAACTCTATAAGAAAATGGTATAGTTAAAAGAAAAAATAGAGTGTTTCAAGAAATGGCTAATGTCATGTTGAATAACATGAAGCTCTCTAAGAATCTTTGGGCTGAAGCAGTCAATACAACTTGTTATATCATTAACCGGGTTTACACTAGTATAGGTAATAATAAAACGGCTTACGAAATGTGGTTCGATAAAAAGCCTATTGTCAAATACTTTCTAATTTTTGGCAACAAGTGCTATATTTTACGAGATCATGAAAATCTGGGAAAGTTTGATACGAAGAGTGATGAAGGGATCTTTTTAGGATATTCTTTAAACAGTCGAGCTTATAGGGTTCTGAACAAAAGGACCGGTGTGATTCAAGAGTCCATCAATGTGGTCATTGATGATCACTTAAACACACCAGTGTCAAGTCCAGATAATGATGAAGTTCTTGTAATTGATAAACTTGATACTTCATCTAATCAGACTAATTCTGAATTGAGGACTGTTAAAGATCATCCAACCACAGATTCTTAGAAACCCTCTCACTGGTGTTCGTACCCGTAAACAACTTGAGGATATATGTAATTATGTATATTTTACATCTCAGACAGACCATCTAACGTAAAAGAAGCTCTTGCTGATGAAAACTGGATTGTTGCGATGCAAGAAGAACTTAACCAATTTGTAAGAAATGATGTTTGGTATCTCGTACCTAGACCTAAAGATAACACATCATTGGAACCAAATGGATTTTCAAAAATAAGTCTGACTAGCTTGGCAATATAATAAGAAACAAGGCTAGGCTAGTAGTACAAGGTTACGCTCAAATTGAAGGTATTGATTATGGTGAAACCTTCGCACCAGCAGCACGTCTTGAATCAATTAGACTGTTTATATCCATTGCGTGTTTTAGAAAATTTAAGATTTACCAAATGGATGTGAAAAGTGCATTTTTAAATGGTGATCTGCATGAAGAAGTCTATGTTGAACAACCGATGGGTTTTGAAGACCCCAAAAATACTGATCATGTGTATCGCCTTAAAAAGGCACTCTACGGGTTAAAACAGGCTCCTAGGCCATGGTACGAGAAACTAACAAAGTTTCTATTATGCCATAATTTCCAATGGAATATGTTGATTAAACTCTATTTATTAAAAAACATAATGATCACATTTTATTAGTACAGATTTATGTTGATGATATCATTTATGGATCTACCTGTACTAACATGACTATTGAGTTTGCAGATTTGATGAAATCTCAGTTTGAAATGAGCATGGTTGGGAAATTCAATTATTTCCTCGAGTTGCAAGTAAAACAACAACCTGATGAAATGTTCATTTCTCAATCTAAATATGCTATGAATTTGATTAAGAGATTTGGATTTGAGAATGGTAAGAATTTTGATACTCCTATGAATACAACTTTGAAACTCTCAAAACACTCTGCAGGTAAAAATGTGGATCCGAAATTATAACGGAGTATGATTGGTAGTTTACTATATTTAACTGCTAGTAGACCCGATATCACTCTAAGTATTGGTATTTGCGCTAGATATCAATCTGATCCTAAAGAATCGCACTTGACTATTGTCAAGCGAATTATAAGATATGTCGCAAGTACTATTAATCTCGGTCTCTGGTATCCACATGAGACTAGTGTTCAATTAGTTGGGTACTCAGATGCTGACTGGGTTGGTAATCTTGATGATAGAAAATCAACCAGTGGTGGTTGCTTTTATATCGAAAACTGTTTAGTTTCTTAGTTTAGCAAGAAACAAAGTTCTATATCACTCTCTACTGCTGAAGCTGAATATATCGTAGCTGGTAATGCGTGTACGCAGCTTGTTTGGATGAAGCGTATGCTAAGTAATTATGGAATTAAATAGGATTCTATGTTATTATATTGTGATAATTCTAGTGCCTTAAATATTTCGAAAAATCCAGCATTCTCTTACTAAGCACATTGACATTAGATTTCATTATATTCGTGAATTAGTAGAAGAAAAAGTTATATCTTTGGATTATATCCCTACCGAGAATCAACGTGCTAACATTTTCACTAAACCGCTCAACAAAAGCAAGTTTAACAAAATGAAATTTGACCTTAGCATGTGCATTCTAAAATGATAATTTATGCCTATTTGTATCATATTGTATATATTTGCTTGTTTTGATTTCATTCTTTTGAGAAATATGCAAGAAATTTGATTTTTGGTGGTACTCGACCAGTCGAGGATTTCTTTGACCTGTCGTGGCACGACCGGTCGAAGAAAACCCACGACCAGTCGTAGATCACGGTAATTGACTTAAATTTGGGGGAAATCACTTTCTTCCTCATTTCTTCTTCTCTCTCCGACGAACCGACGCCCGACCAGTCGAACTCATCTTTCAAAATCTTCAAGGTTAGTGCTTCATTTGCATTTTTCTTGTAGATTTGTGTCTAGATTACTTCTATTTCTCTCTTGAAGTAATCTATTTTGAATTTTGTTGAGATTTGGGGTTTTTCTACACCCTAATCTGATTTGAGAAAACTCACTTCTCAATCCTTTGTAACTCTTTGTTTCCTTAAAATCCTTGTTGCAAATGACATCTAGAGGTAGAAAGACAACATCCCGTGGTCCATCTTCTTCTAAGTCTACTCCTCTTACCAAGTGTCATCTTCGGTTCTACGAAGAAGATCCATCTTATGTACGGGACATTCGATTGAGGAATGTTATTGTAGAGTGTCATGTTTCTGTTGATCATTTTGCTCCATATGATATCCTTCCTATTCTTCAAACTGTAGGTTGGGATAACTTATTGCATTGGGGTGGGCTAGCATACCGGTCCTTTGCCCAGTCCATGTTCACATGCATAAGTGTTTTTTCATTGAAAAATTTAATGTTTAAGATAGCCACAAGAGAAGGACCATTTGACGTTGATCGTCATTTGATTTCAGCTCTTATGGAAATTCCTGTGAATGATGAGAGTATTCTTATCCATAACTTATCTGAAAAAACCCTTGATAACTGAAAAACATATGCTCACTAGAGATCTATGCAATTTGGATGTTTAATGGAGTCATAAAGGGAATGCTCTTCCCTCAAGGTTTTTGTTACCCAAATATAGAGTTCTTCACGAGATCTTTGTGTCTAACTTGTATCCTGATCTGGTAATAAATCCGAATTGACGTCCTTCATGGTTCGTGTTCTTCATAATGTTGCCAGAGGTGCTCATATTTTTTTACCATCCTAGATTTGTCACTCCATTATTCAATTTTAACTCCATCCAGGTCACGGTGACATCCCTTTTGCTTATTTGATGACTGTGTTGGCTACACATATGTTAGTCGATATGCCTATTGGAGAAGCCCCTATCCATCATCTGATATTTAACAATTCTAACCTTAATAAGATGAAGCTACATATACTTCCTGGTCAAGGTGATGGTAATGGTGGTGCCGAAGCTGTACATGAGGAAGAAGCTGATGATCTTCCTCCTGATGATATTAACATGGATGATATTTTTCAAGAACTTGAATCTGATTCAGCAAATGATCCTAATTATGAACCATC
Organism: Magnolia officinalis; assembly: GCA_021015155.1. Classification (NCBI taxonomy): domain Eukaryota; kingdom Viridiplantae; phylum Streptophyta; class Magnoliopsida; order Magnoliales; family Magnoliaceae; genus Magnolia; species Magnolia officinalis. Next base: position 51,626,155 of record JAJHSJ010000001.1, read on the forward strand.
TGAATTTGATGAGCGTTTGTGTGGATTGGAGGAGAAGGTTGAAAATATGAATGTTAAGATAGATAACATGAATGTTGCTCATAATTTACAGTTCAAATATATGCGCAAATATCTTAGGCGCTTGAGCAAGGGCATGCATCAATTTGATACTTCCATCCCTGCTCCTTCATCTGGCTCAGATTAGTTCATTTTATTTTACTAGACTGTAATAACTTTATTTCTCTACTCTCTCTCTCTGTTTGTGAGATTGTTGCTAGTTTTGACTTATCTCTGTTTATGGATTATATGTATTGTTTATTATATTTTCTCATATATCCTATCTTTCTCACTCTCTCATTTTAAATCCTCAGCTATTTGCTCATTGCTTCCTTTGTCCTATTGTGACAAAAAGGGGGAGAATGGATGTCTAATGGGAATAAGTAATTTTTTTTTGGAATTATGTGATGTATGTTACTCAGGGGGAGTATGTGCAGAGGTGGAATATATGTTGAATTGATTTGCAGGTTCATGCTATTATGAATGAGTGATGGTTGATATTAACTGGTGTATGATTCTTTAACCAGATATTCTGATTTATGGATATCATCTTGTAAGTGTGTTTTGTTACTAATTTGACAAAGGGGGATATTGTAAGTGCTATCGTTGATAGCCTCACTATATTGTCAAATTTGTGGTGCCAGAGACACTGTATGTATCTTGTTATGAAGCTTGCATATGTGAAGAACAAAGCTCTACCCATGATATGCCAAGTCAAGACAAAAGTCTCACAAGATCAGCTTCGATAGACAAGCAATGTTCAAGTCAAGACTCGAGAATGTGAGAATGTTCAATTTAGTTCAAGACAAGTATAATTCAAGATCTCAAGAAGCTTTCAAGTTCAAGTTACATCAAGATCTCAAGCTACATTATGCTCAAGGTCACTCGTCTAAATTTCAATGTCTTTACTTTACTATTAAGGTATGTTTGACCTTAGGTTGACCTTTAGAGTAGGTCATTTCGGATACATAATTCATATGTTTTTATATAAGTGAGTTTGGTCTGTTCTAAGACTAGTCCTGGAC
>JAJHSJ010000001.1:51627315-51840081 GCA_021015155.1 Magnolia officinalis
GACCCCTTGCTCTGGCAATACTAGCACAGGGGCGGACGTCAGCTTGTCCTTCAATTCCTAAAAGACTACTTCTGCCTTCTCATTTCAGGCAAAATTAAGATCCTTCCGAGTGAGCTAAGACAACGGTCTAGCTATCTTGGAAAAGTCCCTAATGAATCGACGATAGTAACCTGCCAGGCCAAGGAAGCTCCTCACTTCAGTAACCGAACCGAGCTGCTCCTAGTCCTGAACTGCAGTTACCTTAGTAAGGTCCACAGCTATTCCTTCTTAAACACCACATATCCCAGGAACTTAATTTCTTCTTTCCAAAAGTCACACTTCTTGTACTGAGCAAACAACTGGTTCTTCTTGAGAGTATCAAAGACTGCTCGCAGGTGCTCCTCATGATCTTCCCTACTCTTGGAGTATATCAGGATGTCATCTATAAATACGATGATGAATCAGTACAGATACGGATGAAACACCCAGTTCATCAGATCCATGAACACCGTCGGTGCATTCGTGAGTCCAAATGACATCACAAGGAACTCGTAGTGCCCAAAGTTGGTTCTGAATGTCGTCTTCTGTACGTCCGCATCCCTGACACGCAACTGGTGATACCCTGACTGTAAGTCAATCTTTGAAAAATATCATGTCCCTTTCAACTGATCGAATAGATCGTCTATACTGGGTAAAGGATACTTGTTCTTCACTATCACTTGGTTCAACTTGCGATAATCAATACACAATCGCAGCGAACCATCTTTCTTCTTCACGAACAACACGGGTGCTCCCCAAGGAGATACACTCGGTCGTATGAAGCCTGCATCCAACATATCATCGATCTGTCTCCTCTGTTCCTCTATCTCACATGGAGGCATGCAATACGTCGGTAGAGATATAGGTGTCGTAACAGGCACTATATCAATGGTAAAATTGATCTCGCACTGAGGAGGTAATCAAGGTATCTTCCTGAACACGTTCGCAAAATCCTGAACTACTGGCGTGTTCCCAAGCGTCGGACCATCCACATTCTCTAGTAATATAGCATAACAACTAATGCGGTAGTACCAACTGACCTGAACTGGGAATGTAAAGGTTGTGCCCTCAGGTCCATGGGCTGTCACCACCCTAGTATCACAATCGATCTCTGCCTTCATCTCGGTGAGCCAATCCATATCGAAGATCACATCGTAATGACATAGCGGGGCAATAATCAGGTCGACGAGTACTATTCTGCTCCCTAAGTCTATCGAACAACCCTTACACATCTTGGTCGTGTCTGAGAAGGTCCCCATGGCGGTAAGGAGTCTCAACCCAACCATAAGATTAGTTTCCAACCCCAGTTGCTTGACTGCTGCTCATAATATTATAGAGATAGTGGACCCGATGTCCACCAATAAGAAGACTAGTGTACCTTGAATATGTGTTGTAACTTCGAAAGCCAGTGGTGCTACAGTTGCTGTCTCGAATGCCTCAGATGCAAGTGAGTGCACCCGAGCCTGTTGAGAACGGTTCGATTGCGTGCCATAGGTCGTTAAGGCGGCCTAAATCGAGGTGTAGGTGGCCTATAAGAAGGTCATGCAGGTGATACTGAACGTAGAGGTGGAGCCGAGATGGCTGGGGGCATCTGACGGTTGATCTTCTGAGGGGGCATGAAGTCATTGTCCCTCATCCTGGTAAAATAGTAAGTGTCGGAATGGCCCGACCTCTTGCAGTAGGTACACCATACATCAGGTCGCCTCGGCTGTGTCGATGGAGCCATAAGCCGAGGAGGAGAATCTCTACGTGGCTTCTTGTTAAGGAACTGTCTGCTCGGCAAATCCGGTCGAGGCCTAGGAACCATGGGCACGCGTGTACGTGATAATCTGTCCCCATCCTACTCAGCACGCAAAGACATGTTAACTAGCTCAGCATAGTTGGGTATGCTAGCGCAACACATCTTCGTGCGGATATCGGGCCGCAAACCATCAGAGAAACGCCGCATCTTGATCGGCTCATTAGCTAGGATCAAAAGAGCGTACCTGACCAGCTCCGTGAACCTATTCTCATATTCCGCCACAGTCATCCCTCCCTGTCAGAGGCGAAGGAACTCTCCCTCCTTCTCATTGCGGTAGGTGAGAGGGAAATACTTTCCATGAAAGTGTGTCTCAAAAGCCTCCCATGCCCATATGTAACCAGGAGCAACGGTCCGAAGGATGCTGCCCACCAGAGACTGGCTTCCTTCTCGAACATGTACGCGACTAGCTCAACCCGCTCTGCCTTAGTACAGTGCAGCCGCTTCAGCATCTTAGAGATCGGTCAAGCCAATACTCGGCCTCCTCGGGTCTGTGAGTACCCGCAAAAGTAGGAGGTCGGAAGCACTGAAATAGCTCAAATAAGACACTGGCACTCATGTTCCCAGCAGGGTGCACAGGTGATGCAGGCGGAACCACACTCATATTCTGGGCAAGGGCCCCTGCTATGGTGGTCCAAATCTGCTGCTGCTGCATAAGGAGCATCATCTGCTCCAACTTATCAGGAGGAGAGCCGCCTAAGGCATGTGAGGCGTCGAAGTAGACGCACGGTTCTTCTCTGGAACCGGTGGTGAAACAGGTATTGGCCAATTAGTGGGGCTAGTGGTCAGCTGTGAATCCGGCATAGTCTCGTAATCCGGGCGCAAACTGGGTCTCTATGGCTATCGCTTAAGGGAGGTGCCCTGTCGCTCGATTCACCAAGTGTAAGACGTGTCGTACTCCAAGTGCTCTTAGGTGGCATTCCCTATATACAACATAGGGTGCAACCCATGTAAGATTTAATATAAAAAAACATACACTCATCCACACATCATTCACATTCCAACCAACAGAAATATCATGCATATCATTTACCAAAATTGTCACAATATATGAGATATAGTCTTACATGGATCATGACAGAAGATGCATGTGAGCTAATTTAAACAAGTTTTAACTACTAAAACATACTAACAACCACCCAAGCCTACAAGGGCTAGTACAAAAGAAGACTAACAACAAAGCAAACTAAAAGACGACTACACATATGACTATTCGTCTGAATTTGGTGATGGAGGAGAGGCACCCTTATCCTGCATTCAGCACAGGATAGCCTTCAAGGTGCGAGACACCTTCTTGAATTTTCATTTCATGAAGGTCTTATTTTCCTCAAGTTCGGCTCGGGTCTCTTTGACCTCCTGTCGCAGTGCGACCTGGCCCTCCTCAATCCAAGTCAAACAGGCTTTTAAAGCAACCCGATCAGGGTGGTGCTCAGGGTAACAGGAGGAGAACCCTCGTTAGAGTCTGAGGCCTCCTCATCTTCCTCTTCCTACTCTTCCTCTTCCTCACTTCCTTCCCCACCTTCCTTATCTTCGCTTCCCTCCTCTTCTTCACTTTCTTCCACTATCTCATCCCCATACTCATCACGACGGGCTAAACGTGGTCATTGCCCAATACCCATGTTGTTGAGCGTAGAGTTATTGATGAAATGGATCAGCGCAAGCCTTTCTGAGCCAAGTCTGCAGTCGAATTCATGAGCAAGCTTGCATATGAGTCTGCCAAAGGGGAGTGAAAGATCAGTCCTAAGAAAGCGAGTGGTCTGAACTATTTGTAGTATGACAAATGTAGGCAGGCACAACTTATCTCTCTGGCCATCTCTGTATAGGAAGTCCACCATCAAATGCATGCATTCGGTGCGATTGTTCTACCTGGGATACACATTGTATGTGAATATGTGGTGGAATAGGCGGAAGTCAAGAGTCATCTTTGTCGCTGGGAGGCAGTTGCCTCGACTCCAACGGATCAGTCGACCGCAAAGAAATCGCGTGCGGTGATCTCTTTCACGTGCACTCTTGAGGTTCTTTTCGCTAGCATGAACCTCACCGCGCTCCATCCCCATGATCCGAGCTATCACACCAACATCAATCGTGGCTTCCCACCTTCCCATGGGAATAATTAATTGTAGAGGCTCCAGCAATAGGTCCCGTATGTGGGCGTAGAAGGGTCAAACAGTGTTCTCACAAGCACAAGACTTGCCCTCAAATATGGGACCCCATCCGGCGTCCACCAGAAGGTCCATCACTGGATAAAGCTCAAACAACTTCTCATCCACATGTGCTTCGAAGAGAACCCTACGGCCTTGAAACTTTTCATATGTCATATTTGCTAGTAGTGTTCTTTCGAGAGGAATCTGGGGATCGAGATCCCGCTTCGTCCTTATCTCCCGATCGACGCCCGTGCTAGCCCCGGCGCCTTTCTGCCACCTTGAACGGGTAGGGCGGCTAGGCCCGGCTTCATCTGTGGAAGCCCTCTTCTTTCCCATGAGGGAAAGGAGTGTGGAGAGGGAGAATATTGTAACCACAAGCTCAAAAAGAGCCATGAGAGTGAAATAAGATGGAGGGATAGGATGGATTGGTGGGCTTTGAGATTTTTGAGACACAAGGGAGGGTTTGTGTGCTCAATTGAAAGGAAATGTGGGAGATAGGAGATGGGTTTGAAGGGAATGGTGAGAGGTGGGTATGTAGTGATGAAGAAGAAGAAGATTTGAGAATGGAGGGAGGATTTGGGAGAGAAAAATGAAAATTTTTTAGGTTTGGAAAGCTTGGAAGGGTGAAAATGAAGGAAAAGGAGCAAATAGGGAGGAAAAGGGGTCCCCACACGATTTTGTGGGCCCCACACATGTGTACATTGGTCGGCCCGACCGGCCCCTCTGCAGCCCGACAGGCCCAGGCGAACTGGACTGCGATGCATCGTAGTAGGGCAATGCCATCGCGGTCCGCTGGACCTCCGGGCAATGGCATCCCCCTCCTGGGATGTTAAAAATGTGCGGGACCCACCCCGGGTCCCATTATTTTATGCAGTTTGGGCCCCCACGCCCATTTGATGATGTTTCGGGTCCTATCTCACGCGTATTCACACTTTTCAGATTATTTGAGCGTGAAATATGTCGAATTATCTTCTAAACTCGTCGATTGATGGTCTGGGAAAGAATTAGGATCATCTCGCATGATCACAGATGCCTATGGGTCCGATTTCAATGGTCAGTTTCGCCTGTCGGCGAATCTGGGAATCCTACGACTGTTTCTACGTTTCGCCGCTCCATCTTAAATCAAGGTACGTCAATGTGTGTCATGTTATCATAACCCAGGCCCAGTTTAATCCAAATCTTACTTTGATACCAACTTGTAACACCCCGGATTTCGAGAGTCGAGCAAAGGCCCAACTCCCGAGATCCGTCGCATCACTTATGCAACATAGATAATGATGATTAAATGTTGTCTGTATTAGCACATTAAACATGAATGGGATTATACTAAATCAGCATATCATACTCTAGAGACAATTAAATTAGGCAAGCGGAAGACTGTGATAAATGTATAAAGCACATAAGTGGTTGTAAGTCCCCAGAGTATGAACATGTCACCAGGCTGAATAATTACTTGTATTGTTCCAAATTTTACAAAATGAATAAGTGCAATGTTCAACTAGTCTGTATTTCTGTAACCCCAGCAATGCAACTCCAGGTCTACATAGACCCGCTAGAGAGTTGCATATAGGAGAACTCCTCGTCGTCGTAAAAGACCGGCTCCAACTCGTAAGCTGCTCATCATCTGCAACTACAACAGAGTCTGGTTGGTGTTTTAAAACACCGTCCTAGAGTGGGAGTGAGTGATCAACTCAATGGAGCTATAAGGCAAAGGTTAACATGTTATCAAATCAATCAAGCAGTAATGATAAAGCAATACAACAATCATATCCTAAATACTCTTGTTAATGCAGGAATGGTATGTATTATTGATGCATGCCTCGCTTGCACTCCCTCTGCGACATCATCTCACGGTCGCGCATGTTAAACTCCCATTGTCCTCAACACCCACACCAAAGGCACATGCAATGCGGTACATGGTCGTGTTATCCAAGTTCTTACTTAAACCTATTCATATAGCGGATTTGGGAAGTTAAGGTACCTCCCTTTATATCATTGGCCCAAACAATGATCCATCTAGGGTCGTCAATCCTAGTTAATCACATACGATAGGCAAGTTCTCGAGTTCACACTATAGGTCTCTACGGGAGGCTCGTCACCTCAGCATAGTCTTAATTCACACTCGAGGTCACTACAAGAGGCTCGTCACTTGATCGTAGGCCTATTTTATACTCGAGGTCACTATGGAAAGGCTCATCACCTTAGCGTAGGCCCACAGCTGGAATACAGTGTCTCATACCACCATATTCGGCTCACGAGTTTGGGTTACTCACTGGTCACTACGAGGAGGCTCGTCACCCCAGCATAGGCCGACAGCTAGACCAGGGTGTCCCATACCACCATGCCCGGCTCATAAGTCTTAGCGAATCGTGGTACCAAGGTTAAACGGGATTTACACTGGTAGGTGGTACCTTAGATTTAAGCAGTTGCATCCATACATGGTGAACATACATTAGGCCAAACTTGACAAGCTCGACTGGTACGAGCGCCCATTAAATTAACCGACATGAAGCGCATACACACTCCTCGTGGCCTAACCACTGTCGATAATCCACATATGACTCAGATTCATCAAACGCATCCGTTGTGGTGAAACTAGTTCGGCCACTGATCGTAAACCATTACCGATTGCCTGGACTATGTATTAGTCCCAATCACACTTCAATGCAGTAGTATACACATATGGTAGCCATAACAGTATTGAGCAAACAATTCAAGCATTACAATAATTTGAGCATTTTGTAGAACACATAGTGAACATGACATCTTACATATGCATCTCATACATAAATCACATAGTTGGATTTAAGATACATGAAGGAATTTATACACGTAGCTAAGGTAGTTGAGAATCTTATCTCAACGCCCTTATAAAGTACAATTTATCAAACACTTACTCATTCAGACATTTTATCAAACACTTAGGCTACACATTTCAACATACATGTAATAAATTAGTTATGACATATATTATGGCAAATCCTTTCACAAAGGAGTCGTCAAGCATATAACAATCATGTATTCTCAATTAATAGTCAAGGCAAGCACAAATCATAATTCCATATTCATTTGAACATTTCAACAAACACATGGAATGCATTATTTTCAACATAGTTCATATATATGTGTAATACACGAAAAACATTGTATCTAAGCACCTGTGACAACAATCAAGTTAGTCATAAATCATTAACTGACATGAAAGCCTTGAAAAGCATAACCTAAATGTTTATAGTCTGCACCTTTCATCGGTATGCCGATTACAAACTGGGTTCGTACACTACACCTTTGTTTACGGCACAACGGTAACTTATAACATGAAATAGGTTATCTATTTCACTGATCTACCTATTTGGGTACCTAAAACAGATTAAGGTTACGATTCCTTACCCAAAAATGGATTTGGATTCGTCGGTGTAGCGACACGGGAGAGGTGATTCAGCACGTAGAGTGGTGGGAATGAATCCCAGCGACCAACCACAACTCTCTCCCACTTCTCCTCACTTTCTCCTTCTCTTTTCTCTCTTCTCTCACCTAGGGTTTAGAAAATTCATATGGAATGAGAGAGGGGTGGGTTTAGGGTATTATATAGGCCTAGAAGTGATGTTAATGGCCCCAGGGCCATGGTATACTTAGGATACAGCCAAAAGTTGGTTGTTTCGAGCCGACGGAGCTCATCCGGAGGCCCATTACCTACATACGGTCTGAGAAAAGTTCCCTGACAATGGATCTATGCCAGGTTAATATTTTGGACCGATCGGATTTATGGATCGACCGCAGAGGACCAGTTTCAGTTCAACGGCTATTGTCACTCGATCAGGGCCACAAGTACATTGACCCGTGTAAGAAAATTTCTCTAATCCAAGGGTGTAGTTGGGTCAGATTCTGATGGTTAGAAACCTTAAATTTGGCCTACAAGTGAATGGCCCAATTCACTTAAATTTGAGTTCATTTTCTAAAGATATTCGCATTTCTCACACACTTCGCTCCAGGCTCAAGTTGTGCGTTTCTGGATACTATTTGAACTTGATTCCTGCGATGCTTTTTAAGCCCAGTAAGGCGGTCATAAGTGTATAGTTTCGCGGTAATCGGACTTTCGACGTGCGGTCCAGTCCGATACGGAGTTTCAAGATGCTCCCGAGAACAACTGGGTTTTGAGATTGATCCTAGGTTTCTAGTAATGTTGGGTTAGCAATTCAAGTAGTTTTGGATCTTGCAGTTCGTATAGAAAGTGATTCGAGCTAATTTACTAATCAATTCAGTTTAGTACTTAATTAATTTTCGTCTAATTTCTAAGGGATTCGGTCCTTAGTGATTTCTACCTGAGGTGATACTCGGGTCTTTGTACGGATTTTTCCGAGACGTTACAATAATCAAATGCCCTTTCAATGGGAGCTTATTACATTTTCGAGTTCACAGCGGAAGTATGATACTAAATCATAAAACTGTCTTCTTATTCTTTCAACATAATCTTCCTTAGGGAGTTTGTCCACTAGGTCTTCAATCTGTATGTCACATGCATAATTTGTATGATTGGGAGAGGGTCAATGCCCTACTCACAGTGATGGTTATCCTTTAAGATTAACAGTAATTCAAGAGATTCATAAAAGTAAAGAGTCTGATACATCTTATACTCCGCTAACACGAGGGTATCAGCATGAGCAAATAACCTAACAACCTACATGAGATCCATGCCTAGCAAAGCGTGCGCGGCTCATCATATGTAGTGATCATCACAATGTGGAAAATAGTTTCATGATATCCGGATCGACCCACACTCTCACTATACAGATATTCGCCGGCATGGCCAACGCAACAATGGATTTACGTGAACACCTCAAGGTGCACAACACATGAGTCAGATGAATTACATGACAAGATTTGTTCATAGAGTGATTATTTGCGACATTCAATCTCGAAAGTGATGTGACACTGCATTTGCGAATTACACACACGATTTGTGCACCACTACCCAAAACTCATGGAATTACGTGACGAGTAAGAGGGTCTCTACCGAGAGCGCATTATGTCTATGATAGATTATTTGAATCACTAGTTGTGATACATCTGACCACATCACTTGCACTTATAGAGAATACAAACTGAATCATGGGTTTTGGAATATCAAGACACATGCCCAAGCCTTAAAGATAAATAGTACAAGGCCAACATAGTAAAGAGAAGAGTGACAATGGTCATCTCAAAAAGTGGCAATGTCCAACATAATATAGAGGAGAGTGACAATGGTCAACTCAATAAAAGAAGAGTAGCAATGGCTAACTCAACATATAGAAGAGCGGCAATGGCCAATTCAAATATAAGGAGAGTGGTAATAACCAGCTCAATAAAGAGGAGAGTGGCAAGGGCCAAACTAATAAATCGATAAAGGCAAGGGCAAGGCTTGTATCCAGGGCCCACATAAATTCATAAAGATCACATGTAATATCACAAATTCTCAAAGGATAAGTAAATGATGATATCAACTAAATCAATTGAAAGGATAATTCTCAGAAAACATATAAACATGAAAAGCAGGATAATTCATATCATTAAAGGCATGAAAAGGCAGGATATGTCAATTAAATTAAAGTAAGCTTAAAGGACAAAACCCTCACCTCTAGTGTTATTTCCTAATCGAAGATGGGTATGCGTCAAAGAGTTACACCCTTAATCTAGTGTTTAACAATGTTCGAATGGTTAGCTTTGTTTTGAGCTAGCTGGTTTAATCAAGATATGGAAGGAAGGGGAAGAAGGGGTATAAAATGGAAGATTGGGGGTGGCCTACCTTGATAAATCAGTGGATTTGCTCATCTGTGGACATCCAGGTTGCTGGTCTCCCTCTCCTTTCCTTTCTCTCTTTTCTTTTCTTTCCTTTCTTCTTTCTTTCTTTCTTTTCTTTTCTTTCTTTTCTTCTCTTTCTTCCTTTTCTTGCTGGAACGTCCAACAGAGTCGCACCATTCTTCCTCTCAATCTCTCTTTCTCTCTTTCTTCCTTTAACTTTCTTTCTCTTTCCTTTTCTTTCCTCTACTTTTCCTCATTCTCTGTTGGAAGAGTGCCCTTTATGGGGGGAGAGGATCTCTAGACTCCTCTGCATAAGCCTCGGCGTAGATCCATTTACGCAGCAACATACGGAACTTTCTCACTACGCAATACTGTTTTTGCATAGCACGATTTGGACCGGCGTGTGATCTCCTCCGATCCGTTCGATCGATGTGGGAAGGGTCGAAACTCCCTCCCCAGAAATTTGGACGGTTTTGATCGGGGTTTTGCACCAAGTTCTGATCACACAACTTACTGTACAATGCCATCTGGTTTGCTACGGAAGGTTTTCTTGCATATCTGATGGGGCCCACGATCACGAGTATATATGAAATCTGTTCCATCCATTGGTTTCGACGTGCAGTTTTGAAAAGGCCAAGCTATATGTCCTAGAGGGGGTGAATATGACAGTGCCAAATTAAAATTTAACTGCAGAATAGAAGTACGATAGCCTTATAAATAGATAAATAAAGAACAATACATTAAATAAATTAAAGAACTGAAATGCAAAGCAATCTTAAAAAGAGCTTGATACTAACGTTGTTCTAAGGACAACCTTTGCACCATAAAAACCAAGGGTTTATGGCAGGACAACCTTACTAGAACAAATTGAATATCAAAACTCAAACAGAAAGGAAATAAAAGAAATAGCAAGAAATAAATTCTAAACTATTACAACATTCCCCACTTTGCTTGAAATGTAAATATTACAACATTCACATCCACATATACATTCCACAAATTTAAATGATTAAAGATATAGAAATTAAAAGAACATTCAAATCACAAAACACACCGATATATAGTGGTTCGCCTGTGTGTTCACCAACTGTTAAACAACAGCCACACAGCTTGCTACTCCACTCCTAATATCCTCACACAGAGGATATTAGCATTCACTATAAAAATAGGTTTCACAAGTTCACCTAAAACCTTCATAATTGTGTCTTTTTAACTTGGGCTTACACAATCCAAAAAACCCACACTTTCTGAGTTTTCTGGCTCTCCTCAGATAACCAACACAATGAGATTTTTCTAGCGAATCTCAAACAAAACTAAAATAATGAATTTACAATAAATGTAAAATACCTGGATTTCTCCTTTTGTAGCAGCCCGGTAAAACCAATCAGAGTAGAAGTTTGAATCAACGTTCAATATCCAATACTCACTTAAGAAATGGTTCTAGATTCTAACTGATTTTAATTAAACCAAATTGGGCGTAGCTCTATTTGATTTTGATTCCAAAAAAGGAATACAGCAATTCCTCTTTTCAAATAAAATTGGAATATAGGAATAAAATCAAATAAGAAAAGCTAACAAAAAGAATATTAAATATGTGCACAACGTAGCTTAAAATGAACACAACTTATCTCAGAGTGGAGGCTTGAATTTTCTCAAATTAATCGATGAAGAACTCTAAAATTCGTGTTCAATTTATAGATGCAAAGATTGCGTCTACGACTGGTCTTAAGAACCCTTCGACTGGTCATAACACTAACGGCATTTTGAAATTTTAAGCGTGATCTGAAAAATCAGTTCTACGACTGGTCTTAGGATTCTATGACTGGTCTTAGACCACCTAGGACTGGTCGTAACTGACCCAGGACTGGTCGTAGGCAACCAGATTTGGTTGCTGGAGTTTGAGTCGTAGTTCTAGGACTGGTCGAAGGACGAGTCGTGACACCCTACGACCAGTCGAACAGTCTCCAGGACTAGTCGTAGAATAACCAAAAAATTCCGAAAATCTTCAACAACTTAGGACTGTTCATGAAATTTCTTGGACTGGTCGAACCAGGTCTAGGACTAGTCGAACAAGGTCCAAGACTAGTCTTAGAACAGACCAAATTCATGTAAGAAGACTTATCTTGAATTATATATACAAAATGACCTACCCTAAGGTCAAACTAAGGTCTATCATACCTGGGACAAGAAGTATGATCATTGAACTTCATTCTTTTAAATGATGTTTAACCTTTGAAGCTTGAGATCTCTACTTGATGTAGCTTGATCTTGAGATCTTCTACAGCTTGAATTTAAACTTCGACTTGAGTTGTACTTGAGTCTCGAAATGCACTTGAGTCTTGAAATGCACTTGAGTCTTAAACAAACACTCTTCTTATCGATGTAGCTCTGAACATTGATGCATATGGAAGAGGACAAAGTACATAACCTTGCATTCCTTAAAGCAGAGCACCGTACATGTCTTGAACCATTGTGATGTCGTCTTAAATCATATATATATATCAACATACAAGCACAAGACACACAGATAGAGGTTTTGACACCACAAGATGTTTTGGCACCACAAAATTTGACAATCAAAGGAGCATGAGACCATAGCACTTACAAGTTTTGGCCTAGGAAGAGGTGTTTTCGATCTAAGTTAAGTGTGGCTCATTGATTTATCTTAATGTGGAGATCCGATCGCAGTGGCAGGTGGGGACGATTCCTGGTCCATTTTTGATGAGGCTTAACCTGGTTTTGGTCGAAGATCTCATCTGCTCCAACAGACGGTTCCAATCGATCATCAGGATCGATCTTGGTGGGTCGTGGACAATCGCAGTGCTATCATTTGAATCCCCTCACGGCGGGAAATCAGGTGATTATTGGTTAAACATGGTTTGACCACTTCGTTCAATCCGGTGCAGTGCGAGTAACCACCTGCTTTACACTTGCACACTGTTGGGTGGGTTCCACTATGATGTTTCTTGGAAAGTTACACCATCCATTTATTTTCCCATCTAATTTAAGGGTTGAGTCCAAAATTGAAGCATATCCAAAGATCAGATGGACCATTCTACATGAAATAGTGGATAATGTGATTTCCACCGTTGAAACTTTTCCAGGCCCTACAGGGGTGTTTCTTTGTCATCCAACCTATTCGTAAGATCATACAGACATGGATGAAAGGGAAATTATCCTTCTACGACTACCCGTGACCCTTCTTCACTCGATGGACACCAAAATCAATGGTTAAGGATCTGATTTGTCAATTAGGTCACTTTTACAACGATCTAACGGCAGAAATCCGACATGTATGGTTAATTTATGATACATAGGCATGGTATGAAATTTCACATCAAACGAATCGTGGGAACCATGTGATTTAGAGTTCAAAGGTCTAGGTTAATGGCATTTTCATTATTATTATTGATATGAGAGTTTTGGGAAATCTAATAGTTCTACATGGTTATAGGCATGTTTCTAAGTAATTCTTACAAAAAGACTTATATCTAAATCGTTACGAATAAAGAGTTATTCACCAAATTAACTAGGAATGTGCATATATCAAACCACACAATGGATGGTCAGATGGCGTGTTTAAAATAGAAAAACTTAATGGTTAGTATTCTAGTCGTGTAAGGAGGTGGGCTTATGATCAGTTTTGTAAGCCGATGAACGCAAGTGGGTTTACTTGAACATGTGATGATCTTGTCTTAAAATCACCAGGTAGAATGACTTGATCCATGGACGACGATCATTCCCAACTGTCAGATTCACAATGGAGAATAAGTGTAAGGTTAGGATAGCTAGATTGGTATCGTATACACATATATAATACGTTGAATCTTATGGTAATGCTCGAGAACTTTCGATACTCGAGTATTGAAAAGTTCGGGGCATTACAGGCTATCAGGATCTTTATATTTTTATGGCACATCTTGCTCACATCTTGCCTGAGGATGACACTCACCTTTTCTGTCAGAAAAATTTTCTTTTGAATGCTCTGTTGTCTCTTGGTTGTACATAAATCTTTCAGAAATTTGGTGTAGCAGAGGGATGTTGACTTTCACTTGTTTCAACACCTCTAGAATATCCTATGAGTTAGCTAGAGGTTTTGGTGTAATCAACCATTGAGGGAATGGCACAATCGGCTGCATCCATCGTCGTTTCACCCATCTCGTGAGATTTTTCGCTGGCGCACCTTCTCACGAGATGAGGAATCCTCCCCTAAAAAAGAGGTTGTTGCCCTAGAGGGGAAAGCGGGAATTGTTCCACGTGGCACAGTGAGAGGCCCGGATTTGAGCCAACGGGATTTCCCAAAATGAAATGCCTACTCCGTCCTTTTCATCCCACGGGCAAGTGCCTACCCATTTTTGGCACTGAAGGGAATGCTAGGATGAGCCCTCTATGGACGGCCGAGATCGAAGGCGGAACGCTGGCTCGAATTGCCAACGTGGCAGCCCTCCTAATCTTCTTTATAAAAAGAGTCTGACACGCACGACCGTCCTATCTTCATTATGCATACATGCATACTTGCATGGGCCCGATAGGTCGTCTTAGGTTCGGTTGGATCTGTCGTCTGAACAAGATGGACGGTTCTGATCATGATGATGGGCCTTCATTTGGGTGGACAGCTTCGTCCAATTCAAATTTCTGGGTTGGCGGGAAAAACGGGAGAGAAATTCTCCACTCTTTGCAATTTCCACCCGATGCCGCACTCGGTGTGCTTCGGGTGCACATCTCCAGTGTACACTCGCCATGAATGTGGGGCCCATCGTGAGGTCCATGGAAGATCTGATCCGATCATCACCCTTGAGGGCCACTACCAGGGCCCTTGGTTGGAGGTTGGTCATATCTAAGGCTCAGGTGGACCGCACTATGCGATCCCGGACTCTATATAGTAGGGTTCTAACAATCCTATGGCTGGATTGGTTTAAGATTGCCATTCCACGGGACCCTAAATGGTGGGGTTGGTTAGTTAGCTACTTAATAGCTCCCGTGGGATGATCGTAATTATATTTGTCCCTATTACTTTACGACCAGATGATTTATCCATTGGTGAAGGTTATTCTAGACTTGAGGTGGTCAGTTAGGCTTATCCTTGTAGCTGGTGTAGGGTCCCTCTTAGCTCCTAGGGGAACTTTGGTGACTTTTCTAGGCGTTGATGGACGGCTTCAACTGTGGTTGAAGGTTTCTTCCTGTACGGGTTTAAGTTAGAATCATTCATTAATTGGGTTCAAAACTTTACTAATGCGAGTTTAAATGGTAACACTTACATACCAGAGGTGCGGGGTGTTACAGAAATCCTCAAGGGACCTTCCTATCAAATTTCAGTCCATTAAATCAGAAAATATCTCAAGAGGAGAAAGCTATGTCTATAACCACTCTTAGAAGTGGTAAGATAATTGATAAAAACATCCCAAAGAGGGCTGAGAAGCCTAAGGACTCGGAAGAATCTGAGAAGAATGATGGACCTAGCCATGCTATACTGAGAAAGAACGGAAAAAAGAGTACAAGCCGGTTGCTACGTTCCCTCAAAGATTGATTTCACCAAAACCTTTGTCTAACACTTGGGATATCTTAAAAGTGCTTAAGTAGGTGAAAATCAATATTCATCTATTAGATACCATAAAACAAATCCCATCATATGCCAAGTTTTTGAAAGATCTCTGTATGGCTAAGAGACGACAAAATATTCAAAAGAAAAATTTTCTAACAGAAAAAGTGAGTGTCATCCACAAGAAAGATGTGCGACAAAAATATAAAGATCCTTGTAGACCAATAATCTCTTGTGTGATTGGGAATCACTGAATTAAGCATGCACTACCAGACTTGGGAGCGAGTGTGAATCTGATTCCATACTCGGCTAACGAACAGTTCGACCTTAGTGAATTAAAACCCACCAGGACCACACTCTAACTTGTTGATTATTCAATTTGTATAATGAGAGGAATGATAGAGGATGTGCTTGTCCAAGTTGATAAATTCTGCTATCCAATAGATTTTATTGTCTTGGATACTCATCTTGTCATTGACACAGGCACTCAAATCCCCGTCATTTTTGGCCGACCATTCCTAACCACATCAAAAGTCATCATTAATTGTAGGAATAGGATCACGAAATTAACTTTCAAGAACATGACATTAGTGCTGAATATTTTCAATATGTGCAAACAAACAAGGATGTTGATGATACCCATGAAGTTAAATTTGATTGACTCATTCATGGAAGATATGTCACTTTTGAACCAATACTTTGACACTCTAGAGACATGTTTGGCCCACTTCTTTGATTTAGATGATTACATGATTAAGGAGATAGATGCCTTGCTTGAGGCTACACCGGTACTTGAAACTAACTGGTGGAGGCCGAAATTTGAAAAATTAGCCCAAACCATGACAAAGCATCTACTATTTAGTGTCAAGGCACCGAAGCTTGACCTAAAACCATTCCCGGTGATTTTAATATGCATATTTGGGTTAAGATGAGACATATCTAGTGGTGATTTCTTCCCACCTGGATGAGGAACAAGAGAGTATGCTTATTATTTCTACTCTTAATGAACACAAAGGAACCCTTGGATGGACAATCGCAGACCTCAAGTGAATCAATCTTTTGATTTGTACTCATCGCATTCACCTCGATGAAAATGTGAAAACATCTAGACAACCACAACGTCAGTTAAATCCAAACATGAAAGAAGTGGTTAAAGCCGAGGTGTTAAAGTTGTTGGATGTAGGTATCACATACCATGTATCCGATAGCCAATGGGTGAGTCCAACTCAAGTGGTTCCCAAGAAGTCTGGGATCATCATCGTAGCCAATGCAGAAAATGAACTCGTGATAACTAGAGTCACCACTAGATGGAGAATATGGATTGACTACAAAAATTTGAACACCGTCATAAGGAAAGACCACTTCCCTTTGCCCTTTATTGATCAGATCCTAGAAAGATTAGCCGATCATTCTTATTACTGTTTTATGGACGGATATTCGGGCTATAAACAAATAGAGATAATCCTTGAAGACCAAGAGAACACCACATTTACACATCCTTTTGGCACTTTTGCATACCGAAAGATGCCATTTGGACTATGTAATGCTACCGCCACATTTCAGCGATGCATGTTGAGTATTTTTTCTGACATGGTAAGGCAATTCTTATAGGTTTTCATGGACGATTTCTCTACTTTGGTACATCTTTCAGCTAATGCCTTAACAATATCAAACTTGCGATGAAAGGATGTGAAGAAAATAACCTTATGCTGAATTGGGAAAAATGATATTTTATGGTTTAAAAGGGGATAGTCCTTGGATCCATCATATCGTCCAATGAAATCGAGGTGGTGTAACATCCCGGATTATTGTCAACCTAGAATTAGACGTCCTTAGGCGATGGGTCAATCCTAACACAGGTTTAACTTTCCAAACGCTCAATTAAAGCCTCAAATCCCTTTTCAAACCATGTTCTTCACAAATCCCACCCTTCATTACCTTGTGCTTTCAATTTTTCAAAGCACTTTCGCCCTAGACACTAACTTAAACTAGCTAAGTAGTAAAACTTGGATCACTTTATATACAAACTACAAAGGCCTAAGTACCATCTCAGACAGAAATCTTACAGGACTAAATCCTTTAGAAATTAGGCAAAGTTAACCAAGTGTTAAACTAGATTTGCTACGAAATCCGCCCAGATCACTTTCAATACGATCTGCAAGACCCAAAACTTGTAGAATCATTGACGCTAGGTTACCCTAAAACCTAGGATCAAACTCATTACCCGGTTGCTCTTGGGAGCACATTGAAACTCTGTATCAGATCTAGACCGCACATCGGAAGTCCGAATAATACAAAGTTAAGAAATCAGGACCGCCTCGCTGGGCTTGACAACCATCTCGGAAATCAAATCCAGATAGTGTCCCAGCGCTATTCGCTTGAGCTCGGAGTGAAGAGTGTGAGAAATGTGAAATTAATTCAAAATAAAATATCTTGAATAGTAATCTGGCACCACTCGCTTGCGGATCCGTATTAAGCAACCAGACCATCAGAATCAGACTAAATTACACCCTCGGATTAAGAAAAATTTCAGGAACATTTACATGTACTTGGAATTTCGGATCGTGGCCCACTGACCGTTGAACTGAAAGTGGTCCGCCACGTGCGATCTAGGAATCCGATCGAGTCGAAAACGTAATCCCATATAGATCCATGTGTGGTGAGCTTAAGTCTGACGTTTGACTCAAGGAGGGCCACCAGAACCTCTCTTTTGAGCTGGAAAAGTGACGAAATACCTATATTAGCAGTAACCCTTGAACAGGAGTCTATTTCGGTGAGTTTTGAGACTATATAAGGACCTTAAACCCTCTCGCATGGCAGCCATACGAATTTGGGATTTGAGAGAGGGAAAAGAGAGAGAAAGTGAGAGAGAAGTGGGAGGATCTCCCTACTATCGTTCTCTGCCACCACACGGGCTGCACCATCCCTTTCTTGACGCTTTTCCCGGCGTTTCCGGCGTCGTTTCTAGGTAAGAAACCCTAACCCTAATCTGTTTTGGGCTTTAGACTGTTGTAGGTTGTGAAATAACTAACCTATTTCGTTCTGTAGGTTGCCAAACTGCCGAATACGGAAGCTAGACAAATCTATCGATTCCGTTGCGATTCTACGACAAAAGGTGCGGACTTTAGGTGTATAGGTTATGGTTTTCAACGCTTTCAATGTCAGATAATGATAGATTCATGATCTGCATGCAATTGCACATGTACAAAGTGCTGTCTATTTCCCGTTTCGATTAAAGATGAAAAATATGGAATTCTACATACTCTAGATATTTGTAGAAAGTACGGTATACGTATATTTTTTAGAAATGTGTTTGACATGTTTATTTGTTATATGGATATACGATATGTGGATAAAATACTTATTTGGCAAAAGGATTCGCCTAAATACATGTTTTACTTATATACACTATGTATGTTGAAATTGCGTATTCTAGAAAATACTGTATACGTATAAATTTTGGAGATGTATTTATCATGATTATTTGTTGTAGTAATATATTATACATGGATAAAATACTCGCTTGGCTAAAGAATAGCCCTAATACATGTTTTGCTAACATACACTATGTATGTTGTAATAGTGTATTCTAAGTGTTTATGAAAATGACTGAATGAGTATAGAATTCTCATTCGTGCTCGCCATGACTAATTGTCATGGATTCATAATTGTTGTATTGGCGATACCCCTTTGACGAAAGGATTTGCCCTAAATCATGCCACGGCCAATATACACTATATATGCTAAAATGTGTGGCCCAAGTGTTTATGGAAATGGCTGAATGAATATGGAACTTGGATTCCTGCTTGCCATGACTATCTGTCGTGGGTGTACGCGTGTTATGATTGGGGCAACTCCCTAGTGAAAGGATTTGGCCTAATGCCTACGTGATCGACATATGTCATGTATGTTGATGTATGTTTGTTTAAGTGTTTCTTGAAATGTCTGAATAAGTAGTAGTTAGCAAATTGTAATGTATAAGAGTGTTGAGATATGATTCTCAACCTCTTTTAACTATGTGTATGATCTCCTTTGATAGTTGTGTGATTAGGAATTGAACATGTACAAACTTATGCTTGTGTTGTGATTCATAACATGCTCAACTGCTTTATGATTTTAACTATGTAATGCATATGTTTAAATCTATATTTACGTTGTATGATCCGTCATGGGTGATGGGGGATCGGAGCAACGAGTGCGTGCAATAGCCCTGGCGGCCCTAAACGGATAATACCAGACCTTGATTGTATGAGATGAATCTTGATCCATTACTGCTTTATCTATCTGCAATTGATTGTGTTTGAGGCTATTATTATGGCCCAGGTAATCGGTAACGGGATTGAATTCGTGGCTGAGATTCATTTGCCACGTGGGATGTGTTCGACGAACTCGAGTCATGCGTTGCCTGTCGGCAGTGGCTAGGCCACACGAAGTTGTTTATGCACTTCATGTCGTGCAGCTCAACGGGCGATCGTGCTAGTCGAGCTCGTCAAGTAACCCGATCTGCCTTATGCATGTTCACCCTGTTTGGACGCACTGCTTGAACCTAAGGTACCAAACTTACCAGTGAAACCCCTTTTAACCATGGTACCTCGATCCGCTAAGACGCATGAGCCGAGCATGGTGGTATGGGACACCGTGGTCGAGCTGTCGGCCTACGCTGGGGCCATGTGCCTCCCCGTAGTGACCATTGCGCAACCAGACTCGTGAGCCGAATATGGTGGTATGGGACACTGTATTCGAGCTGTCGATACCTACGGCGAGAGCCGAGTACGGTGAGACCGGTACTCGTGCTGACGGGCGACGAGTCCTCTGTAGTATCTTCGAGTATACTCCAAGGGCTGTGATTGGCGACGAGTCTTTCACAGCGACTAAAGTATGAGTGGAGCCGAGTACGGTGAGACGTGTACTCGAGCTGATGGCTAGTGATTGAGCCGAGTACGGTGAGACCTGTACTTGAGCTGACGGTCAGCAATTGAGCCGCATACGGTGAGATCTGTATCCGTGCTGACGGGTGACGAGCCCTTTGTGATGCCTTCGCTAAGCCTCTCAAACCATAATATCGTATGAGATTAACTAGGATTGACGACCCTAGAATGGATCATGTTTGGGAATGATACAAGGGAGGTACCTTAGTTTCCCAATACTGCTGCTTGAAATGGACTAATAGTAACTCGGTAATCATGATCATCATCGCACCGCATGTGCTTAGTAGATGTGGCGCACTGAGGGAGTTAAGCATTCGCGAACGTAAGATGATGTCGCATGAGGGTGGTTTGGCAAGGGCATACATCATGTCATTTCATACTTGCATTAAATAAGAGTAGTTAGAATTGTTTGATTGTACTGCTTTATCATTACTGCTTGACTGAGTTGATAACATGTTAACCTATGCTTTACTATTCCACTGAGTTGATCACTCACTCCCACGTTACGGGACGGTGTTGTACACACTAACCAGATTTGTTGAGTTTCAGGTGATGGCGATGCTTGTGAAGCAGAGCCGGACTACTTCTATGATGATAGGAGGAGTTCTCCTATCTGTATCTCTCCGGCAGGTCAATGAAGACCTGATATTGTATTGACGGGGCTATGGTACTTGGGATAAGAGACATTAAACTTCCTCACATTGGTATATTTTAGAACTGTACTTGTAATTATTTAACCTGGTAATGTTATCACACTCTGGAGACTCATCATAGTTTATATATTTTATCTATCTATCACAGTCTTCCGCTTGCAAATTTAACTGTCTCTGGAGTATGATATGTTGTTTTGGCTTAATCTCACTCATGTTCAATACACGAATACAGTCAACATTCAATCATCATTCATTTTGTTGCATAAGTGATGTTCTGGAACTCGGGAGTTGAGTTTATGCTCGACCCCCGATTTTCAGGGCGTTACAGGTGGACAAATCCAAAATCGACTTAATCTCTAACATACATCCACCCAAAAACATATGCATGTGCAGTCCTTTTAAGGACACGCCGACTTTTATCGAAGGTTCATAAAGGATTAGTCTCCTCTCTCGTCCCTTGTGTAATCTTTGTCATGCTCCAGACTCGGTAACCGGACTCACGAGGAACCTGATAGCCGATTCTGGCCGCAACAGACTCCGCCCAATCTCGGCTCCTGAGGCAGGTTCCAATCCTAGGATCCTACAAGGAGGATTATTCATAATCATATATCCATTCCAATACGAGCATACCCAAGATCATAGCAAGTAAATTTCAGAAATAACAAAAGGACACATTACAAAATCCACTATAAATTTTAGCTTTATACATGATACAATACTGAAGGAAATACATATGATAACAGAAGAAAGAAGGAAGAGGATCTGCAAAACTGGGTCCTCGGCTCGCACACCTCTCCAAGCTCCGCTGTTAAGATGTCAACCTAGGATCTCCTGCATGCATCAATCGTGCATAA
The DNA here is from genome assembly GCA_021015155.1 of Magnolia officinalis. Taxonomy (NCBI): domain Eukaryota; kingdom Viridiplantae; phylum Streptophyta; class Magnoliopsida; order Magnoliales; family Magnoliaceae; genus Magnolia; species Magnolia officinalis. The sequence continues at coordinate 51,649,031 of JAJHSJ010000001.1, forward strand.
GCTTATAGAAAACTTAGAGGGTGGTGAAAGCGTGTGACAATGGTGCGCAGAAGAATAATAGGGATACAGAAAGGAAACATGATCAAAGCCAACACCACCAACCATACCAAGGCTGTCATAAATGCAAGAAGCTATACCATGACGATACAATAAATGCAGGAAACCATACCAAGTTTAAATAATGCAATGAGTACTGGGCGTCATGCCAAGGCGATGCAATGTAAGCTTATATAGCCGGTGCAATGCAATGCGAAGTGATGTCAGTCCTCATATCTAATCCACATATCAGTATAGTTCCTTTATAAGGAATCTACCGGGGTCTAGTACACTGCAGAATGACTGCCGCTCTACAGATCCGCACAGTCAAACAAGCGTAGAAGACCTCACTACTCGCCTGTGGACAGCCAATCACCAGTAAGGCCTGACGGTAGCAGACCCATTCACGAGCTGGTAAGACTCAGCCTAGGTATTGCCCTCTTTCCCTCAGACAGGTAAGGTCACACCCCATTCCAACCGACTACACACAGTGGGAGTCGTGGCCTAAAGGTGTAAGGCCCTATTGTGCTCATGTTTCCACCAGGTCACGGCACCGGAGCAGATCCTTGTTACCATGGAAGTTTTGAGATTTTCACCCAAGGGCATCCTATGCACCCCATATGCTCAAGTAACATTTTCAGTGTCCAATCATAGCCATCCACGATGTATCTGTAGAGGTTACAACCCTGATGAAGCAAGGGCGATAATGTTCATATGCTATGCAATGCCAGATGCATGATTCACACAATCAACCATGCATCAATTCCAAGCATTCAACGTGCTCAAGAGGGGATACTACGTCCCTCAGGGAAGGTATCATCCAATGCCCAATAGCACAATCATAACTACACACACAGAGTGTCATTCAAGCATACAATGATGCACATGGGCCATGAAGATTGATCTAGACGCACTATGCAGCAATATACAAAGTAGTACATTCCTCATATCCAAGAAGGAACCAAGACTAGGTACTTAGGGGTAGCCCACGAGACTGAGCATACAAGCTACGGGTCTAAGTAATGCAGAAATAAGCCTAGCAAGAGTCTTAGATGAGCATCTAATTACACTTAGATACAACCGGGCCTAGAGGGGTCCATAATGGGGACATTTAACTACCATTCCCCAAAAGGCATATCAACCATGAACTATATGGATAGAAGGCCCAAGGCCTACATTCAAGATAAAAATAGGTGGTCACATACATATATCCCTCATACTAGCTATAAGAAAAAGGATCTAATACTACCTTTAACAACATAGGCCCCAAGAGGGGAATTAAGGCCTAAGGCTCAATTCTCAATGGCCATAAAATCCATGCATTAAGTTGGACTTGGTGGGTAACCCGCGTACACATTATACGACCCAAAAACAAGTTTAAGTTTAGATGAAATGGGCCCCATTACATCAGCCCAATACTAGCAATTTAGGCGGGCAACCAAGGGCCCAATACCATCTTTATCTCAGCCCATAAGTCCATCAAAATGGTGGAAGTCGGCCCAATATATGGTTGAGCCAAGCTGGACGTCCCTGCCCACACTGAGCCCACTGGATGTCCCAAAAATCTGATCTAAGATGGGATCCTCATATGATCACTAAAGGTGACCCAAAAGAATTCACTAACTAAGCCTAGAGATTATAAGAAAATATAAGCATGCAACATATACACAAGTTTTCAATATGGTGGGCCCCACAGCCAAATAAGTTTCAACCATAACAATGTACATTTAAGGCCCCTTGATAAACTTTCGACCCGCTTGACTTCCTGGACCTGCTAAGGTCCAGAAATTAGTCAACTATGTGAAAATAATCTCATGAAGGCCAACTATACTCACAGGGGGACCCCACCAGATGGAGGGTGTGTATATATCATAAAAGATTAAGTGGGCCTGCTACTGGACTAGGAGTCCAGCAGCAACCCAAGGCAGAGAGTGCCTTCATGATCGGGCGATCCAAGGCTTGGACGGCCTGGACCAAACATATGTTAAGGTAGGCTCCACATACATTCATATTGAGCCTCAAATAAATGGACTAGGGTCTATGGTGGGCCTTTAACCATCCATAGAGAAACCCGTGGGCCTACCTTAGCATCACTCAAGAGGACATCCAACCTCAACTGGTTCCTAAGAGGTAGCCCGCCACTACTCGAGCATGAAACAAGGCCTAAGGCAATCCATGGCCTAGTGGGCTTATACTCAAAGCCCAACACATAGGTAATATGGTGGGCCCTCAAGCAAGGTTTGGGCCCAACCATGAAGGTCACAAAACCCATATATTGTGGTGGGCCTCATGAGCAGCCCGATAATCCAACCATAAGGGCAATATCCTAACTTTATCCAAGTGAGTTGGGCCTCATAAATTGGCCCATATACAAGATCATTTTAGTGGGCAACCAAGGGCCCAACCACTTTGCATTTTATGGCCCATGACCCAGCAGAATAGGTGGTGAAATTTAGGCCTAAATGGTCAGGGGGCCTAACTTAGTAGATCCAAGATGAATGGGCCTACCAAGGCCAATTAAAACTATGAGCATAAATTCAAAATAAAATCTAATGGAGGTGGGCCTCCAAGCATACATACATGAAGCCCAAAGACACCTCAGAAAATGGCAATCATATGTGCATAATCCACCCTTAATCTAGTGGGCCATGCTGCCCCAAAACATGCCATTAGGGGCAGCCAGTTTGGGCCCATTGCTAAATTTCCAACCCACCTATATTTTGGGCCTGTTGGAGCCCAACAATAAATGATAAGGATTAAGTATGAGTTCCCTGGTGGCCCATATATATCTCTGTGGGTCCCACCAAATGGGAGGACTGAATTACACACATAAAATAGGTAGACCATGCTACTGGACTGAAGGTCCAGCAGCGGTCCAATGGGCTTGGGCGTCCCTATGGTGGACGGTCCCATGGGCCTAGGCAAAGGCCCAAAAATACATCAAGCGGGTCCCAAAATGGGTGCCACTGAGGGAGATGGTCATGTCTCACATAGACCACAATTAGATGGACGGTGGGAGAAATAAATACATCAATGGTGGGCCCACGAGGAGAGCGGATGGCCAACCATGGCTGGACGTCCCAGCCTGGTGGGCTAGTCCAGCCCGCACCAAGATCGGTACAGGGGTCCTTTGACCCTGAAATAGGCAGGTAGGTCCTATCATGGGTGGGCCACACCTCTGCAAAATTTTAAGATTTTTGGATAATCAGAAATATTTTAATTAAATTAAGGAATACAAGTTGTCCATAGAATCTGCTAAGTGCAGAATTCTAGACATACCCTGATTGAGCACCCAAAAGGGGTGGGCCCAGGGTCTCCAAAAATTAGGAAAAATTGATTTCAACATCCCCACATATGTATAGTACAAGATAAGTCCACCAAAGTGGCCCACCTATTCAAAAATTATTTTATATTTTCAAGTTTCCAGACTGCAATGTTGCTGGAATTACAGCAGAAAATCCAACAAGGTACCCATATTGGCCCACTCTTTTGGGGACCCAAATGAGGTCAGTTGAGGCTACAATTTGGCATGCTCAAAGGTGGGACATACAACTTCAAAAATCATATTTTACTTGTACAAAATTCCCCACCAAAAGTCCCAAATTCTGGCCTCAAGTTGGCCCAAAAATCTGTCCAGATAGTTCTGGACAGCAACATGTAATTGAAAGGAATTAAATATAAATATCATTTACAGTGGGATTTAACCCCAAAAATTATGTTGTGGACCACCCCAGTGGGTCCCACAAATGTCTAGACCTTCCCCATCATCAAGAACCCCTTTATGTGCCCCATTTAGGTGGATTTTGGGGCCACATGTCTAAGGATGGACTACCATGGGCGTCCAACCTCCATGGATGGTCTGAATTTTTTTGTTGGTCCACAAGGTGAGCCACACACACATGATCAGAATGCTAACATCAAAGAAAAATAAAGGATCGGTCACAAGAGGAGGGGCTCCGCCACATTGAGGCCCTCCCCTCCATCAATCACACCACACATTTCATTGATTCACATGTTACAACATAAATCAACCACATGCATGTCCTAGAATCAAGATCAATGGTTGGGATGTCATCCCAACCATGATTCTAAGGTCTAGATGACTTATCATGCAATGAAATCCAAGGAGTCCTCCATGATGGGGCCCATAAGGGGAAAACCCCATGCATGGGATATGCATGCATGAAATAGGCCATTTGGCCACATCTAAGGGGTGGTGTAGGATCTCCACCATGATTGGTGGGTCCTACACTTCCCATATGAAAGAAATAATGGATCTAGAATATGGAATTGAAAATCCTACATCCTAGAAGTACACCCACCTTAGATCTCTTTCAAACTTGTATCTCCTAGCTTCTAGTGCACCAAGGATGATGTATTAATGGGTGAGATGGGGTATGGATGGTTGGATTGAGAGAAATTTGAGATGAAAGAGGCCAGAATGGGATGGCTAGGTGGGGATGTCCCACCCTCTCTTGCTAAGGAGGAAATGGTAATGAGAAAGGGAGGAAATGAGAGGGACAGAAGAGAGAGAGAGAGAGAGAGAGAGAGAGAGAGAGAGAGGGAGGTTTTAAGCCTAGCAATCATTTCTTTCTTACCTTGGGTAGAGAAAGGTCATGATTGAAGTAGGGAGTTGTAAATAATGTTGTAGGGTTAGTAAGCTTTCTAGGTCTTTAGGTGGTGTTTTAGAGATAGGTGGGTAGGAATAGGGTTTTAGGTATTGTGTGTTGAAAACTGGTGCCAAGAGATGGGACCAACCTAGAAACCCATGCACACCATCCCTAGGTGGGCCACATGACCATGATCAACGGCTAGAAAATGAAATGCACACAACTTATGATCTACACGTCGAATGGATGCACGTGACGCGTCATTGGAACCGCAATGATGATGTAAACAAGATGGCATAGGTTTCGGCTTGATCTGATTCGGGTCTACATGACTAAACTTAAGGATGACCGCAAACACTATCTGAGGGTCGCCGGTCGCCGGGATTCGACGGTATGACCGCTGGACCAAGAGAAATGAAATGCATACTTACACACACATATGTACACACATGAACTCGGGTCTGGTCTTACAATCTTCTTCAAAATGATACTCTATTTGAGTAGAGTGAAGAATGCCAAAAAGCATTCACCAAGCTTAAGGGCATGTTGACTAGTGCTCCTATCATGCAACCAAACGATTGGAGTCTTTCTTTTGAAATTATGTGTGATGTGAATGATTATACTATTAGGGCAGTGTAAGACCAAAGGAAAGAGAAGAGGCCTTACGTTATCTACTACGCGAGTAGAACTCTAAACTCTGCCCAAGTAAACTATTCCACTACAGAAAAGGAACTCCTGGCCATAGTATTTACTTTAGACAAGTTTAGGTCCTACTTGATATAATCTAAGATCATTGTTTTTACTGACCATGTGGCACTGAAGTACCTTCTTTCTAAGAAGTACGCTAAGACTTGTTTATTACGATGGATCCTTCTACTTCAAGAATTTGACATAGAGATACGCGATAAGAAAGATGTGGAAAAGTAATAGCCGACCATTTCCCTCGTCTTGTTTTATCGGATTCCATAGAGACAACACCAATCAATGACATGTTCCCTGATGAATAACTTTTTAAAGACTCCCAATTACCTTGGTATGCTGATATTGCTAATTATTTTACCACAGGTACAACTCCCACCTCTTGGACTGCGCAAGATATAAAAAAAAAAGTTTATTTGGGATGATCTATAATTATTCAAATATTGCCCAGATCAAATCATTAGGAGATGTGTCCCTGATAATGAACATCATTGTGTCATCTCCTTTTGTCATTCTCACGCATGTGGTGGCCATTTTTCGGCTAAAAAGATCACAATGAAAATTTTGCAGTGCAGCTTTAACTGGCCCACCATGTTCAAGGATACACATGAATTTTGTAAAGCATGTGAGCGTTATTAAAAATTGGGAGGATTTTCCTATAGAAATATGATGTCGCTGAACCTCATTCTTATCAATGAAGCATTTGATTATTGGGGCATCGATTTCATAAGACCATTCCCCCAATCTTTTAGAAATATATTCATTTTTCTTGTTGTAGATTATATCTCCAAATGGGTCGAGGCAATTCCATGACATAATAATGATCATCGCTCGATCATTAAGTTCTTTAAAAAAAAAAAAACATCTTATCCCAGTTTAAAACTCCTCGAGTCATCATAAGTGATGAAGGATCTCATTTTATAATAGGTCATTTAAATCTTTAATGAAGAAATATGGCATTTCACATAAAGTGAGTACCCCCTATCATCCTTAGACGAGCAGACAAGATGAAATTTCAAATAGGAAAATCAAACAAAACTTAAAATAACGATTAACCCAGATCGTAAGGATTGGTCACTTCGATTGACCAATGCATTATGGGCTTACTATACGGCATACAAAACTCCTATTAGAATGTCTCCATTTAGACTTGTTTATGGGTAGGCTTGTCATTTGCCTGTTAAAATAGAGCATAAAGCATATTGGGCAATAAAGATTTCAATTTCAATCTTAACAATTCTGGATCGTTGCGCAAATTACAATTGAATGAACTTGAAGAAATCCAAAATGATGCATATGAGAATTCTAGAATATACAAGGACAAGATGAAAGTATTCCATGACCAGAATATTATTCAAAAATCTTTTGAGCCAAAGCAGAAAGTCATTTTATATAATTCTAAACTTCATCTTTTTCCTAGTAAGTTGAGATCTCATTGGACCAGCCCCTTCAAAGTCAAAATGGTCTACCCTCATTGGCAATTCAAAATATAAACCTGATGAATGGGAACATTTTCAAAGGGAATGGTCATCGTCTCAAATCCTTCATTGAGAATTTTGATTCAGAGGTGAATTAATTAGTATTTTCTAACTTGAGGAAATTCTTGAAATTTTTTAAAATTTCCAGTTTCAAAACGCTTTGTGATGATTAATATTTTATGTAATTGAATAAATTTTTCTAGTAATATGATTAGATATAGAATATTCTTTTAAAAATCTAGAGTTTAGTTAATTAGTAGATTTTCGAAAGAGTTCTCTTAATGAATTAATTAATATAAATTTTATGCATCAATTGAATCTAGTTCACAATTCACATTTTACTCATATTCTGTGAAGTTTACTTGAACTCCTAGTTTTAGCACAATAATTACTGAAAAGTATTAGGAACCAAGTCTGGAAATCCTTATCTACCTTAAGTATAAAAAGAAGAAGAAAATGACCAGCTAAAAAGTGTGAAATCTAAAAAGGACACCTATTATATGTGTTTTAATGAAAAATCAGTGAAAAAGAAGGAAACTAATGAAAATAGTGTGAAAGTCATCGATATAAAATCGACAAGCTGAAAAAATAAGTGAAAAAGGAGATATGTTCGGAATCAGTAACTTTTGTTGATCTGTCCACTTTGAAGTAATGATTATGGTTAATGTTATGGAGAGAATGTTAACTTTTACAGATCATAAGTTGGATTTCACTTAGCAAACTAGGAACTTGATGTTTAGATGCATTGTATTGATTCAATTGTTAAGGGGGAACTAGTTCATTTGTTTACTAGTGAGATTATGTTCTAGATTATTAATGTTTCATTCTTATTCCATTGAATTTTACTCATATGTTTAGGATTGTACAAAATGTTATTTTCTGAGAAAGGTTTGAAATTTGGAAGTTTGGAAGATTAGTTTCGCATGTTTTGCTCAGGACTAGCAAAATTCTAGTTGAGGGTGTGTTGAGTGTGAAATATTATATATTTCTCCCTTGTTATGCATTGGTTTTATGAATACAGATGTGCATAAATTAATCTAATTATACATGTTTTCTCTTACGAGGTGATTTTGAGAGTTAGTAAGAAAATGATGGTTAAAGCATGGATTTAATGATCAAAGAATTACCAAGTGAAGGATTGGATTTATGGAGGTTAAGATTGATGAATTATAGAGTCCAAGATTCAAGGAAACTAGGTGAAGAAGTAAGAAATTTGAGGAGATAAAATGCAGAAAATTGGAAGTGCATAAATCAATCCTTCGATGTCATCGAAGCAGGTGTTGTTACCATTGAAACCACTTTAATCCTATCACAAAAATCAAGAAAAATTCATTTTTCTTGCTGGACATATTTGATTATTCTTCGATGTCATCGAGGACATGTTCGATGTCATCAAAGCCTAGTTCAATCTCATCGAATGAGGTTCGATGACATCGAGAATTTCCACAAATTCGAAAGTTCATTGCTAGACAGTTTCTTGATTTTACAATATCAAGAACTCAACCAAGAAGAAGTTCGAGTGCTCCACACAGTTAAACAAAGCCTCACTTCCTTAACCAAACCCTTAAGGTATATGACCCTATTTAACTTAGTCTTACCCACAACAATTCTTAAAATCATTCTTAGTAAGCTTAAGTTTTAAACACTTAGAGTATTAAAGGAGTAAACATGAACTATACTGGAAAAATCGATTGCATCGATAAATAGGCTTTTTCTGTCTAGCAACAAAATGATCATCTGCTGAGACTTGTCGATTATATCGAATAGAGTTTGATGACATCGACATGCTAATTTCGATAGCATCAAACCCACTTTGATTAAATCGACTAAGGGCACTCCCTCTCTAAGAGAAAATACTCTCTAAGTGTTCATCGATGTAATCGAGTCACTTTCGATCACATCGAGAGTAAGTTATCGATGGCATCGAAATTCAGAAACATTTTGTCCAGCAAGCTCTCCAGGAATATTCATATTTTTCAATTACAGTGAATACCCTTCGATGTTATCGAACTTCAAATTTCAATAGCATCGAAGGATGATCGATTGTATCGAAAATTGGGACAAAATCTTCCAACAACCATAGGTAATTTTTCTAAAGAGAATCCGATGGGATCGAACCTCCTCTCCATTACATAGAAGTGCACGTCAATGGAATCGAAGGGTGCTCAATAAGATCAAGCAGAATATGTTCTACACATAAATGAATATATTAGTGTAGGAAGTCGATGCAATCGAAGAATGTTCGATAACATCGAAGTTCAAATTTCGATGGAATCGAAGACCATTCAATAGCATCAACAATGACAGATTTCTGTCCTTTTTTCACCGTTGGGATTCTTCTTTATATATACAGGTGAGTTACTTCTTAGCAAAATGAGCTAGAATTTAAGAGAGTTTGAGAGAATTATTGCAAAAGTTAATACCATCATCCTCATTCCCTCTTTCCCATTAAAGTTCATCATTCAAACATTGCACAAGCATTTACTCATATCTTCATTGCTTGGATTGAATCATGAACTCTACCACTCATTGAGTTTTTAGTAGCACCCTTCATATGCAAATCATTGTGCTGAAACTCTTGAATACTTAGCTCATGGGAATCTTCTCTATGTATTTCAATCATATCATTTAATAGAGAAGATCAGAAAAAACCCTAAACCTCACAACGTCGAAGCATTGATCGAAGCATCAGAATTGTTGCGGTTCAAGGGAGCTGAAAACTCTTCATTAACAAGAAGATCATCTTTAGATTGTGCGAGAAATGGACTCACTCACTTACTTTTAAGTATATAGAGTTCATTGAATCTGAAGTCATTTCCTTGTGTAGGATTGGGATTCGGAGTTTGAGTTAACAAACTTGTCAAGACCTTTCGTAGGCCTCCAACGAAGGAATATGTTGTCCTTGTATAGAATGTATTGTCCTTGTGTAGGACGTATTGCCTTATGTAGGCATCATAGGTTGCCTTGTGTAGGCTCCTAGTTTATCCTTGTGTAGGACTTGTCGTCTTGTGTAGGCATCTAAGGTTGCCTTGTGTAGGCTTCTTAGTTAACCTCGTGTAGGTTGTGAAGGTTCATGGTTAACCTGATTTAAAACTATTGGATAGTGAAATTCGGTACACTCTAGGAGAGTGCATCAGCCGGGAGTGGAGTAGGCAAGTCGCCTAACCACTATATATGATTGCGTTTAGGATTACTTTTTGTGCATTGATCTAATTATGCTTATGTCTATCAAATTATTATTATGATGCATGATTAAGTAAATGTCTAAGTATTGATAGGAATCACATCCCACACACTATCACATACACTATCTTTATAAGCTAAGTTACCTTACTTATAAATCTTGTGTAGCCTATGTGTTTCGACCCTCTATTGGCTTGGAAGAAATAAAGTTATTTTACCTTACTTATCTTGCTTGAAGTTAGGTATTGTTTGTTGTTATAGGAAAATAATTTTTTGAAAACTCTTATTCACCCCCCTTTAGGATACTTAGACTAATTTCATACTTTTACAATAACGATTTTACCGCAATCTCAGACTCTGGGCATGGTAGATGCTTTGAATTCCCTACGATTAATGCATTGATGCTTTATGAGGGAACCAATTCAATGAAAGTTTAAATTCATTTTGAAGTATATGAATGATGATTTAACTACTCTATTATCTGACTGGATAGGATAGGACTTTAATTCCAATTGTGTGATCTAATTGAATAAAGTAAATCAACATTAAGGAAGCTATAAGTGAATCCTTTGCACTCTAGTATTTTATCTCTGATGGTCTCTTTCACAATTACTCTTTTAATCCAGAATTTTATAGTTAATTTAGATTCTAATTTTACTTCTAAAATATTCTAAAATTCACACAAAAGCAAGTCCCTATGGGTAAGACCTTGGTCTTATCGAGTTATTATTACGTCACAGCCCTGCACTTAGGATTGTTAAAAACTTGTTAACAACTCCAAGTGCAGGGTTGCAATGTAACTTTACTCAATTAGACCAAGATTGTATCTACATGGAATGGAGAACACAATCTAGAACTAATCTAAGCCTAATGGTTGTTTGAGTTTTTAATCCAACGATTTAAGAAAAAGAGTTTAAAACAATAAAGATAAAAGACTATGGATCTAAGAATCCGCTTATATCAATCACAATATCAATTTACTGATTCAATGTATATCTCAATTGGAATCAAAGTTCTATCTTATTCAATCAAAAGATAATTTAGTTAAGTCATTCATAAACATTAAGAAGAATATGATTTCAATTGATTGATTCTGTCATGAAGTATTCAGATCTCAATCGCAAGTAATCGAAAGCATCTAAAGCACCGATGATGACAATAGATTAATCAATTATATAGATTGATTCATTCTCTAAATCAAGGCTAAACAATTGCTAAATCAGAACATTCATTGTACCTAGAGTGCATAACAAATACATAAATAAACAACTCAAAGTCTCAAAGTAAATTCAAACCAAATCAATTTAATATCATCATTCCAAATAATGTAATTGAATCAAATAAATTAAATATTAAAATTAACTACAAACTTCATCCCTTAGCCTTAGCTAAGAGATTAGTCTAACAAAACTAACGTCTTAGGAGAAAAACTAAAATATCTACCAGAACCAATGAAGAAATCGAAGTGAAAGAATATTGTTGGCACTCCACCTAAGTATTCTCTCCCTTTCAAAACCCTGGAAAATTATTTGGAAATTCCTAAGGACTCCAATTTATACTTTTTGGACTCCAACTTTCACACCGCCTCGAAAAAATCACAAATCGAATTTGAATTTACGTAGCTATCGTAGCTTCGATGGCATCAAGCTCCCATCAAAGAGTACGAGTGAAATCAGGAAACTGTTTAGTAACTCGCTGAACTGGGAGCTCCTAATCCATGCTTTAAGCATTCTTTTCTCCTTATCTCTCAAAATCACCTCGTAAGAGAAAACATGTATATTTAGATCAATTAAGCACATATGTATTCGTAAAATCAATGCATAACAAGGGAGAAATATACAATATTTCACACTCACCAATATATCACAAAAATTTCCTTTTTCCTCCCATGCCTAAGACAATTCTCCTTTGTAATTAATACTCAAATAGTCATACGCCAATGAATTCCTAAACATTAGAGTGTATTGTTACAACTCTTTTTCCGTCAAAAGTTGACTATTGCATAGTATGTCAATATATTTCATTACAAATATGTCACAATCATAACCATTCATCTGTTTGGGTAGAAAAATCTCTTCTTTGACGGTCTAGTCATATCTGTCAAGTGTAGACGTGTCTCCTATAGCATGAAAGATTATAGGGAGTCCTTTAGTCATAATCTTGATCTATTTATTGTATTTACTTAATGCATTAGTCTGTCGACTATCGAGAATAATAATTTCTCTTTTCGGTGGGTGGATGACCATAATAATTCAATGTTTATTGTCATGGTTCATCGGTACGTATACTTGTCCATGCAACAATATATATATATATATATATATATATATTATAATATATATATATATATATATATATATATATATATATATCATTGAAGACATGATAGAAAAGGTATGTCCATTACCCAACGTGGATAAGTTTTAATGAAAATATTACTCGTTCATAATACCACATGGCCTTAGCCCCTTCTCGTGGCTTGACAATCCCAAAGATAGCGATCTTCTTAATTTTTAACGTTGTTGTTTCGACTTTATGCCTTGGCCGATATTTTATCAATTTCAGTAAACTCATTTTGAGACATATCTATTTCAAACAAAATCACATATTACAAATCTCATAAATATAGAAAATAGATTAACCATAATCCAAAGTAAATATTTACCAAAGAGTAATTGGGGTAGAATTTGCAATATTGAGGATAAACTGTTCAAATATTATTCTATTTTTTATATTTAAATGTAATATATTTGTCGATGGCCTAAACAATTAAAAAAAAAGGATGACTCAACTCAAAACTAATCTAGGAGGTAAATAGATGTAATTCAACATATATATATATATATATATTGAGAATACTTACAACACTATCTACCCATGCATCTTTCACCCATATTGAGCTAAACCAAATTCCCATTGCCAGCTCTTTATTTACATCATACCAAGCCTTCAATTCTTGAACCTCCTTATCCGATAACACTCTAAATGGGTCCATCTGCAACTAAAAGATTATAAGAGAAGTACAAAAAATATTTAGATTCTTAAGAGCCAGTAAAGATGCTAGGAGTTGTAAGAAGGGCAGCCATGGAAGAAAATGGAAAAATCTTGTAGTAACAAGGCTTCAAGAGCTCTTTTTTTTGTCTCCCTTCATAGGCAGGAGTAACTATCATTGCTTCCTCTTCTTTCTTTATTGCAATAGAGGGTTGTCTCTCCATCTATTCTGTATCCTCTATCACAATAAAGGGTAACATCTCCACATTTTCCTTCCTATCTTTCTTCTCCTAAAAAGTATATAAGAATATTTACTCAATGGTAGAATAGTTCATAAAAAGTTCACAATTAATATATGAAGGAGACACAATAATAATATGATATATATCACAAATATGCCAAGGATTTTGCAAAATATATCATAAAATACTTCACAAAAAAATTCATTGAACATTAAATAGTTTACTCAATACACAAACGCACCTTATAGGAGCTTTTTTCCAACTCCTTTAATCTCATCTCCTTCTTCGACAATTCCCTCTCATTCTTCAACTCTTTCATCTCCTTCCTCAATCATTCACTCTCCTCTTTTAACCATTCCCTCTCTTTCTTCAACCATTCCTTCTCTTTTTTTAACTTTTTTCTCTCCTTCTTCTACTCTTCAACCAATTCAAATCCATTTCCCTTCTCCTCTCCCTTTCCCTCTCCCTCTCCTTCCCATCTTCTTTGTCATCCTCATCTTTCTCCTCCTCATCTTCATTTTCCTCTTGCACATCGAATCTTCTCTTTTTCTTTACTTTTATCATCCTGTCAATATAACCCGCTTTAATGCCTTATAAAATGTAACAATGTATGTATCAGAGATGTAATATATGAAAGATGTATATGAAATTAATAATCTTCAACAGAAAAAGAGAGATTACATAACATCTTACCTCAAACTTTTCACAGACCAGACGAATGGCCTTCGTCTCCAGTTCTTGACTCGTGGGTTCCAAGGTAAGGATTGTTTTAGTCTGCAAAATAACTTGTTTCAAGTTCACGTATAGAACCTATATGTTAAAATAAGCAAACAAATAGCTTGAAATAAACTGACTTACGTCTTCACTCTTGAAAATGTTATATATTATGTTGTACCTCTAACCCTCGATATTGAATGAAGTGTGGAATTTAGGAGGGAACAAATGAGATCATACAATCTCTAAGGGTCGATACTCTCTCAATGACCCATATCTATTACAATATAGCTGCATAAGATTAAAAAATATATATAGTTTAATGCAAACACTAGTTATATGGAATAAGTTAAAAATCATTACTTAAAGCGGAAAGATGCAGCCATACATGTTATAGGTTTTTCATATCACATGTGATGCTTTCACAGCTCCTTTAACTCCTTCAGTCATTGTCTTAAATGCTAAACTACCCTAAAAATACCTATTGAACTCTTCTAAAGAGTCAATCAAGTCAATGTACTCTAATTTGCAGTAATATTTGGTGTCAGTTCCCCTAACAAACCACTCTACACACATTAATAAGGCAACCTTCACAACATCTTCATGCTTATTGGTGTCGACGATCTTATCAAACAACTCTCCTAGATGTTTTTTTAATATGTGATATTGTTTGTTCAAGTACTTATATCTTATGGACTTCTTACTAGTCCATATTTTAGGTATAGAAAGGTCTCCAGTATTAAGCCCTATTATAAGGGTGAAGTCCATCTTCATAAATTTCAAAAGCTTCTCCTATATGTCAAATACAATATCACCTCTGTATCTATAAAAAAAAAGTATGTGCGATAGAGCTCTTATAAATTTAAATGATGGAATGTCTAACAAAAAAAAGAAAATGGGGACTTTCTAAATAGACTTAACATAATCTCATTCTTTTCCAAACCACTCTTGACTTTATCAAACCACCATGTTAATGAACATTTCGCGAACAGGCTTGGAATCCAGAAATCGCTTCCCTTCTTCAGAGACTCTTCAATTTCCATAAAGATGAATGAATTGCAAAATATATCACAAATAATTCCAAAGTTGACAAAACATTCACAATAAAGTTCAAAGTACGGGGGAATATTGACTTAGTACAGGTGCAAATTCATCAAGTACAACATAAAATTGACCAAGTATAGTTGCAAATTCACCGAGTACAGGGCGAATATTGACTAACTACATGTGCAAATAAACTTAGTATAGGGTGAAAATTAAACGAGTACAGGGTGAAAATTGATTGAGTACAGGTGTGCAGGGTGAATATTGACTAAGTACAGGTGAAAATTGACCGAGTACAAGTTAAAAATTTACTAAGTACAGGTGAAATTTGACTGAGTACAGGTGAAAATTGATCAAGTGCAAGTGCAAATTCACCGAGTGAATATTGACTGAGTACAAGTGCAAATTCACCTTTCACCATTTCACCATTCAATACATCCGTACAGTTTAGAAATAGAAACTAAAGGTTTGAATGTTTAATTATGATGGTCAGTTAAAAATGAAGTCTACGTAGGAAAAAATTTCTGATTATACCTGTAATGTGTGACTTCTTGAACAGAGCCACCATCTTCTTTCTCTTCTATCTCTTCAAATCCCTATTTAACATAATCGGTTTGAAGCAATGCAGAAAAAAAAAGTGGAGATTTTAGGAAGAAAAACAAGAACACTATTTGAGGAAGAAATACGAATAGAAAAGACGATTTTTAATATAGCAATGATATTTTCAAATAAAAAATGCTCCAAGGGTGAGAAATGGAAAGTAAAGTTTTTAATGTTTACGTAGGCTGCTCAATTAAAAGGAAAGTTCTTTATGAAAAGTTGTGGTGTCTCGTTCAACTAACAATGGCATTAACAATCCAAATTGTGGCCCCATTACTGAGATGTATAAACCTAAACTAGTGGTGATGGCAGTAAGATTGAACGATTTCAAAATAAAAAATTATAGATATTTATGGGTTCAATGTGAAAATTGTTATAAATTAAATAGTAGAAAAATTTTAAATACAAAGATGTCATTTGAAAATGAGTAATTTAAATAGAACAAAACTTGGATTAATCTGGGCACTTGATATCCCATAGATGAAGGATGCATATTGCCTACTTGCTTGACACTTTTGGTAGCAAATGGCTACTAGATAGTGCTTTGTGGGCCCCACCATAATGTATGTATTTTATTCATTGTCCAACTATTTTTTTTCATATTATTTTAGGACATGAACCCAAAAATAAGATAGATCCAAATATTGTGTGGACCACACTTTAGGAAATAGTGGTGATTAGACGCCTACCATTAAATACTTCCTAAGGGCAACAAAAGTTTTTTTTTTATAAAGCCGACATTTGTGTTTCCCTTTAGCCGGGTCTATGTGACCCAATCAACATGTTAGATGGCAAATAAATATTAGGGTGGGCTGTCAGAAGTTTTTAATATTGGATGGCAAATAAACATTACAGTGGGCCGTTAGAAGTTTTTAATATTGGATGGCAAATAAACATTGCAGTGGGGCCTAGGAAGTTTTTAGCGATAGGCGTTCAATCACTAGTACTTTCTTGTAACGTGGTCCATTCCAGATTTGGATCTATCTCATTTTAGGCTCATGTCTTAAAATAATTTGAAACAATAGGTAAATGGCATGGATAAAACACTAAGATCATGGTGGGGCCCACAGAGCACTTCAAGCAACCACTTCGTTGCTTACAGCGTCAGTAGGCAATCCACGTTCATAGATGAAGACATATCTCTATCAACTCTATTAAATTTCACTTGGAAGAAAAGTCTTTTTCAAATATCAATTGATAGCCATTAATAGGATGGCCACGATTTATATAGTTTATATTGATGTGTCTTTGACATGGAGTATTGTTGAGGTCAAAATATGGACCGCCTTCCACTCAATGCTGCAAACCTCGAACGAACACTGGTCCTGCACAGAAAGTGTAACGCCCCGAAAATCGAGGGTCGAGCAAAGGCTCAACTCCCGAGTTCCGGTGCATTACTTATGCAACATAGATAATGATGATTTAATGTTGTCCATATGAGTGCATTAAACATGAATGGGATTTCACTAAATTAGCATATCATACTCCAGAGTTAATGTAATTTGGCAAGCGGAAGACTGAAATATATGCATTTAATTATGAAAATGTTTCACAAATTTCAGAGTATGAGTATGAAACCGGGCTAAATATGTATATGTGTTGTTTCTAACTATATAAATGCGGGAAGTAAATGTGTTTAACCAAATAAGTATCCCAGTAGTCCCTGCGCATTGGTGTGAGATCTACATAGATCCGCCCGAGAGTTGAACGTAAAAGAACTCTTCCTCCTCGCCCGTGAAGCTCAACTCTGTTGTATAGACCTCGCCATCACCTGCATCTGAACCAGAGTCTGGGTGGTGTTTAAAACACCGCCCCAGGTGGGAATGAATAGCTAATTCAGTGGAACTATAAAGTAAAGGTTAACATGTTATCAATTCAATCAAGCGGTAATGCTAAAGCAGTACAACAATCATGTCTTAAGTACTCTTGTTAATGCAGAGATGATATGCGATAATGATGCATGCCCTCACCTGCACTCCCTCAGCGACATTATCTCACGGTCGCGCATGCAACACTCCCGCTGTACTCAACTCCATCGTCAAAGGCACATGCAATGAGGTGCATGTGCGTATTAGTCAAGTTCTTAATTAGACCTATTCATACAGCAGGTTTGGGAAGCTAAGGTACCTCCTTTTATATCATTTACCCAAACAATGATCCATCTAGGGTCGTCAATCCTAATTAATCACATACGATAAGCAAGTTCGAGAGTTTACACTCTGAGTCGCTACGAGAGGCTCGTCACCGTTAACGTAGGCCTATTTTGTACTCGAGGTCATACCACCAACGCCCTACCAACTGACAGTCTATTTTCGAAGGCTCGTCACCAACTCGACAGGGGACCACAGCCAGGCTACGTCGGAGTAGGCTTATTTTATACTTGAGGTCACTACAGGAAAGGCTCGTCACCTTAGCCTAGGCCGACAGCTCGAATACAGTGTCCCACATCACCGTATTCAGCTCACGAGTTTGAGTTACTCACTGGTCACTACGGGGAGTCTCGTCACTCCAATGTAGGCTGACAGCTCGACTACAGTGTCCCATACCACCATGCCCGGCTCATGAGTCTTAGCGGATCGTGGTACCAAGGTTAAACAAGCTTTGCACTGGTAAGTGGTACCTTAGATTCAAGCAGTAACGTCCATACATGGTGAACATATATTAGGCCAATCGGGTTACTTGGACAAGCTCGACTGGTACGAGCGCACGTTGACTTAATCGACATGGAGCGCATAAGCACTCCGCGTGGCCTAACCACTGTCGACAAACAGCGTACGACTCGGATTCATCGAACGTGTCTTGTGTAGCGAAACGACCTCGGCCACTAATTCGGGAATCATTACCGATTGCCTGGACTACGCAGTAGTCCCAATCATATTCAAACACAATAGGCATTCATATGTGATAGTCAAATAGCATGTGACAGCTAATTCAAATATAAATCTCATTTATGCATTTTAACAAACGCATAGTACACATGTTGTCATACATAGGCATTTCATCCATACAGCACGTAGTAGTAAGATAGGTTACATGAAGGAAACTATAACTATAGGTAAGGTAATCGAGAATCCTATCTCAACACCCTCATTAAATACATTTTAGCAAACATCTTCTCATTCAAGCATTTTCTCAAACACTTAGACTACACATATCCACATATAGGTAATAAGATAGTTATAACCTATATTATAGCAATTCCTTTCACAAAGGAGTTGTCACGCCTACGACAATCATAAATTCTCAATCAATAATCATGACAAGCACAAATCATAATTCCATATTCATTCAGACATTTCAACAAATACATGGAATCCATTAAAAATCAACATAGTTTATATATATGTGTAATATACGGAAAACATCGCATCTAAGCACATGTGACAGCAATCAAGTCATTCATAAATCATTAACTAACATTGAAAGCCTTGAAAACCATAACCTAAACGTTTATAGTCCGCACCTTTTGTCGGAAAACTCGTTTTAAACTCGGTTCGAATCCTACGCTTCCGTTTACAGAACAATGGCTACCTAATCACGAAACAGGTTAGCTATTACGTCAATTAATTTATTTGGATTCCTAAAACGATATTAGGGTTAGGATTCCTTACCCAAATCGAAGTTAGAGACGATCGTGAAGTAATGTGGAAGGGTGAATCGAGGCATGGAGTTGTGGGAGAGAATCCCAGCAGCGATCTCTCAGTCTTTCTCTTCTCTCCTCACACTTTTTTCTCTTTTCTCTCTTCTCTCTCCTAGGGTTTGGAGCAAATTCGTATGTGAGAGAGAAGGGGTGGGTTAAGGGTCTTATATAGGCCCAGAACTGGTTCAAATGACCCCAGGGCCATGGTATACTTAGGTTATAGCCAAAGAAAGTCTGTTTCTGATAAACGGGGCCCATCTGGAGGTCCATTACTCACCTACGGTGTAGGGTAAGTTCCCTGGCAATGGATCTAGGTCAGGTTAGGATTTCGGTCCAATCGAATTTGTGGATCGGCCGTGGAGGACCAATTTCAATTTAACAGCTATCATCACTCGATCAGGGCCACAAGTACACTAACCTGTGTAGGGAAATTTTCCTGATCCAAGGGTGTAGTTGAGTCAGAATCTGACGGTCTGAAATCTTAAATTGGGCCCGTAAGCTAACGGCCCAAACTACTCAAATCTGAGTTCATTTTCTAAAGATATTCGCGTTTCCCACACACTTCGCTCCGGGCTCAAGTTGTGCGTTTCTAGATACTATTTGGACTCGATTCCCGTGATAGTTATCAAGCCCAGTAAGGTGGTCATAACCTTATAGTTTCACGGTCATCGGACTTTCGACACGCGGTCCAGGTCCAATACGAAGTTCCAAGGTGCTCCTGTGAGCAACTGGGTTTTGAAATTGCTCTTAGGTTTTTAAGTAATGTTGAGTTAGTGATTTTAATGGTTTTGAGTCTTATAGTTTATATAGAAAGTGGTTCAAGCCAAATCCATTGATCGTTTAGTTTGGTACTTAACTACGTGTCGCCCAATTACGACAGACTAGGTTGCTCTATCCAAATCACCTATTTATTTTGTCAGATTCTATAAGACTAATGGCCCAAAATCCATTTTTATTTATATATTTACTATTATAGTAAATTTAAGTTTAAGTATTGTTCTCCATCATTTAAATGTTAGGATTAGTGTCTAATATGAAAGTACTTAGAAAATTTGAAGAATAAGGTGGTGAAAGGTGAAATTTTTTAAGGAAATTAGTTGAAAGGGGATTTGAGACTTTGGGATTGAGTTTTTGAGAAGTCAATAAGGTGTTATGATCGACCCATTGCCTAAGGACGTCTAACTCCAAGTTGGCAAAAATTCGGGATGTTACAAAAGGTGAGCAAATGAGACCCTGGCATAAACAGGGGACCCTCCGATCCTAAGTCAGGCTAGGGAATCTAAGTCTAAGTTGTGTAATGTAGAGAGAGGGTGCATGATATTACATACCTGTTGTAATGGGGTTCCCTGGTATTTATACCTGTAGGTAGGGCAGATCGTGTCCGTCAATCTCGTCATGATCAACTCAATCAAGCAGATATTGCAATCGTGGAGATACTTCACAATCTTTGGATCATGTAACGCATCGTGTCTTAATGGAGCGTATCCCTAGGCGTGATTTTTAGCCATGTCCACATTAGGACTGGTTTCCCTGCTCGATACTCAGAATGTATCCTCATCCAAGCTCAGACCTCGTCCTATCTGAGTCCGCGGCCAGCCTTCTTCGAATGAAGATGAGGATGAGGACGAAGACGAGAGCTCGGCTCAGCCAGCCTTCTTCAGACGAGGATGAGGATGAGGACGAGGACGAGAGTTCGGCTTGGCCCTGTTCACTCCCCAAGTATAGGGTTGTGATGTAGTAATAAACTCGGTAAGACCGAGGTCGAATCCACAGGGATTGAAACCTGTACGTAATCTGAAAGTAACCAGATCTACAACTAGGCTAAGATGAAATCTAAACCAATTGTGATTTGAAGAATAATGGTGAAATATTAATCTAAACTTGAAGAATTCAGAGAAGGAAAACTAGGGATTCAGAGGATCCACTTGTAGAGATCAGGGAGATTTACGCTTGATTTATGACCTCAACTGGAATTGAACTACTTTTGATTAAATTTTCAAGGAGATGAAAGGTGTGAGACTCAGAATCAATTTCATCACAAAACCATGCCCATGAGACAAAGTAAACAACAAAACGAAACCAATCCATAACCAATCAATAATGGATGAATGTTAGAAAAAGTTCTGTCATCCAACCATGTCCAAGGGGCAATGATGAATAACAGGATTTCCTAACATCAAGATAAAAATAAAGGAATTACATAAAGTTATCAAAGATTAATTGTAATTACAGTCACAAAAAAATCATTAAAAACTATATGTAATTTCTTATAATCAACTAATGGAGAAGTAGTTCAATGTATATAATCCAAGCCGTAAAATCCCATCACACTACAAGCTTCACCTCTTAGCCCTAGCTAAGAGGTTTAGCCAGACATGATAAGGCTATAATCTCTCAAAAAATCCATAAAAGAAAAGAATTGAAGAAGAAGAAAGGAATTTTAGAACCCGTTCTCTTGCTCTTGTCTCTCTCTCCCTCTTCCTCCACGTCCCGGCCCAAGCCTCTGCTCCACATCCTCCCAAACGGCTGAGATCTCTCCTCCTTTTATAGATAGATGGAGGATGGATGGCTGGATTTTGAGGTAGCGGAGATTTCCTGCGGAACCCTGGCGTGTAAATTCTTCAATCTTAGTCCTCTGGAGTCCGTCCCTTTCTTTGGTGACTTTGGAGCCCTAAATCCACGCTTTTAATACGTTTTTTCAATCAACGCTCTTTATTTCATCCTGCAACAAAACACAATTAAACTAGGACATTAAGCCTTATCATGTACATAAAATTCGACAATAATCGGGGTCTGATATGCAATATTTGACCCTCAACACAACCCCTAACGAGCATTTTGCTAGTCCCGAGCAAAATATGTGCTGAGGGTCAAATATTGCATAGTAGACCCCATTTATTTCCCAGAATTATGAACATGATACTGTTTAAACGCCCGATTTTAACTATGTTTGTGATGCAGGGTGTATTTGAGAGCATGGATTGCAAAAAGGTGCTAAAAGTGTAGATTTGACGCTTTGAATGCACCAAGGCAAGGGACGGACCCCAGTGAACCAAGATCAACGCCCGAGATCCAAGGAAATCAAGAAACTGAAGCTCAAGTGGCCCGTAGGACGTCGAGAATGCAAGATCACAGGGTTCCCGCCATTCGATTGACACGAGATTTCATACGTGGCCTGAACGCCCTACATTAACCATACACATCAAATTTCAGCCGTCGGATCCCCCTGGAAGTGGCCTAACGGACAGATCAGCCCTCAAAATCATGATTCTGGGCCCACCTGATGTATGGATATGCTTCAAGCTTAGTTTCAACGCTTAAAATAATATGAAAAAATGGATGGACGGAGCGAATTTCTCACAACCATCACAATGGAGCCATATGTACATCGCACGTACACTAAAAATCAGTGCACTCAACGTACACTGGACCGAGACTCTCGGTCCAAGTCGGTTTGACCGACTGTTTTGCGGAAATCCATGTTTACGCAGGGGCGTCTGCGGAGGGTGTTAGTGGCCCACTACCATTGCTTCAATGAAAGATCCAGACCGTCCATTAGACCTACGTGTCCCCTATTACGACTGCCTAGGTGGCAGTTTTTCAATTGACAGCGAAGATCGGGTTTTTATTATCCAAACGGAAGTTGAACGGCAGTGAGAAAAGTCCTGTGGACCACACCGAAATAAACTCAAAAGTAGCCATGTCCGACCGGTTTTGCAAGGGGTAGCTAGTGGTCGGATCAGATTCTCCATATAACACTGATCTGGGGCCCACCAACCTCAACAGCGTAAGACGTTACGCAGCCCTGCCGTGCGAACGTCCGAAATTTGCGGGCGATTGTGGGCCACCGTCCGTGATCGGATCATTGATCCAAACCATCCATTTGATCAGTCAATGGGTTCTTACCTTCACCACGCTGGCAGATTTCAAAGAGGAGAAGATTCCTCCTCTCAAACTCATTCCAAACGCAGTCAGTTTCGGCGGTTTCTGGCGCAGAAGCAGAGTTCCGCAAGGAGTCTGCTGCGGACGATTTTCGCACTCTAGCCTTCCGCACCAGCAGTGACTTCCTTGCATGGCCTATAAGAAAGAGAGAGAGAGAGAGAGAGAGAGAGAGAGAGAGAGAGAGAACGGAGGGGTTTTTGGAATCCAGATCTTGGCTGGAGGCTGGACGTGGAGCAGGGAGAGAGAAATAGTAGAGTTTGTTTATTTTTCTTCTTTTATTTTATTTTATTTTATTTTATTTTGTTTTGTTTTGGGGATCAGCCCATTCATGTTGGGCTGAACCTCTTAGCTAGGGCTAAGAGGTGAAGCTTGTAGTGTGATGGGAACTCTTTGCTTGCCTTTTGTTTAGATTGATCTGATGTTGATTTGGGTTTAATTAAGGGAATGTTTTTAGTCTTTAATGGTCTGTTATGACTGAAATTACAATGGGTCTGCGATGGCTTTGAGTATTTCCTTTCCTTTTTATGTATCTGACGTCAGGAAGCCCTGTTGTTCACCATCGTCTCCTGGGCATGGTTGGATGTCGGTACCCTTCCTAACCTTCATGATATAATTGATTGATTGGTAATTAGATTAATTCTGTTGTTTGCTTTGCCTCCTGGGCATGGTTTGGTGATGGAATCCATTCTAATTCATATACCTTTCATCTCTTGAAAACTATATCAACGTCAGTTCAGTTAATTTCTATGATTCTTTAATCCAGGCATAAGATCTCCCTGATCTCTACAAGTGGATCCTCTGAATCCCTAGTGTTCCTTCTCTGAATTTCTCTTCAGTTTTAGATTATTATTTCACCATTATTCCTCAAAAATTATTTGATTTAGATTTCATATTAGGCTAGTTCTAGTTCTGGTTAACTTCAGATTACGTACAGGTTTCAGTCCCTATGGATTCGACCTTGGTCTTACCGAGATTATTACTACATCACAACCCTATACTTGGGGAGTGAACAATATGCGAAAAATAAGTTGAGAATTACAGGGCAATTTCTATGCAACCGAGTGAAATCTTGAAAAACGATTCAGATACGAGAAATCTAAGATTCATGAATGTTGGGCATTATTCTCTCCTAGACTCAAGCACATGGTAGGCTTCATAATCAAGTTCAAAGTATTCATCCATCAATTAGAAAAATTCAAAACATTGAGTTTCATGGGTGTATAGTGTAATCTCGGCTTATCGATCATTAAGATTCAATCCGTTATTTCTTGATATCATTGGTAACCAACAAGAGAAATCAGGACATCAAAAACCTTACTTCAAACTTTCCTCACAGATCATCCTTTCATTCTTTTAGCTTTTAATTTTTTCATTAGAAGTAACGCCAAGAAGGAGAATCACATCCTCACTTATAGGGAGCAAACCTATGGTGAAGACTGTACACCCATCCCTTTTCACATATTATTCGTGTGGAATTAAATCTACACCTATAGGGAGCAAACCTATGGTGAAGACCATTCGCCCAATCCTTTCAATTTCTCAGGTTGGTTCCTTTCAAGCTTAGTGGTCACCAAGTTAATCCTTTAATATCGAACTAAACCTTAATGTGCAAGCAAGATGTGTCTTGTGAAATCATGACTCAATCAATGTTTAAAACCTCTAATCATGGGTTTAACAATTCGACTTTAACTGTGAAATCTAACATATAACGGAATCTAAGAGTCACAAATTACCAACATCACTTATCTTGTAATTCTAAATCAAAGATGGCTGTCAAAATCACTTCGAATTCATAAGAATTTTCAGAAAAATTTAAAAATTTTCACATTTTTTGCTCAAGACCAAGAAAACACTGATTAGGAAACCTAATCTCCCACCCCCAACCTAAAATCTACATTATCCTCAATGTAAAAGATGTAAGCATGCAGTGCACATGGGACAACGAAAGTAAATGAGAAGTGATGGGAAGATAGTACCTGGGTAACGAGTCGAGATAGACTTTTCCATAGAGATCTCAACATGAGAGCGGGTCAGCACAAGAGTGAAACCAATCGAAACTAAAACACAAATAACAAAAATAAATTCCTACCTATACCACTTTCGCAGGTGCTCTCGATTGCATTTAGCGTATGCAACAAGCCTTTAAATCCCTAGGTTGCCCCTAGTGGACAAGTTATAGTCTCGTGAGGGTTTGCAGTAATGTTACCCATAAACATTGAACTATCTAACTAGGAAAATGAAATGAATTGAAAAGCTGGGTTGCCTCCCAGGAGCGCTAAGTTTAACGTCTTCAGCCAGACCAAAGCGACTACACTAGTCCTATGCAAACAGGAAACCTACCTATACCTCCATCAGACTAAGAGATCATTCCTGGTAAACAGGATCAGTCAGAGGCATGGACATGTCCTCTGAATCAAATTTCTCGACAAATGGCTTTAAGCGATGTCCATTTACTTTAAACTCCTTGCCATTGTCGGGGTCTCTTATCTCAACCGCCCCATGAGGATATGCAGTGATAACAGTAAAAGGGCCGATCCAATGAGATCGAAGCTTACCTGGAATGAGATGTAATCGAGAGTTATACAAAAGGACTTTCTGGCCTGGCGTGAATGATTTTCGTAGAATATGTTGATCATGAAACGCCTCCATCCTGTCCTTATAAATTCTCGAGTTCTCGTACGCGTCGTTCAGGATTTCTTCAAGTTCATTTAAATGAAGTTTGCGTAGCGAGCCAGCGTTGTTCAGATTGAAATTCAAATTTTTGATCGCCCACTAGGCTCTATGTTCTAACTCCACAGGCAAGTGGCAAGCCTTCCCATAGACGAGTCTAAAGGGAGACATTCCAATAGGGGTTTTAAAAGCAGTACGGTATGCCCATAAGGCATCGGTCAATCGAATTGACCAATCCTTACGGTCAGGGTTAACCGTTTTCTCCAAAATGTGTTTAATCTGCCTATTGGAAATCTCAACTTGCCCACTTGTCTGTGGGTGGTATGGGGTGCTCACCTTATGAGAGATACCGTATTTCTTTATTAAACTCTCAAATGGTCTATTACAAAAGTGTGAGCCCCCATCACTAATAATGGCTCGAGGAGTTCCGAATCGGGAAAGGATGTTTTCTTTCAGGAATTTAATGACCGTGCGATGGTCATTAGTTCGACACGAAATCACTTCGACCCATTTCGTGACATAGTCTACGGCAAGCAAAATATATAAATTTCCAAAAGATTGGGGGAATGGTCCCATGAAATCGATGCCCCAGCAATCAAATGCCTCTATGATAAGAATGGGATTCAAGGGCATCATATTTCGACGGGACAATGCTCCCAATTTCTGACAACGCTCACAAACTTTGCAAAACTCATGAGTGTCCTTGAACATAGTGGGCCAATAGAAGCCACACTCCAGAATTTTGGCCGTGGTCTTTTTTACAGAAAAGTGACCACCACAGGCCTGTGAGTGACAAAAGGAGATGACACTCTGATGCTCATTATCTGGCACACATCTCCTCAAGATTTGGTCTGGGCAATATTTAAACAAGTTTGGATCATCCCAGAAGAAATTGCGCACCTTAGTGAAAAATTTCTTCTTATCTTGCGCAGTCCAATGTGTCGGTATGGAACCTGTGGTAAGATAATTAGCGATATCAGCGAACCAAGGTGAATGAGAGACTCTGAACAACTGTTCGTCAGGGAAGGTTTCTAAGACCAGTCGAAGGTTTCTAAGACCAGTCGTAGACGCGATTTTTGTTTCTATAAATTGAACATGAAATTCAGAGTTTTCATAATTCAACTCGATTCAATTCAAGAAACTTCAAGTGATCACTCTGAGATAAGTCTGTGTTTATTTTAAGCTACGTTGTGCTTATTTAATATTCCTTTTTGCTAGCTTATTTAATTTGATTTTGTTTTTGTATTCCAATCTTATTTGAAAAGAGGAATTACCTTATTCCTTCTTCTTGGAATCAAAATCAAATATAGCTACGCCCAACTAGTTAAAATCTAAAATATTAGAATTTAGAACCATATTAAAGTGAGTAATGGAAATTGAACTTTGACATTCAATCATCTACTCCGATTGGTTCTACCGGGCTGCTACGAAAAGGAGAAATCCAGGTATTTTACAATTCTGTAAAATTTCATTCCTTTTGGTTTTGTTTGAGGTTAAGCCAGAAAAATCTCATTGTATTGGTTATCTGAGGAGAGCCAGAAAACTCAGAAAAGAGGGGTTTTGAATTGTGTAAGCCCGAGTGAAAAAGACACAATTGTAAAGGTTTTGTGTGAACCTATGAAAACCTATTTGATAGTGAACACTAATATCCCCTGTGTGAGGATATTAGGAGTGGAGTAGCATTCTGTGTGGCTGTTGAAAGACAGTTGGTGTACACACAGGTGAACCACTATAACTCTTTGTCTTGTGGATTGAATGCTTGCTTAATTTTCATATCTTTTATCATTCAATTGTGTGGAATGTACAAGTGGATGTGAATGTTGTAACTATTTACATTTCAAGCAAGTGTGGGGATTGTTGTAATAATTTAGATCTATATTTCTGCATTTAATTTCAATTCCTTGCTATTCATTTATTTCTATTAAAATTGAGTCCTTGATCCAAAAGATGTTCTAGAAATAAGGTTGTCCTACCATAAGCCCTAGTTTATTATGGTGTAAGGTTGTCCTTAGAACTGAATTTGTATCAATCTCTCAATACTTATTTATCAAGGTGATTTGATTTCAGCATTGTGAATTGATTTATAATTGTAAGGCTATTGGTTTATTTTATTTCCGCTGATTTTATTTTAATTTGGCATAGTCCTATTCACCCCCCCTCTAGGACATATAGCTTGGCCTTTTCAGATGCACCATACGAGTGGACTGAACCATGTCAGGAAGCTTTCACTAAGCTTAAGGGCATATTGACTAGTGCACCCAAGAGCATAATCAGCCACCATACGAGTTCCTTTTGATTTTGATTCCAAGAAGAAGGAATAAGGTAATTCCTCTTTTCAAATAAGATTGGAATACAGAAACAAAATCAAATTAAATAAGCTAGCAAAAAGGAATATTAAATAAGCACAACGTAGCTTAAAATAAACACAGACTTATCTCAGAGTGATCACTTGAAGTTTCTTGAATTGAATCGAGTTGAATTATGAAAACTCTGAATTTCATGTTCAATTTATAAACAAAAATCGCGTCTACGACTGGTCTTAGAAACCTTCGACTGGTCGTAGCTCTAACGGATATTTGAAATATTGAGCGCGATCTTTGAAAGTCGTTCCACGACTGGTCGTGGGAAGCCTACGATTGGTCGTGGGTCACCTACGACTGGTCGTATCTCTCTACGACTGGTCGTAGGACCAGAGATTAGCTTGCTGGACTTTGAGTCGTAGCCCTACGACTGGTCGAGAACGAGTCGAAGACACTCCTACGACCGGTCGAAGGACCTCCAGGACTGGTCGTAGGTGTACCAAAAAATTTTTGAAAATCTTCAACAACTTAGGACTGGTCGTGGAATTTCTTGGACTAGTCGAACCAATGCTAGGACTGGTCGAACAGGAGATAGGACTGGTCGTAGAATAGACCAAACTTATGTAAAATAAACATTTGATTTATGTATCCAAAGTGACCTACTTATAAGGTCAACCTAAGGTCAGTCAAACCTGAAAACATGTCGTATGGACATTGAACTTCAACCATTCAACGAATGTAGATATTTGAACCATATCAAGCTTGATATCTTGAACTTGTTGTAGCTTTAATCTTGAGATCTTCATCAGCGTGAAAACTACTTCATGCGTTGCTTATGAGTCTTGAAGTCATTTCTTGAGTCTTGAAGTTGTTTCTTGAGACTTGAACTTCAACATTGTAGCTTTAAACATTGATAGGATGATGAAGTACACTTTGTATTTCTTAAAGACATCCAATGTCATGAAGTGTTTATGCAATGTCTTGAATACATATAAATCACCATACAAGCACAAGACACAGATAGATATTTTGACGCAACAAAATTTGACAACCAAAGGAGCATGAGACCATAGCACTTACAATCTCCCCCTTTGTCAAATTTGTGACAAAACACCTAAATAATAATACTTCCAATAGAAATAAGACAAGTACAGGCACAACAGATAGAGAATCATGCACCAGTTATATAGACATCATAAGCAATATCTAGCATAACTCCCCCTGAGAAGCTTAACTCCCCCTGAGTAATAGTAGCACATCCATATTTAAATAGACATGAATGAAACTAATCATAATCATTAAATCCAACCAAAGCCAAAGCCTCCCAAAACTTCTCCCCCTTTTTGACACAAAATGACAAAGGAAGAAGGGCAGCAAAGATAAGGAAAATAGGAGATGGAATATAGATGCAAGAGAGCATAGTGCATAATTCAACAAAAAGTCAGTAAGCATGCAAAGTTCAGACTAAAAGCAAAGAAAAATATGTTTACAGACCAAATAAAAATTCAGTCAGAACCAGAAGAGGGAGCAGGATTAGATGGATCACTTTTGTGTAAACCCCTAGCAACCCGCCTCATATATTTGCGTAAATAAGAAAATTGAGTGTTTTGGGTAACACGAATTTGAGCCACCTGTTCTTGAAGAGAATTCAACCTCTCATCAAAATCAGAAGGCTGAAAGTCAGGATCATCAGCCGAGTCTGACTCAAGTTCTTCAAATAAATCATCCATATTTACGTCTCCGGAAGATCACCAGCTTGATCTGCATTTCCTGCTTCAGCACCACTGCTACCAGCATCCACTTGGCCAGGAACCATTTCTAAATTCATCTTGTTAAGATTGGAATTATTAAAAGGGAGATGATGGATGGGTTTTTCTCTAACAGGCATAGCCACGAGCATATGATTGGCGAGCATAGTCATCAAATAACCAAAGGGAATATCACTATGACCTGGATGGTGACGAGACAAAATAATGGAGTGACAAATTAACGAAGGTAGACAGATTTTCGCACCAGAGATGACAGAATGCAAAACACGAACCATGAATGCAGTGAGTTCGGTTTTATTACCAGAACGCGGATATAGATTTGAGATGAAAATCCTGTGAAGCACTCTGTGTCTGGGAACAAGTACCTTAAGGGAAGTGCATGACCTTTATGAGTCCAGTGAACATCCAAATTACACAAATCTCTAGTAAGCATTTGTCGTTCAGATTCTGAGAGTTTGTCATGTAATATATGAATCGGAATGCCCTCATCATTGACAGGAATTTCCATAAGGTGAGCTATCAAATGTCGATCCACTGAAAATAAGCCTTCTTGAGTATCAATTTTAAAGGTTAAATTCTCAAGAGAAGAATCACAAATACATGCAAACATGGATTGGACAATGGACTGGTATGCAGCTCCACCCCAATGTAAGATGTTATCCCATCCCACAGATTGCAACAGAGGAAGGATACCAAAGGAAGCAATGTGATTAACATTAACAGGACGCTCAACAATAATATTGCGCATAAGCAAATCCCGTGCATCTGAAGGATCATTTTCGGGAGAGTGAAGATGACGTTGCGTAATAGATGCTGATCTAGATGAAGAGGGACCACATGTAGTTTTCTTTTTACCCCTAGCATCCATTTTCAAAGGAGGAATCAAGGAAACTATAAGATGTAAGAAAGAAGAAGTGGGGTTTTGATAGAACAGATTTTTCAAGAGAAAACCCCAAACTTGCAATGAAAGAGCAAATAGATTCTACAAGAGTGAAATTTGAAACACCAATAACAATAATCTGCAAGAAAATTGTAAAAGAACCACTAACCTTGAAGTATCATGAAGGTGAGTTCGACCGGTCGAGGCTAGGCTCGTTGGAGAGACAAAAGGAAATGAAGAAGAAGAGCCAAATCCCCAAAATAAAGTGAATTCACGAGTTTCACGACCGGTCGTGTACACTCACGACTGGTTGAGTACCGACTAAAATTTGCAATTTTTCAAATGATTTTCAAATTTAAGCAAATAAAACATCAAACATATGTACATTATGATACACCAAAGCATGCAAATTCAATTTAAATTGCACATACCGAGATTAAACTTTAATTTATTAAACCTGCTTTTGTCGAGCGGTTTGAGTCTCGGTTGGAATGTAATCCAAATATATTAATTTTTCTTCCACTAATTCACGAATGTAATGAAATCTAATGTCAATATGCTTAGTACGTGAATGCTGAACTGGATTTTTTTAGATATTTATTGCACTGAAATTATCACAAAACAAAATCATAGAATCCTGTGTAATTCCATAATCGCTTAACATACGTTTCATCCAAACAAGCTGAGTACATGCATTTCCAGCAGCAATGTATTCAGCCTCAGCTGTTGATAGCGATATAGAACTTTGCTTCTTGCTAAACCAAGAAACAAGACAATTTCCAATGTAGAAACAACCACCACTGGTTGATTTCCTATCATCAATGATTCCAGCCCAGTCAGCATCTGAGTACCCGGCTAATTGAACACTAGTCTCATGTGGATACCAGAGACCCAGTTTAGCAGAACTTGCGACATATCGCATAATCCGCTTAACAGCAGTTAAGTGAGATTCTTTAGGATTTGACTGATAACGAGCACAAATACCAACACTCAAAGCGATATCTGGTCTACTTGCAGTCAAATAAAGCAAACTACCAATCAACTACGATACAATTTAGGATCCACATCATTACCTGTAGAGTCTTTTGAGAGTCTCAAAGTTGTACTCATAGGAGTATCAAAATTTTTAGCATTCTCAAATCGAAATTTCTTAATTAAGTTCAGAGCATATTTGGTTTGAGAGATAAAAATTCCATCAGGTTGTTGTTTTACTTGCAACCCTAGGAATAATTTAATTCTCCAACCATGCTCATTTTGAATTTAGACTTCATTAAATCTGC
Source organism: Magnolia officinalis (assembly GCA_021015155.1). NCBI lineage: Eukaryota > Viridiplantae > Streptophyta > Magnoliopsida > Magnoliales > Magnoliaceae > Magnolia > Magnolia officinalis. Next base: position 51,681,109 of record JAJHSJ010000001.1, read on the forward strand.
AAACTCAACAGTCATGTTAGTACAGGTTGATCCATAAATAATATCGTCAACATATATTTGAACCATTAGAATATCATCGTTATGTTTCTTAACAAAGAGCGTCTTATCAACACATCCCATCTGAAAATTATGACTCAGTAAAAACTTAGTCAGTTTTTTGTACCATGCTCTGGGAGCTTGTTTCAGACCATAGAGAGCCTTCTTAAAACGATACACATGATCAGTAAATTTAGGATCTTCAAACCCTGTAGGTTGTTCAACATATATCTCTTCATGTAAATCACCATTCAAAAAGGCACTTTTTACATCCATTTGGTAAATTTTAATCTTCCTAATACAAGCAATGGAGATAAAAAGTCTGATTGATTCAAAACGAGCTACAGGGGCAAAGTTTCATTATAGTCAATACCTTCAATTTGTGTATACCCCTGTACAACTAGCCTTGCTTTATTTCGAATAATATTTCCAAGTTCATCAGATTTATTTTTGAAAATTCATTTTGTTCCAATAATATGTTTATCTTTAGGTCTAGGAACAAGGTACCAGACATCATTTCTGACAAACTGATTAAGTTCTTCCTGCATCGCAACTATCCAGTTTTCATCTGAAAGTGCTTCTTTCACGTTAACCGGTTCTATCTGGGATGTAAAGCATACGTAGTTACATATGTCCTCTAATTGTCTATGAGTGCGCACACCAGTGAGAGGGTTTCCAAGTATTTGAGAAGTTGGATGATCTTTAACAGTCCTTAATTCAGAATTAGTTTCACTTGATGAAGTTTTTTGTTTTTCAAGTATAAGAACTTCATCATTATCTGAACTAGGGACAGGTGTATTCAAATGATCGTCAATCACAACATTTATTGACTCTTGAATCACACCGGTCCTGTTGTTCAGAACACGATATGCACGACTGTTTAAAGAATATCCTAAAAAGATCCCTTCATCACTTTTAGTGTCGAACTTTTCCAAATTTTACGGCACACGCAAAATATAGCACTTGCTGCCAAAAACTCGAAAGTATTTGACAGAAGGCTTTTTCTCAAACCACATTTCATAAGCCGTTTTATTATTAGATTTGTAAATATAAACACGGTTAATAATGTAGCAGGCAGTATTCACTGCTTCAGCCCAGAGATTCCTAGGGAGCTTCATGCTATTTAACATAACATTTCCCATTTCTTGAAGCACTCTATTTTTCCTCTCGACAATTTCATTTTGTTGAGAAGTCTTAGGTGCAGAGAATTCATGCGATATTCCCTGATCGCTACAGAATTTCTCAAAACCGCTATTTTCAAATTCGGATCCATGATCACTACGGATCTTGTTGACTTGAGAACATTTTTCAGTTTGAATCCGTTTTATAATCTTTTTCACTTCATCAAGGGTTTCTGATTTGTCCCTCAAGAATGAAACCCAAGTGTATCTTGTATAATCATCTACGATAACTAAGATGTATGTTTTGCTACCTCGACTTCCGTTCTTGTTGGTCCTATAAGATCCATGTGGAGAAGCTCGAGTGGTCTTGTGGTGGTATTGGAGTTCACCTTTTTATGAGAGCTCCTAGTTTGTTTACCATACTAGCATTCACCACAAATCTTGTCTACTTTTTGCATCTTAGGTAGACCTCTAATTAGTTCTCCTTTGCTCAATCTGTATAAATTCTCGGTAGTGTACATGTCCGAGGCGTTTATGTCATAATTCTGTCTCATCGGTATGGACCATGTAGCACGTTTGTTTAGATGAGCTACCATCGCTTACTATATAGCAGTTTTCAGAAGTTCTGCGACCAGTTAATATTACAGAACCCTTTTCGTTTATAATTTCACAACCTTGATTAGAAAATTTAACACTATGGTTGTTATCGCATATTTGAGATATGCTCAACAGGTTGTGTTTTAAACCCTCAACATATAAAATATTTTTAAATAAGGGAAGGTTATAGAGTTAGACCGTACCTTTGCCAATTATCTTGCAGTTGCTACCATCACCAAATGTGACTGACCCATCAGTCATATCTTTAAGATCAGTGAATAGCGCCTTGTCGCCTGTCATATGTCTGGAGCATCCACTATCTAGGTACCATTTTGAAAGGTTTGTAGCTTTGAAAGCAGTGTGAGCAACCAAACAGGCAACCTTAGGAACCCATTTCAGAACTGTTTTGGGTTTAGGAGAATAGTTAGTCTTCTTTTGTTTACAGTTGTAAGAGTGACCTACTGAGTTAGATTTTAATAGCTCCTTAAGTAAATCAACAATTTTTTCAGCTAGTGGGTTTCGAATCTGATTTTTGAAATTTATATAGCTGCTTTTGGGTTTTTGAAAAGTTTTTGTATTTTAGAAAAAACTTGACTAGTACCTTTTCCTTTTGAGTTAGAAGTCTCTCCTTTCACAAAATTGGAAGGAGTATTCTTCTGTTTAGGAGACGTGTTTTTATCATAGCCCAACCCGGATCGATCGCCACATTTTCTTGATCCGGATAATAATTTTTCTAATTTTGGATCACCTTGGGCATATCTCCATGTGTCCTTCAAACTCAGAAGAGAAGATACTTCATTTTTAAGTTTCTCATTTTCAGATTTCAAATTTTCAATCAGGGAGGTTTTAAATCCAGATCACACTTTGATTTTTCAAAACAATCTGAAATTTGGGATTTTTCTAAAACAAGGGTTTCAAAACATTCTTTGAGTTTACAAAACTTTTCTTTTTGAAGTTTAAGTTTGACAGCAATTTTACAACTTTCCTTATATAAGGCATTGTAAGCATCTTGAAGATCTTCATCATTTTCATGATCACTATCCAAATTTTCTTCACTTGTTGAATCATCGTGATCTGAAAAGTAAACTTGGCTAGAGTCATAAGGGCCTTAAGTTCACTGCCCGACTCGGTTTCTGAATTTTCTGATTCATAAGAGGCTTCAGAATCAGACGATTCATCCCAAGTAGCCAACATACCCTTCCTTTTGGATCTGTCCTTTTTAGGACATTTGTTTGCTAAATGCCCATATTCTTGACAGTTGTAACATTGACTATCTTTCAAAGACTTCCAAGTTTTAGACTTAGGTTTAGAACGTTTCTTTTCATTTGCCTTTTGAAAGTCGACTCTTTTCTTACTTTTGAAAATCTTATAAAACTTTTTCGCCAAAAGGGCCATATCATCTTCAGAATTTTCTGAATCTGAATTTTCTTGAGTAATACCTTTAGACGACTTCAAAGCAATAGATTTACCTTTAGGAGCTTTAAAACTTAATTCATAGGTTTGTAAAGAACCAACTAATTCTTCTACCCTCATATTATCCGTATCACGAAGTTCCTGGATTGCGGTTACCTTAGAATTGAACCGTTCAGGAAGAGAGCGTAGTATTTTTGCACACACTTTACTTTCTGGGATCTTATCGCCAAGACCCCACATTGAGTTTACAATGTCATTCAATCTAGTGTAAAAGTCCATAAACATTTCATTTTCCTCCATATGAATTTCTTCAAATTTAGTTGTGAGGAGTTGGACTTTAGATTTCTTGACAATTGATGTACCTTCGTGTGTCATTTCTAATATATCCCAGGCTTGCTTTGCAGTATCACAGGATATGATTCTATTGAACTCATCCGGTGATAGTGCGCAAGTGATTGCATTTAGTGCTTTAGCATTTGCACTACTCTCATTTTTCTGAAGTGTGGTCCATTGGAAATACGGTGTAATTTTCATAGATTTTGAACCATCAACACCAGTTACTTCCATGATAGGAGGATTCCATTCAGTCATTGTGGCTTGCCACACACTTTCATCCATTGATTTGAGGAAGATCCTCATTCTGGCTTTCCAATAAGCATAGTTGGAGCCATCAAAGGGTGGAGGCCTAGTAACTGAAAGGCTATCAAAATTTGACATCTTTTTATATAGCTTAGATCGTTAGCTCAGGAAATAAATCCAAATAAAAAGCAACAAAAATGAGCTATTAGGCTTGATACCACTTGAAAAGGCCAAGCTATATGTCCTAGAGGGGGGGTGAATAGGACTATGCCAAATTAAAATAAAATCAGCGGAAATAAAATAAACCAATAGCCTTACAATTATAAATCAATTCACAATGCTGAAATCAAATCACCTTGATAAATAAGTATTGAGAGATTGATACAAATTCAGTTCTAAGGACAACCTTACACCATAATAAACTAGGGCTTATGGTAGGACAACCTTATTTCGAGAACATCTTTTGGATCAAGGACTCAATTTTAATATAAATAAATGAATAGCAAGGAATTGAAATTATATGCAGAAATATAGATCTAAATTATTACAACAATCCCCACACTTGCTTGAAATGTAAATAGTTACAACATTCACATCCACTTGTACATTCCACACAATTGAATGATAAAAGATATGAAAATTAAGCAAGCATTCAATCCACAAGACAATGAGTTATAGTGGTTCGCCTGTGTGTACACCAACTGTCTTTCAACAGCCACACAGAATGCTACTCCACTCCTAATATCCTCACACAGGGGATATTAGCGTTCACTATCAAATAGGTTTTCATAGGTTCACCCAAAACCTTTACAATTGTGTCTTTTTCACTCGGGCTTACACAATTCAAAAACCCCTCTTTTCTGAGTTTTCTGGCTCTCCTCAGATAACCAATACAATGAGATTTTTCTAGCTTAACCTCAAACAAAACCAAAAGGAATGAAATTTTACAGAATTGTAAAATACCTGGATTTCTCCTTTTCGTAGCAGCCCGGTAGAACCAATCGGAGTAGATGATTGAATGTCAAAGTTCAATTTCCAATACTCACTTTAATATGGTTCTAAATTCTAATAGATTTTAGATTTTAACTAGTTGGGCGTAGCTATATTTGATTTTGATTCCAAGAAGAAGGAATAAGGTAATTCCTCTTTTCAAATAAAATTGGAATACAGAAACAAAATCAAATTAAATAAGCTAGCAAAAAGGAATATTAAATAAGCACAACGTAGCTTAAAATAAACACAGACTTATCTCAGAGTGATCACTTGAAGTTTCTTGAATTGAATCGAGTTGAATTATGAAAACTCTGAATTTCGTGTTCAATTTATAGAAACAAAAATCGCGTCTACGACTGGTCTTAGAAACCTTCGACTGGTCGTAGCTCTAACGGATATTTGAAATATTGAGCGCGATCTTTGAAAGTCTTTCCACGACTGGTCGTGGGAAGCCTACGACTGGGTGGGTCACCTACGACTGGTCGTATCTCTCTACGACTGGTCGTAGGACCATAGATTAGCTTGCTGGACTTTGAGTCGTAGCCCTACGACTGGTCGAGAACGAGTCGAAGACACTCCTACGACCGGTCGAAGGACCTCCAGGACTGGTCGTAGGTGTACCAAATAAATTCCGAAAATCTTCAACAACTTAGGACTGGTCGTGGAATTTCTTGGACTAGTCGAACCAATGCTAGGACTGGTCGAACAGGAGCTAGGACTGGTCGTAGAATAGACCAAACTTATGTAAAATAAACATTTGATTTATGTATCCAAAGTGACCTACTTATAAGGTCAACCTAAGGTCAGTCAAACCTGAAAACATGTCGTATGGACATTGAACTTCAACCATTCAACGAATGTAGATATTTGAACCATATCAAGCTTGATATCTTGAACTTGTTGTAGCTTTAATCTTGAGATCTTCATCAGCGTGAAAACTACTTCATGCGTTGCTTATGAGTCTTGAAGTCATTTCTTGAGTCTTGAAGTTGTTTCTTGAGACTTGAACTTCAACATTGTAGCTTTAAACATTGATAGGATGATGAAGTACACTTTGTATTTCTTAAAGACATCCATGTCATGAAGTGTTTATGCAGTGTCTTGAATACATATAAATCATCACCATACACACAAGATACAGATAGTTGTTTTGACACAACAAAATTTGACAACCAAAGGAGCATGAGACCATAGCACTTACAGTATCCTTTTGAAGTAGATTATATAGAGGACGAGAGATGAGACTAAAGTCCTTTATGAATCTTCTGTAAAACCCGGCGTGTCCTAAGAAGGATCGCACGTCCCTTATGTTCTTGGGTGGAGGTAGATTAGAGATAAGATCGATCTTTGCCTTATCCACCTCGATTCCTTTGGATGAAATAATGTGTCCAAGGACAATTCCCTTCTACACCATGAAATGGCACTTCTCCCAATTAAGTACCAAGTTCTTTTCTTCACATCTTTTCAGCACACATTTAAGACTTTCCAAGCACTCGCTGAAAGATGGACTGAAGACAGAGAAATCGTCCATGAAGACCTCTAAATATTGCCCCACCATGTCAGAAAATATGCTCATCATACATCGCTGGAAGGTGGCAGGAGCATTACATAGTCCAAACGGCATCCTTCGGTAAGCAAAGGTGTCGTAGGGACATGTAAACGTAGTCTTTTCTTGATCTTCAGGAGCGATTTCTATCTGGTTGTAGCCCGAATACCCGTCAAGGAAACAGTAATAGGAATGACCAGCTAACCTTTCCAAGATCTGATCAATGAAGGGCAAAGGAAAGTGGTCTTTCCTCGTGATGGTATTTAATTTCCTGTAATCAATGCACATCCTCCAACCAGTAGTGACTCTAGTCGGCACGAGTTCATTATTGGCAATGTCTACGATGGTGATCCCGGACTTCTTAGGAACCACCTGAGTTGGACTAACCCATTGACTATCAGATATAGGGTATATGATACCCACATCTAATAGTTTAAGGACCTCAGCCTTAACCACTTCATTTATGTTTAGATTTAGTCTACGTTGTGGTTGTCGAGCGGTCTTCGCATTATCCTCAAGATATATGCGGTGAGTGCAAATCGAGGGGTCGATTCCCTTGAGGTCCACGATTGTCCATCCCAGGGCTCCCTTATGCTCAAGGAGAGTAGATATGAGCATACTCTCTTGTTCTTTCTCCAGGTCGGTAGAAATCACCACCGGGTATGTCTCATCTTGACCTAAGTATGCATATTTTAAATCAGAGGGCAAAGGTTTTAGGTCAAGCTTCGGTGGCTTGAGGTTAGACGGTAGAGACACTTCATCAGTTTGGGGTAACTTTTCAAATTGAGGCCTCCATCTGTTAACTTCAAGTACCGGTACCGCATCAAGCATGGCACCCGTCTCCCTAATTATGTCATCATCAAACTCATGGGAGTGGGCCAAGCATGTCTCTAGAGGATCAGAGGATAAGGTAAGGGGTGTCCTATCTTCCACGAAAGTATCGATCATGTTAATATCGTGGATATCGTCATCTTCCTCTATCCGTCTGCCAATGTTGAAAAAGATATTCATTTCTAATGTCATATTCCCGAAAGACATACTCATGACACCATTCCTGCAATTGATAATTGCGTTTGAAGTGGCAAGGAATGGGCGACCAAGAATGACGGGAATCTGAGTGCTTGTATTGTTGATGGGTTCGGTATCCAGGATGATGAAATCTACTGGGTAGTAAAATCGATCAACCTGGACCAACACATCCTCAATTATTCCCTTGGTACACGAACAGAGCGATCAGCAAGTTGTAGTGTGGTTAAGGTGGGTTTTAATTCACCTAAACCCAACTGTTTGTATACCGAGTAGGGAATAAGATTAACGCTCGCTCCTAAGTCAAGAAGTGCGTGATCAATTCGATAGTCCCCAATTACACATGATATGGTTGGGCTACCGGCGTCTTTGAATTTTTGCGGCACATCTTGCTTTAGGATGGCACTCACTTTCTCAGTCAGGAAGATTTTCTTTTGAATATTTTGCCATCTTTTGGTCGTACATAAGTCTTTCAAGAATTTGGCATAGGAAGGTATTTGTTTTACGGCATCAAGTAGAGGAATGTTGACCTTCACTTGTTTCAACACCTCTAGAATATCCTGAGAGTTAGAGAGAGAGGTTTTGGTGCAACCAACCGTTGGGGAAATGGAGCAACCGGCTTTCCTTGAGGTTCCGGTTCTAACTCTGGTGGGGCATGGCTAGATCCATCTTCTTTATCCACTTCCGGGTCCTTAGACTTTTCAGCCCTAACCGGAATGGTTTTGTCAATGATTTTTCCACTCTTAAGAGTGGTGATGGATTTTGCTTGCTCCATCTGATTTGAAGAACTTGGGTCGCTAACTTCATATTACGATTTAGGATTGGGAAGAGGTTGAGCTAGGAAGCTCCCCTTGTTCCCAATCGCATTTTCAGCCTTAAGTCCTTGTATTGCTTTTGTAAGGTCTTGAAAGGCCTGTAGCATACCCTAATTGAAAAGCTCTTGCTTTTGAAAATGTTTCAGAACCGAATCCTCTTGAGGTTTCTCTTGAGTTGGATTTTAATTTAGGAAACCTTGAGGTGTAGCGGTTTGTCCATTCCTCCAACTGAAGTTTGGATGGTTTCTCCAGCCAGGATTGTATGTGTTAGAGGTGGGCCCACTGAAAGGTCTTTGGTAATTGCTTACAGCATTGGATTGCTCATTCAATACCTCTTGAAAGGCAGATATAGTTGGGCAATTCTCAGTAGTGTGAATGTTGCAACCACAAATACTACAAACAATTTCCTTGGCCTTATCCTTCTTTAATTCTATGGCCTCGAGTTTTCGAGTGAGATTGGCTACCTTGGCGTTAATATCATCATCCTCTTTCAGGAGGTACATTCCACCTTTTTCTTTAGAATGAGTCGTCCTGGGCGTAGTACTCGGTCTAGGGGAGATGTCCCATGTTTGTGTGTTCTCAGCAAGTTTATCAAAGTAGTCCCACACTTCATCGACACCTTTATTCATAAACTCCCCATTACACATTGTCTCAACTAATTGGAGCATGGGAGATGTCAGTCCATCATAGAAAAAATTCGTGATGCGCCATGTTTCAAAACCATGTTGTGGGCATGAACTGACAAGATCTTTGAACCGCTCCCAACATTGGAAGAATGTTTCATCTTCCCTTTGGGCGAAGTTCATGATCGACTTCCTAAGGGTGTTCGTCTTATGATATGGAAAAAAGTTTTTAATGAACTCCCTTGTCATGTCATTCCATCTGCCAATAGATTGAGGACGTAGTGAATGTAACCACGTCTTGGCTTTCTCTTTCAAAGAAAAGGGAAAGAGTTTTAACCTGACCGTGTCATCAGACACGTTAGGAAAGTATAGGGTAGTCATGATCTCATCGAACTCTTTCAGATGTAGATATGGATTCTCTGACTCAAGCCCATGAAATTTAGGAAGGAGTTGGATCACCCCTGACTTGATATCCATATGTCCTGCATTCTCCTGGAAAACCATGCATGAGGGCGTACTCACCCCCGCCGGTTGTAAGTAATCTCGTAAGGTACAAGGCGGGGGTACTTGATGGACCTCATTCTCCTCTTGGACATCTTCTACCCTAGGTTGGGGTAGACGAGGTTGATTTCCAGCCATATCCTCAATTAACTCAGGAGAATTCGAGCGGTGTCTAGTCCTGCGATGGACAGTTAACCCCTCAACTAATCCTCCTTCAGTCAAGAGACGTTGAGTGTTGTCACGAGCCACTTGGGCATGAAACACTCACAGCCCTCAATCAAATTCTAAACCTAATCCTAAGAAAGTAAATTGGAGTCCCTAAATTAAGATCCTGCAAAAAGAAACCAAAAGAGATTAGTTCCTAAAATAGAAATTCTAAAGTTAGAAAATTCTAAGGTAGAAACAAAGTTAGTTTCTAGAAAAGGAAAGTTTCCTAAACCTAGAATTAGAAAGTTTCTAAAAATAAAGGAAGAATGAGTTAGTTTCTAAAATTAGGAAGAGTTTCTAAAAAGGAAAATAACTAACCTAGTTTCTAAAAACAAAAGAGGAAGGTTCTAAACCTAAAGTTAGAAAGTTCTGAATTAGAAATCCTAATCCTAAAATAGAAAGTAATGTGAGTTTCTAAAAAGGAAAAAAAAATTCTAAAATAAATGAAAGCCTAGAAATAGAAAAGTTCTAAAAATTGAAAGTATAGAAATTCTAACCTAAAATTAGAAAATCCTAAGAAGAGAAATAGCAGTAAACTAATTTCTAATTTAGAAAAAGAAAAATTCCTAAGAGAGTATAAAATTTCTAAAACAAAAGAGGAAAGTTTTTAACTAGAAAGTAAGTTAGTAACAGAGATTGAAAAATAGAAAGTAGAAATTAGGAAAAGCTTACCGAATTAGAAATTTCTAAAAGGCCTACAAAACAGGAAAGTTAGTTTCTAAACAGAAAGTCTTTAAATAGAAAGTTTCTAAAAATAAAATAGGAAATAAAATTAGATTCTAAAAGAGTTAGAATTAGAAACTTGCTAAAAAGAAATCCTAATCTAGAAATAGCAAGGAAAAGAGAAGTTACCAATTTAGAAACCTATCTCAGAATCCTACAAAATAAGAAAGTTGGGTTAGTTTCTAAAAAGGGAAAACTATTTAAAAACAGAAAGTTACTTTAAATAGAAAATTTCTAAAAATTAAAGGAAAACCTGAATTAGAAAATTCTAAAAATAAAACCTAAGAATCAAAAAGGTCTTAATCTTAAACTAATCCTAAAACCAGTTAACTTCAGGAAACGTAGCCGTCAATCCCCGGCAATGGTGCCAAAAACTTGTTCACTCCCCAAGTATAGGGTTCTAATGTAGTAATAAACTCGGTAAGACCGAGGTCGAATCCACAGGGATTGAAACCTGTACGTAATCTGAAAGTAACCAGATCTACAACTAGGCTAAGATGAAATCTAAACCAATTGTGATTTGATGAATAATGGTGAAATATTAATCTAAACTTGAAGAATTCAGAGAAGGAAAACTAGGGATTCAGAGGATCCACTTGTAGAGATCAGGGAGATTTACGCTTGATTTATGACCTCAACTGGAATTAAACTACTTTTAATTAAATTTTCAAGGAGATGAAAGGTGTGAGACTCAGAATCAATTTCATCACAAAACTATGCCCACGAGACAAAGTAAACAACAAAACGAAACCAATCCACAACCAATCAACAATGGATGAATGTTAGAAAAAGTTCTGTCATCCAACCATGTCCAAGGGGCAATGATGAATAACAGGATTTCCTAACATCAAGATAAAAATAAAGGAATTACATAAAGCTATCACAGATTAATTGTAATTACAGTCACAAAAAAAATCATTAAAAACTATATGTAATTTCTTATAATCAACTAATGGAGAAGTAGTTCAATGTATATAATCCAAGCCGTAAAATCCCATCACACTACAAGCTTCACCTCTTAGCCCTAGCTAAGAGGTTTAGCCAGACATGATAAGGCTATAATCTCTCAAAAAATCCATAAAAGAAAAGAATTGAAGAAGAAGAAAGGAATTTTAGAACCCGTTCTCTTGCTCTTGTCTCTCTCTCCCTCTTCCTCCACGTCCCGGCCCAAGCCTCTGCTCCACGTCCTCCCAAACGGCTGAGATCTCTCCTCCTTTATAGATAGATGGAGGATGGATGGCTGGGTTTTGAGGTAGCGGAGATTTCCTGCGGAACCCTGGCGTGTAAATTCTTCAATCTTAGTCCTCTAGAGTCTATCCCTTTCTTTGGTGACTTCGGAGCCCTAAATCCACGCTTTTAATACATTTTTTCAATCAACGCTCTTTATTTCATATTGCAACAAAACACAATTAAACTAGGACATTAAGCCTTATCATGTACGTAAAATTCGGCAATAATCGGGGTCTGATATGCAATATTTGACCCTCAACAGGCCCGACTGTAACGCCCCGAATTTCGAGGGTCGAGCAAAGGCTTAACTTCCGAGATCCGTTGCATCACTTATGCAACATAGATAATGATGATTAAATGTTGTCCGTATTAGTGCATTAAACATGAATGAGATTACACTAAATCAGCATATCATACTCCAGAGACAATTAGATTACGCAAGTGGAAGACTGTGATAAATATATAAAGCATATGAGTGGTAGTAAGTCTCCAGAGCATGAACATGTCACCAGGTTAAATAATTACATGCATAGTTCCAAAATTTACAAAATGATACGATGTAATGGCATTTAATCTGTATCCCTGTAACCCCGTCTACGCAACTCCAGGTCTACATAGACCCGCCAGAGAGTTGCATGTAGGAGAACTCCTCCTCGTCGTCATAAAAGTCGGGCTCCGCCTCTAAGCTTCACCGTCATCTGAAACTAAAACAAGGTCTGGTTGGTGTTTTAAAACATTGTCCCAGAGTGGGAGTGAGTGATCAACTAGTGGAGCTATAAGGCAAAGGTTAACATGTTATCAATTCAATCAAGCAGTAATGATAAAGCAGTGCAACAATCATGTCCTAAGTACTCTTTTTAATGCAAGAATGATATGCTATAATGATGCGTGCCCTCGCCTGCACTCCCTCAGCGACATCATCTCACGATCGCGCATGCAACACTCCCGCTAAACGTGCGCTTCCTCGCCAAAGCACATGCAATGCATGACATGATCGTGTTAGCCAAGTTCTTATTTAGGCTTATTCGTACAGCAGATTCGGGAAGCTAAGGTACCTGTTTTTATATCATTTACCCAAACAATGATCCATCTAGGGTCGTCAATCTTAGTTAATCACATACGATAGGCAAGTTATAGGGCAACATCACCCCTGATTGAAAAGCAGTGGATAGGCAAGTTCAAGTCACTATGAATAGGCTCGTCACCTCAGTGTAGGCCTAGTTTATACTCGAGGTCACTGCGGAAAGGCTCGCCACCTTAACGCAGGCCGACAGCTCGAATACAGTGTCTCATACCACCGTATTTGGCTCACGAGTTTGGGTTGCTCAATGGACACTACGGGGAGGCTCGTCACCCCAGCGTAGACCAACAGCTCGACCACGGTGTCCCATACCACCATGCCCGGCTAATGAGTTTTAACGGATCATGGTACCAAGGTTAAAACGGGCTTTACATTGGTAAGTGGTACCTTAGATTCAAGCAGTAGCATCCAAACATGGTAAACACACGATAAGCCAATCGGGTTATTTGACAAGTTCAATTGGTACAAGCACACGCCGAACTAATCGACATGGAGCACATACGCACTCCTCGTGGCCTAACCACTGTCGCTAATCACCGTACGACCCGGATTCATCGAACGTATCCGTTGTAGCGAAACTAGTTCGGCCACTGATCGTAAACCGTTACCGATTATCTGGACTATGTATTAGTCTTAATCATACTCAAATACAATAGGCATTCATATGTGATAGTCAAAACAACATTGAACAGACAATTCAGGCATTGCAATTATTTTAGCATTTTATAAGACAGATAGCGAACATAATATCATACATATGCATTTCATACATGAATCACGTAACCGAATTTAAATTACATAAAGGGATTTATTCATACAGCTAAGGTGATTGAGAATCTCATCTCAACACCTTTAATAAATGCATTTCATCAAACAATTTCTCATTCAGACATTTTATCAAACACTTATATTACACATACCAACATACATGTAATAAATTAGTTATAACATATAATATAGCAAATCCTTTCACAAAGGAGTTGTCACACGTACAACAATCATCTATTCTCAATCAATAATCATGGCAAGCACAAATCATAATTTCATATTCATTTAAACATTTCAACAAATACGTGGAATGCATTATATTCAACATAGTTCATATATATGTATAATACACGGAAAACATCGCATCTAAGTACATGTGACAGCAATCAAGTCAGTCATAAATCATTAACTGACATTGAAAGCCTTGAAAACCATAACCTAAACGTTTATAGTCCGCACCTTTCACCGATACGCCGATTACGAACTCGGTTCGTACACTACACCTTTGTCTACGACACAACGGCTACCTAAATCATGAAATAGGTTAGATATTTCATCGTTTCCTCTATTCGGATTCCTAAAACAGATTAGGGTTACGATTTTTTACCCAAAAACATATTCGGATTTGACGGTGTAGCGACACGGGAGAGATGATTCGGCACGTGAAGTGGTGGAAATGAATCCCAGCAACTATCTCTCTCTCTCTCTCTCTCTCTCTCTCTCTCTCTCTCTCTCTCTCTCTCTCTCTTCTCCTCACTTTTTCCTTCTCTTTTCTCTCTTCTCTTTCCTAGGGTTTTAGGAAATTCGTATGGAATGAGAGAGGGGTGGGTTTAGGGCTTTAAATAGGCCCATAAGTGATGTCAATGGCCCCAGGGCCATGGTATACTTAGGTTATAGCCAAGAAGTGGCTGTTTCGGGCCAACGAAGCTTATCTGGAGGTCCATTACCTACATACGGTCTGGAGAAAGTTCCCTGACAATGGATTTATGTCAGGTTAAGATTTCAGTCCGATCGGATTTGTGGGTCAACCGTGGAGGACCAATTTGAGTTCAACGGTCATCGTCACTCGATTAGAGCCATAAGTACACTGACATGTGTAGGGAAATTTTTCTGATCCAAGGGTGTATTTGGGTCAGAATCTGACGGTCTGAAACCTTAAATTTGGCATGTAAGTGAACGGCCTAAATCACTTAAGTTTGAGTTCATTTTCTAAAGATATTCGCGTTTTCACACACTTCACTCTAGGCTCAAGTTGTGCGTTTCTGGATACTATTTGGACTCGATTCCCGCGATGGTTGTCAAGCCCAATAAGGCGATCATAACCGTATAGTTTCGCAGTTATCAGACTTTCGACGCGCGGTGCAGGTCCGATACGAAGTTTCAATGTGCTCCCGCGAGCAACTAGGTTTTGAGATTTATCCTAGGTTTTTAGGTAATGTTGAGTTAGCGATTCTATTAGTTTTGGGTCTTGCAGTTCTCATAGAAAGCAGTTCAAGCTAATCTACTAATTAATTTAGTTTAGTACTTAATTAATTTTCGTCTAATTTCCATATAATTTGACCCTTAGTGATTTCTATTTGAAGTGGTACTCGAGTCTTTGTACGGATTTTTTCCAGAAGTTACATCGGCCAACCCTCTTCAGACGAGGATGAGGACGAGGACGAGGACGAGAGCTTGTCTTAGCCAACATTCTTTAGATGAGGAGGAGGACAAGAACGAGAGCTCGACTCGTCTTGCCCAGCCTAGAGTTGTAGTCCAGAGGTCTATTCGCGCTCAACATGATGTTCTCCTTCCAAGGCCCTATTAACTGGTTCAGATGACTCAAGCCGACCTATCCAAATTTCCCCATAACAAATATCATTGTCCCGGATAAGCAAGCTATATATTCCTTGAATACGATCTCAACACAGTATATGTGTACTCTCAATGGTTCCCATGCTGCTTTCATATAAATGAATTTATGGCAGAGTTTTGATATATAAAAAACGGTCAATTCTAGTAATGATCCCAGCCATTCAAGAAACTATCTACACCTAAAAAATTATTTTCTTTAGTCCTTTGCCAAGTACAAGTGGTAGGATAATAAATCAATCCGGTCAATTCATCTAGCTGACCTGACTTTGGATGGGTAGTTTTTTCCAAATATTCAAACATCTAATCCATTCATCCGAGAGGGGGCATTCAAAGTCATGGTGCAAGGTGAAGAAAATCAACGGCCAAACATTCATCAAGGAAACTTGGAGAAATGTGATAAACAGAAATTATCTAATTAGTGTGATTTTTGAAACATGAGACACCCACAATAGAGCCCGCTGGATGGACGGCTCTGATTGACACATATCGCTGTAGGCTGTACGGTGCAGAGATGGTTCTTCAAGATTCATCCTATGATCTCCCCTTACACCTTATCCTTGCCCACTGAATAATTCCTAAAATACTAAATATAAATGTGGACAAATTGAGTTATAGAATGGACCTTCTTTTTTCTTTTTTTTGGGTTAGCTTGTTAGTACACACCCATGTTAGTACACACACTCCATGTTAAAGAATGGACCTGTTAATTCAACAGCTTGGATCATTAAACCGAGGAATGCGGGATACTTGGTCACACTTGGATTCTCATTTGCAGCAACTGGGGCCCATGATTTGGAAATCCACGCCATTGATCTATTGCCCCATGGACGGATGTGTCAAGAATCTCGTAGACTGGTAGTTTATAGTCACCGTATTTTTCTGGACATGATGTGGATTGCCGAACAAACTGTGGGCCCTTGTGAGAAGTGAAAAACCCAGGGTGCAGTGCAAAGCCTTGAATAGAGGACCATACTACATTTCGTTTTCTAATACGAGAAGATTTTTTTGGGTGCATGGGCTATCCAAAGTGGCGCCCATCGTATCAACGGTTTGGATTATTTAACTGTGGGACCCCCTGGAACAAACTGATACCAGAAACGTACTGCATTAGCTTTCTCCTTTCCAAAGGAGGGTCCGGTGCTGCCGGGCAAGAAACACGTGATCGAAGTGGAAGCGTATAAGGTGCGGCCCCGGCATTACTCAAGGTGGTGCGGCTCTGACAGTGGGACCCACCTTGATGTATGTTTGGTCTATCCACGCTGTCCATCCGTTTTTCCAGCTTATGTTATGGTATGATTCCAAAAACGAAGTAGATACAAATCTTAAGTAGGCCACACTAAAGGAACTAGTGGTGATTTAACGCTTACCATTAAAATCTTTCTAGAGCCCACGGTAATGTGTGGACGCGGATTAGATACTGACAGGTTGAGTAGCAAGCCAGCTACGGAAGTGACGTCACTAAGTTTGGTGGGCACCACTGTGATGTATGTGTTATATCCACACCGGTCATACATTTTGAGATATCATTTTAAGGCATGTACCAAAGAATAAGGCAGATAAAAAACTGTAATGACCTACCACAGGAAACAGTGGGAAGAGTGATTCTCACAGTTGAAACTATCCTCGTGCTCACTATAATGTTTATTTGAAATCCAACCTGTTCAAAAGTTAAGAAAGACATAAAAGACATGAAGTAAGGAAAAATACAAATATCAGCTTGATTTAAAACTTTTGTAGCCTTTAGCAGTTTTTAATAGTGGGCGTCATTGTCCTCATTGTTTTCTGTGCTGCAGTTCATCTGAACTTTGGATTTAACTCACTCTTTGGATATTGCCCTAAAATGATCTCTCCAAATGGATACAGAACAGACATTATGGTGGGGCCCATGGAACTTGATGACATCACTTCAGTAGCCAATCTCGCTACTCAACCTATCCGTAGCTAATCCGCTTATTTGCCATCGATGAAGAATATCAGCTCATCTAAAACTTTAGTAGTCCATAGTAAATATTTAATGATCAATCACTACCGTTTCCTGTAGTGTTGTCCACACGAGACTTGGATCTGCTCCATTTTTGGGTTCATTAACTTAAATTAATCTGGAAAAACGTATGGACGGCGAAGATATAATACATGTGCATCAAGTTGGGGCCACGGCCAGGGCCGCACCTAATCCGCTCCCGATTAGGGCGCACCAACTCATCCACACGGAGTTGGCATTTGTGTAGGCCAACTTCGGACCGTCCAATTTCTGAGACCCGTTATGATTGGATGATTTGGACAATCGGACTTCGACCGTTGAGTTTGGATCGGCATTTTCTTTTTATAGCCATCCATCTTGCCGTTCATTAAGTGGATGGTCAAGATAATTCCATTTATAATTTTTGGACCACTTCTCTCTCTCCACATTAGAACGCACGATCTGCGCGATCTAAGTAGATGTTTGTAGCTTGCACGGTGAAGTTGCTTCACTTTGCATGAATACACCTTTTTCCGTACGTGCCAATAGTCAAGTGTGCAAGATCAGGGATTTTCAGCAGGTGGGCCTGTATTCCTTCCACCGTATATCTGAGCAGTATGGGAACTCAGTGGGCCACATGTTTAGATTCGATGGGAAATGTTGTGGGTCAAATTTTCTTAAGCATCCATTTTCTCGTGCGTAGTGGCCCACCGGAATCATCTGGACAACCCTTTCTGCAGCTTAAAACACCCCCGTGGGACCCACCAAGCTGTATATTTAACATCCACTCCGTTGTTCAGATTCTATCCTCGATTCTAAGCTTCGTGAAAAAAATTTCATTCGGGTCCACAGCTTATATGGGCTACACCACGGGGGAAATGGTGACTGGATACCAACCATAGGTTTGGGTGTGTAGGCCCACAATGTCTTATATATTTCATCAAATCCGTCAACCAGTGTAAATCACCGGTATGAAGTGAATTAACTAAATCAGATCGTTTTCAAGCACTCATGCGGACCACACCATGTGAACTTAGAGGTTTTACATTTTTGCCGTTATTGTTGCTCGGACCTTCTATATGACTGATATTTTTTATACGGTTCAAATATGGGCTATCACCTGATGGACTGAGTGGATTTACATATATAACATCCTGGTGGGCCCCACCAGAGCTTGGGTTTTTTATGCGGAATGGGATTGGATACCCCCGCCACCGGCCAATGGCTGGTGGTCGGTGCTCTGTGGGCCCACCATGATGTATGTGTTTCATCCATTGCATCCATCCATTTTTCTAGATCATTTTATGGTATAAGACATAAAAATGAGGTGCATAAAAGTGTCAAATGTACCACATTACAGAAATAGTGTTGAATGAACGCAGATCATTAAGAACTTTTTGGGGCCATAAAGTTTTGGATCAAGCTGATCTTTGGTTTTTCCCTTCATTTAAGTCTGTATGACCTAATAAACAGGTTGTAAGTCAAATAAACAGTACAGTGGTCCTTAGGAGGATTTTAATGGTGGATCTCCGAGTACTATTGTTTTCTTGTGGTGTGGTCCACCTGAGATTTATATCCGTTTCATTTTCTTTTGTATCAACGCGTAAAATTACTGGTAAAAATGGATGAACAGAATGAATGAAACACATACATCATGGTGGGGCCCACATAGCATAGAGCACCTACCACCAGCTACGGGGCTGGTGGCAGGGGAGTAGCCAATCCGTTTCCGTACCAGATTTCCTGCCAAAGACTTCATCAGGAAGTTCCAGGTGGGGCCCACTGTGATGTTTGTGACAAATCCTTTCGGTCCATCCATTTTGTAATTTTGTAAGTTTATTGTAAGATATGATGTCAAAAATGAACCGTATCCAAAGCTCAAGTTTGCCTTGATAATTGAACGTCCATAGTTGAAATATTCACAGGCCACAGAAGTTTCGAATCATGCTAATATCTGTAATTTCAGTACATTCCAGTAGTAATGAAGTTGACCGTATGGAAGGCATGTAAATATCACTGTCGAACGGCAGAAACTTTCATACCACATTTTTGCTTTAGTACGGCCCACTTGAGCTTTGATACAGATCATTTTTTACTTCGTATATTAGAATGAACTCACAAAACTGATGGAAGGGAAGTATTTCTTACAAACATCAGGGTGCCCCACTTGAGTTCCGAGCGCAGGAACTTCCGCCAAAGGCTTTAGTAGGAAATTCGCGTCCGTTTTATGCGCTGCAGCGCTGACCATGGAACTTAGGAAGTAGCGCTGTAGTGCCAGCGGATGGAAGTTCTTTATCGTGCGGAGTAGGTGAGTCTGCAGTTACAGCTTCGTGGGTGAGTCCTACTAGGTCCACTTCGATGTATGTGTTTATATATAAGCCGTCCATCTGTTTTTAAAACTCATTTTATTAGATGGGCTAAAAAAATGAAGCAAATTCAAAACTCAAGTAGACCACATTACAGGAAATAGTAGTTATTGACCGTTAAAAACTTTTTATAGCCAACAAAAGTTTTGGATGAAGCTTATGTTTGGGTGTTCCATTAATCTAGTTATGTGTGACCTAATTAGGAGTTTGGATGGGAAATAAACATTAGTAGGCCCCATAAAGCTTTTAATGGTGGGTGTTAAATCAACACAGTTCCTACGGTGTGGTCCACCTGAGATTTGTATCTGCTTTATTTTTTTGGGACCATGCCATAAAATGACCCTGCGAAACGGATAAACGGCATGGGTATACAGCATATACGTCGAGGTGGGGCCATGGTTTGGGACTCACCCACCAAGCTGTTCCTGCGGACTCCCCTGATTTGTGGTCAGGCTATCACCAGCTTTCTAGTTAGGCACGCCCACATGTGCCAACTGGGGCACGTGCGGGGGAGATCTGAGCATCGCATAAGTTGGAAGTGAAAGTAAAGACGACCTCAGTCACAGCGGAGACTTGATGGTGGGCCATGCATCCGCTCACCAACCACGGCGAACACTGCTCGAGTGGGGTCCTGCACATGGTCTGAGTTTCGGAGACTCACCAATAGACGTTTGGATAGCAGTCTTTAGTCATGTAGAGTGCATGAGTAGACCCTCGAGGTTTGCTAGGATGCATCTGAACGTATTAAAAAAATTTTAATTATGTATGGTGAGAGCGTGCCTTTGAATTAGGAACATTTTCACGATGTAGACCCTTTTTATCGTGATCACACCTTTTATGGTAGATAGACTGAAAATATCTTAAATGAGTTCTTTCACCTTTTGATATTTCAGCTCTTTTGATTCTTTTCATTCACAAATAATGACTGGCACATTCACCTCTCTTTCAATTGAAGGATTGAAATTATTCAATTTGGTATTTATTATTATTATTTTTTAAAAAAGAAATCTCCCATTTGAGAGGATACCAACATTTGTAATATTTAAAAGAATCCAAATTCAATGTTTAAAATTTGGACGCATTGTATCATCGTGAATCAAAATGTATTCTAGCAAATCTCTATACTCCAGTAAATCTTGAACCCGTGACAGCATGACACATGCTGTAAAATGTATGTGAGTGATTGAACGGTTGAATCGTGGCACACCTGCCCACCTCGAACACCCATACAAGATCCTAGCGGTTCATTAAGTGGGCAACCTAAAAAATGGTCTCTTAGATGAATCAAGATAGTCCCATCATCATGTAGCCATAATCCCATATTTATTATACATGTGGTCCATGAATGATTGAAAATGCTTATATTTATTTAGAAAGAGGTTATCTCCGCATTGTTGTTATAACAAATGTCTTAAATCCGTTCGAGATGCTCGACCAGTCAAGGGACTGGCTCGACTAGTCAAAGGTTCCTTCGATTGATCGAAGCTCGTTCGACTTGAAGTCCAGCAACAATGTATTTGGGATTTCCGGGATGCTCAACCAGTCGAGGATCAGACTCGGCCAGTCGAAGCCCTGGCTCGACTAGTCGAAGGTTACGTAGACTGCGCGCGGACTGCATAAATTTGAGACAGTTTCCAAACTGTTCCAAGGTCGGTGCGAAAGTGTGATTTCTTAAACTATAAATATAAGTCCCTGGGGTAATTCTAAAGTATGTTAAGGCTTTCTAAATGTATTTTAAGGGTTTCTATAAGGGGTTCTAAGGTTTCAAAGGGTGTAGCAAAGGTGAGATTCGAGGTTGTTCGAATTGAGTAAATCATTTTCTCTCTGTAATTTATGCTTTCATAGTGGATTTTTAGCGCTTTGTGCTATGGTTTTTTTCCGAAAAGGTTTTCCACATTAAATCTTTGTGTTCTCTTGTGATAGCTTGGTGCTCTTGGATTACTATCCTAGATCCGTATCTGTGTTATTCCGCAACACAAATCCCAACAAGTGGTATCAGAACAATCGTTGGGGCACATATTTGAATCTGATGGATAAGTAATAATGGTAAGTACTAGGTATGATATTGAGAAGTACTCAGAGAAAAATAACTTTAAGTTGTGGAAGATCAAGATGATCGGTTCCTTAATCAAGCAAGGCGAATATAGTGCTCTTGAGGAGCGAAAGTCCACTATGACTGATGATGATTGAAATATTCTTGATAAAAATGCCTTATCTTCGATCCATTTATGTCTCACGGATGAGGTTCTCTATAATGTCATGAGGGAGAAAACTGTAGCTAAGTTGTGGGTGAAGTTAGAGGATGTTTATGCGAAAAAATTCTCTGAAAATCGCATACACTTGAAGTGGCAGTGGTATAAATTTAAGATGACAAATGGTGGAGATATGGAGGCTCGTATAAGCAACTTTAATAAATTGGTTTGCAAATTGCTGGATATATAATAAGCGATGAAAGATAAAAAAAATAAGCATGTATGTTGCTGAATTCTCTTCCAGCGTCGTATGAGTCATTCAATGACACAATGTGCATCACGAATAAAATCCTGAGTGTCGACACCGTTATCTCAGTCCTTCAAGGGAAGGCCATGAGAAAGCTTAACGACGACATGGGGACATCTTCTGATACACTGATTACGAGGGATAAGAATTCTAAGCAAGGTACAAGATCTTCAGGGTCAAGATCTAGGTCCATAGGCAAAGGCAAAGGTAAGTTAAAGTATTAGAATTGTAGGATATGAGGACATGTGAAGAAGGATTGTACAAATCTTAAATCTAAGAGAAAAGATTATGAGGCTTCATACCGGGAGGCTAACACTGCCACGTCGGATGGATCGAGTGGATGTGATAGTGATGTCTTGTATGTGTCTACGATCAGACACTTTTACGATGATCGTAAGGGCGAGTGGATTTTAGACACATGAGCATCCTTTCACATGATTCCTCATCAGAGTTGTTTCGCCAGCTACAGGGAGTGTTATGGTGGACAGGTGTTTATGGGCAATGACATTGCCTGTAATGTTGTGGATGTTGGTACGGTGCGTATCAAGATGTTTGATGAGGCGGAGCGTACCTTGACTGACGTTAAGCACATTCATGATTTGAAGAAGAATCTAATTTCTCTTTGTGTACTTGAGGCGATGGGCTGCAAGTTCACAAGTATTAACAGTGCTCTTAAAGTATCTAAGAGGGCACGAGTAATCATAAAAGCGCAACGACTCGGTAATCTTTACAGGTTGATCGGGAGCACTTTAAAAGGTGGAGCTGCAGTGGCAATAACGGATTCCACCTTTGCACGTGTATGGCATGCTAGGAATGACTATATGAGAAGGATAACAGAAAGGATGTGACGCGCGGACAGAGATACAGAGTAGGTGGAGCAGCCACTTGTGAGAAGAATCACACAACATAATCACAGGATATCATCGAGATACATAGATGACTCTAATATTATATATGCTCTCGTTACAAGTGAGAAAGATCCGTCTACTATTCAAATGGCTCTTAATGAGCGTGGTGCTGAGAAGTGGAAGGTGATTATGGGCGATGTGATGGACTCGTTGTACTAAACCGACACATGGGAGCTGGTGGAGCTTCCAGTGGGCCAAAAAGTGGTTGGATACAGGTGGATCTTCAAAAGGATACAACATAGATACAGAGTGAGGCTGGTAGCGAAGAGTTATGCTCAGAGAGTGAATCGACTTCTCAGAGATATTCGCGTCGATAATATAGCATGTGTCTATTAGATCCGTGATTGACACTGGTTAGCCAATGCGATCTCGAGATAGAAGGATAGATGTTAGGTCTACACTTTTGTATGAGAAATTGGAAGAGAAGATCTACATGAAGTAACCAGAGCGATTCGAAGTTAAATAGGCAGAGAAAATAAGTTTGCAGGAGGTTGTTGCACGACCTGTAGCCTAGGCAGTGGTATAAAATTTGATTCCTTCATGGTGAGTCAAGAATTGTATGTTGATGACGTGTATATCGCCAATCACGACTTGTCTGAAATCAATGTACTAAAGACTCGGTTAAGTGGGACATTCATAATGAAGGATCGATGAGATGTAAAGATGGTTCTCGGCATTGAGATTGGAAGAGGAGCAGGCTTTGGTTATCTCAGGCAGAATACCTTGGGTAAGTATTGATCAAGTATGTGATGGACCGAACAAAGCCGGTGAGTGTTCCCTACGCGTCTCTCCTCAAGTTTTTCTCAGGATATGTCCTAAAATAGATGAGGAAAAGCAAGATATGTCTCATGAGCTTTATTTGAATGAGGTTGGCAGTGCATACCATGGTCTGTACTAGCCCGATTATTTCACAGGCAATCAGTGTTGTGAGTAAATACCCCAGCAAGCAACATTGGATGGCGATGAGATAGTTACTTCGATATATTCGAGGTACAGTCTACGTCTTATTTTTATGAAGAAAAGATCAAAGGTGGTTGGGCATGTAGATTTAGATTCGGCAGACATGCTCACCAAGGTCGTTTATATAGAGAAGTTCAAGTTATGTGAAAACTTCTCTTGGCTTGGCGATGACGTAAAAGAAGGACAGGGTGTGCACAAGAAGCTACGATGTGGTGCAAATATAAGAAAAGAAGTAAAAAAGCTACACATTTAAAGATTAAAGATATGATGGAGATTGTTGTTATAATAGATGTCTTAAATCTGTCCGAGATGCTTGACTAGTCGAAGGTTCCTTCGACTGGTCGAAGCCAGTTCAAATCGAAGTTCAGCAACGATGTATTTGGGATTTCCGGGACGCTTGATCAGTCGAGAGTTAAGCTCAACCAGTCGAAGGGGTCCTTCGACCAGTCGAAGCCCTGACTCGACTAGTCGAAGGTTAACCAGACTGCGCGTGAACTGCGTAAATTTGAGGCAGTTTCTGGACTGTTTCAAAGTTGGTGCGAAAGTATGGTTTCCTAGACTATAAATAGGAGTCCCTAGGGTCATTTTAAAGTATGTCAAAGCTTTCTAAAGGTATTCAAATCAAAGGGTGTAACAAGGGTGAGATTCGAGGTTGTTCGAATCGGTGAGTCCTTTTCTCTTTGTAATTTATGTTTTTATAGTGGATTTATGTCGCTTTGTGCCATGATTTTTTCTCGAAAGCGTTTTCCACATTAAAATTTCTTGTTCTCTTGTGATAGCTTGGTGCTCTTGGATTGCTATCTTAGATCCATATTTGTGTGATTTCGCAGCACAAATCCTAACATGCATTTCATATTGCTCTCATCTATTACATGGGCTGGATATTCTATGGCACCAACCATTACGCAATTTAATGTTTCAATCTCTTAATGTGAAAAGTGGTCCATTGCCATTTCTCCAACAAATAGTTATAAGAGTATTGAAATAAAATTGTAGTCAGCCATGTTAGGATTTTGAGCTTGCGGAATCACATAGATTTAGATCTAGGATAGCAATCCAATGACACCAAGCATACAAGAGAACACACAGATTTAACGTGGAAAACCCTTTCGGGAAAAAACCACGGCACAAAGCGACAGAATTCCACTATGAAAGCATCAATTACAAAGAGAGAGGACTTACCCGATTCGAACAACCTCAAATCTCACCCTTGCTACACCTTTTGATAACCCTATAACTCTTTAGAATACCTTTAGGAAGCCCTAACATGCCCTAAAATAACCCTAGGGACCCCTATTTATAGTTTAGAAAACTTCCCTTTCGCACCCTTGCGAAAGGCCGACTTAAAATTCGCAGTCCGCATCGGATTCGGAAACAAATCTGCGTAAACTACGATTGGTCGAGCAAATTTCTCGACTGGTCGAAGGACCCTTACGACCGGTCGTGCATAGGCCACAACCGGTCGAGCACCTCGGACCCCAAAATCAGAAGTTCGCTGGACTTTGAGTCGTGCAGCGCTCGACTAGTCGAGCCGCACCCACGACCGGTCGTGGATGACCCACGACCGGTCGAGCAACCTAAAACTTTCAGATTTAAGACTTCTGACGCAACAATCTCCACCAAGTCTTCAATCTTCAACCGTGTAGCTCCTCGACCTCTTATCTTATCTCTGCATTACATCATAGCTTCTCGTGTACACTCCGTCCTTATTTTCTACCATAGCCAAGCCCAGAGAAGTTACACAAAACTTGAACTTCTCTGCAGGAACATTCTTGTTGATCATGTCTGCCGGATCTAAATCTACATGCCCAACCACCTTTGCTCTTGTCTTCCCAAAAGAAAGAAAGACGTAGTCTTCTTACCATCTCACCGTTACTCAATATTGCTTGCCGGGGTACTTGCTCACAACACTGATAACTTGTGAAATAACCGGTCTAATCCAGACCATGGCATACACTGCCAACCGCATTCGAATAATACTCATGAGATATCCTGCTTTTCCTCATCTGCTTTGGGACATGTTCTGAGGAAAACTTGAGGAGAGATGCGTAGGGAACGCTCACCAGCTTTACTTAGCCCATCACATACTTAATCAATACCTACACACAAGGTATTCCTCATGTGATTACCAAAGCTTACTCCTCCTTCAGTCTTAATGCCGTGAACCATCTTTGCAGCCCCCCCGATCTTTCATCCTGAATGTCCCACTTAACCGAGTCTTCAGTACACTGATTTCAGACATGTCATAATTGGCGATCCATATGTCGTCAATTCCTGACTCACCATGAAGGAATCAAACCACTGCCTATGCAACAAGTCAAATCACGACCTCCTGCAAAGTCTTTTCTCAGCCCCTTTAACTTCGAACCGCTCTGGTTGCTTCATGTAGATCTGATCTTCACTTTTCCTTACAGAAGTGCAGACTCCACATCCATCCTTCCAACTCAAGATCACGTTGGTCAACCAGCGCCAAACACGGATCTAATAGACATCTGCTATATCGTCGGCGCGAATATCTTTGAGAAGCCGATCCCTTCTCTCTGAGCATAACCCTTCGCTACCAACCTCGCCCTGTATCTATGTTGTATCCTCCTGAAGATCCACCTGCATCCAACCGCTTTCCGGTCCACTGGAAGCTCCACCAGCTCCCATATGTCGGTCTGGTACAACGAATCCATCACATCACCCATAGTCACTTTTCACTTCTCAGCACCAGGCTCACCTAGAGCCATCTGAAAAGAAGGTGAATCCCCTGCGATATTGGAGTCGTCCATGTACCTCGCCGATATCCTACGATCATGCCGTATGATTCTTCTCACAGGTGGCTGCTCCACCTACTCTGTATCCTTGTTCGTACCTCTCAGCCTTCCTGCCCTGCCCGCTCACGTGGCCATGTCCAACATACCACACACGTGCAGACGTGGAATCCGCTATATCCACTGCAGCTCCACTTTTTGAAGTGCTCCTGATTAACCTGTACAAGTTACCGAGTCATTGTTCTTTCATGATTACTCGTGCCCCCTTAGATACTTTAAGAGCACTATCAATACCTGTATACTCACATCCTTTTGCCTCAAGCACACCAAGAGAAATCAGATTCTACTTCAAATCAGGAACGTGCCTGACATCAGTCAGGGTACGCTCCACCCCATCAAACATCCTGATGCGCACCGTATCAACAACCACGACATTACAGGCAAAACCATTGCCCATAAACACCTGTCTACCATCGCACTCCCTGTAGCTGGTGAACCAACTCCGATGAGGAGTCATGTGAAAAGATGCCCCTGTGTCTAGCATCCACTCGTCCTTACGATCATCGTATGACCGTCTGATCGAAGACACAGACAAAACATCACCATCACATCCATCTGACGTGGCAGCGTTGGCCTCCCTGCATGAAGCCTCAGAATCTTCCCTCTTCGATTTAAGATTTTCACAATCCCTCTTCACATATCCTTCTTTCCCACAGTTCCAGCACTTTACCTTTCCTTTGCCTTTGCCCTTGGATTTGGATCTAGAATCTGAAGAACCTGACCTTGTCCAGAATTCCTACCCACTGTAAACAGTGCATCAGAAGACGTCCCCATGTCGCTGTTTAGTTGTTTCATAGCCTTCCCTTGAAGAGCCGAGATAACTGTATCGACACTCAGGATTTTGTTCGTGCTGCACATAGTGTCCTTGAATGCCTCAAAAGACGCCGGGAGAGAATTCAACAACATACATGCCTGTTCTTCATCTTTCATCACTTCCTCCATATCCAACAATTTGCAAATCAATTTATTAAAGTTGCTGATGTGAGCCTCCAGATCTCCACCCTCTGCCATCTTGAAGTTATACCACTGCCGCTTCAAGTGCAGATGATTTTCAGAAGATTTCTTCGCATAAACATCCTCTAACTCTGCCCATAACTTAGCCGCAGTTTTCTCCCTCATGACATTGTAGAGAACCTTATCCGTGAGACATAAACGGATCGATGATAAAGTCTTCCTATCCAGAGTATTCCAATCACCATCAGTCATAGTAGACTTTCGCTCCTCAAGAGTACCATCTTCGCCTTGCTTGACTAGGGTACTCATCATCTTAATCTTCCATAACTTAAAATTATTTTTCCCTGAGTACTTCTCAATATCATACCTGGTGGTCGCTATTATTACTAATCCCTCAGATTCAGATCTGTGCCCAACGATTGCTCTGATACCACTTGTTGGGATTTTGAGCTTGCAGAATCACACAGATCTAAATCTAGGATAGCAATCCAATGACACCAAGCATACAAGAGAACACACAGATTTAACGTGGAAAACCCTTTCGGAAAAAAACCACGGCACAAAGCGACAGAATTCCACTATGAAAGCATTAATTACAAAGAGAGAGGACTTACCCAATTCGAATAACATCGAATCTCACCCTTGCTACACCCTTTGATAACCCTAGAACTCTTTAGAATACCTTTATGAAGCCTTAGCATGCCCTAGAATAACCCTAGGGACCCTTATTTATAGTTTAGGAAACTTCCCTTTCGCACCCTTGCGAAAGGCCAACTCAAAATCCGCAGTTCACATCGGATTCGGAAATGAATCTGCGTAAACTACGACTGGTCGAGCAGATTTCTCGACTGGTCGAAGGACTTCTACGACCGGTCGTGCATAGGCCACGATCGGTTGAGCACCTCGGACCCCAAAATCAGAAGCTCGCTGGACTTTGAGTCGTGCAACGCTCGACTAGTCGAGTCGGACCCACGACCGGTCGTGGATGACCCACGACTGGTCAAGCAACCTAAAACTTTCAGATTTAAGACTTCTGACGAAACAAGCCAAGCCAACTAATTAGGCTAAATAAATCTTCAGATTGTGAGGATCAATTCAAAAGGTCATCGGCCCTAACCATTCATAAAATTGGATTGAACACAAGACATTGGTCATTTAATAAATTCAACATATGCAATCAATAAATCAATAATATCAAATAACATAGATGGCATGTATCATCCATGGTGTGAAATATTAATTTAACAGTCCATGGTTATGAGTAGGAATATACCAGCCAGCCGAATTGGAATTTCATTTGAGGTAATCCGCGGACTACAGAGCGGTTTTCCCAGTAAAGGCTATTTAACGCCGGAAAATGAGACCAAAAGCACCACTCGTTTACACACTCCTCTTTCCATTTTTGAGAGGGTGCGCATGTTAAGAAAGAAAACATACACCCTACCGTCTCTCTAACCCCTTTTCTCTCTGCACTTGAACAGACCTTTTGCACACCTTCTTTCTCTCCTCTTTCCTTCTCTTTCTATCTTCTAATAAAAAAGAGGGAGAGGGAAAGAGAGATGTCAGGATTATATAATCACAACTTCTCACCAGCAAGAGCGGTTTCTCCCCAGATTAGAAACGCACCAGACATGGACAGGTATTTCACCCCTTTCCCCTAAAAAAGAAAAAAGAAAAATAAAATAAAAAATCAGATTTTTGTTGATTTTTTGAACTTTTTAGTTTTTTTTTTTTTTTTATTGGAACTTTGGCTGATTTATTTACTTACGTTCTGGGGTTTTCTTTTCTGGGTTTAGTCAGTAGGCACTGAATCAAAAAGAAAAAAGAGAAAAAAGTAAAAAGATGAAAGCAAAAGAAAGCTGAGGTTTTATTTTGTTGGGATTTCTTTGATTTCCAATTTTTTTTTTTCGTTTGGGGTTTTTGATTGATTTGGGTGTTTCGAAATCGGGGTTTTTTCTTGTTTTAGTTAGACATTGACAGAAAATGCAAAAATAAATAAATAAATAAAGAAGATGAGAGAGAGTTTATTTCGTTGGGTGTTCTTGTTTTTTCTTTATTCTTTTCATTATTGTGATTTTCATCTGTTTCTGTACTGAAAAAGGGGTATATTTTTCATTGGGTGTTTCTGAAATCTGGATTTGCTTATTTCTTGTTTTAGTCAGTACCTGACAGAGCTGTTGGCAGAACACCAGAAAATCGGCCCGTTCATGCAAGTTCTTCCAATATGCAGCCGTCTGTTAAATCAAGGTGAGTGTTATTTGTTGTCTTCTTCTTCTTCTTCTTCTTCTTCTTTCAAGGGAGTGCTTTGATGCATTCTTCTCAGGTTGTCTGGTATTTGTGATGCAAACCTGAAGGGGAAAGCAAATAAATCAATAAGAAAAGAAAGAGATTGTGGAAAAGATCCAACAATCCTCTAGCTCGATGCTAGAGATCACAAATGCAAGACTGTGAGCAAGCTCAACAGTCCTCTAGTCTAGAACTAGAGATCACTCTCCCCCCTTCAATAGCTACAGTAGAAAAGAAAATTTCATAAAGAGAATATTAATCAGCTTGTCTTATTCCATAGGACATAGGTCCTATTTATAATCCACCTTACAATCTGTAATAAAAGATATGAAATCTAAAAATCTATGAAATAGGAAAGTACCTAAGTAACAAAGCATTCTATAATTAAGAAAATGCGTAAAATAAGAAGATATTTAGATAAGAAAATATTTAAATTTATTCCCTGCCTAAAAATAAGAATATGAAAGAAAGAGCAGACTTCCTAATTTAGAGATTTGAAAAAAAATAGAAAGTGATGATGGCTAAAAAGGAAAAGTGGGCATTTTCTTGTGCACACGTGCGGAGCGTGCTCGCGTGAGATGCGGGCCTTTTCTTCAAATCTTGATCAATCGCCACGTGTGGCCATTTGGTTGCATCACTTTGTAGAATTGTTTGATTTTCAGGTCGGTTCTGTACACGGATTTTTGTTGGATTGCATTGCCTGATTTCAAAGTGGTGCTTTTTTTTGGTTAGAAAGCAAATGATATTTTACTGTGGTAACAAAGTATGCTTGTGCAACCAAAATAATTGGACATTGAAAAGAAGCCTGTGAGTAAGCGGTGATTAAGGTTGCGTCTGTGTTGACTCAGGTCCTGTTTTTGAACTGATCAGGCCCGTCATATCCTGTCAGGCCTGTTCAAAATTTTAATTTTTCTCAGCCCGGGTTCGGCTCATTGCCAGCATAGTGGTGATTCAGCTTCATCTTCCCCCACTTTATGCACTAAAATTAACTTAAAAGCTGTTTAAAATCACAAAACTGTATGAACCAACCATGAGTTTTGTGGGTGGGGATTGTATGATTCTCACCCAAGAGTATGAATAGTTTCCTCAGGCTAGCAAGTTAGCACAAGTACATGTTTTAGTGATCTAGACTGTTGTTCTGTTTGGTTCCCGCCATGATAGCCAGTGCTTGACGTATCTTTCCAATGGGACAATACTAGCCAGCCAATAGATAGCTTGCAAATAGATGGTAAGTTAAAAATACAAATATGGTCACATTCAACAGAAATGGTCGATGACTGGAGGGCTAAGATCTTCTAATCTGATATATTCTGGTTCATTGGCTGTCTGTGGTGGGGCCATCAGATCAACAGTTTGGATCACCAATTTTCAGTTGCGCAAACTCAAGAAGGTCTGAGGATAGTATTTGAATTGGCCTAGGATGATATGATTTCTTTCATCACAGCCCATAGGATTCAAGTTGAACTGTGGATATATTTTTTTTCCCTTTGGATTTGAATTCAATTGCTTGTCTCGGGGTTTTAACAATGTTATTACAATTGGAAAAAAAGAACCAAGAGGAAACTTTTTCTCATTTAAACAGATTGGGGCTGGACATCATATATGTGTATGGTGTATAATAGAGATGCAGAATGGCCAAAAATATCCTAGTCCAATTAAAAAGAGACTAAAGTGAAATAATCTAGAGAAATAAAAGAAAAGCAAAAGCAAAAGCAAAGAGATTATCTTTTTCCTTTTGAATAGTAGGTCGTTATATTGTTTCCAATAAAAAAGATGGTTAGATTGTCAAAGCCAGTGTGTATTTTTAGGCTATTGCTCTCCCATAATAAGGCCCGTGTTTTGGACTATCAAGAATAACGTACATGTGCACCACATGTACAAATAAAATGGATGGATCACCACCATTTGAGTAATGTGGCAAACACATTGTAGCCTACCTCTTCCATTTCAAGGAAATAGTAATATACTATGGGATTCACATCCCTTCTAAATGTGTATATGCCATTGGTACATCCAACATGATTTTAGTGAAACTTGACATTTGGAGAGCAAGGATACAATTATACATGGATAATTTTCTTTATCTAGTGGGTAGCCATGCATAACTTCAACACTCAAAATCTCTCAAGATCTCAAAAAACCTCTAAAAGCCAGGGTTTAGTTACCTCAATTCTCATCATTGTAAATATGTGAATTTTCCTTGTTCTAGTTGAAGTACCTGCAGTATATTTGCATGCTTCAAGTATTCTGGTCCTCAATGGATCATTTTTTACTGGTATGAGCAAAAGTTTAATGGATCATTTTTTTACTGGTATGAGCAAAAGTTTAGTTTGCACTTGGTGCATTGAATGTAGATCTTGCTCTCCATATTGATCCACCCCTTGTGCCATCTAACGAAACCTCTGTGGAAGATAAGACACTCTATAAGTGGTGGGAGAGGTCAAATCGGCTAAGTTTAATGTTTTTAAAGATGACCATTGCAAATAATATTAGAATGTCTGTGGTGGGATCCTCTAAAGTGAAGACATACCTCAAATTTATGGAGTGTTTCTGCAATGCTGATAAATCATTGGTAGGCACACTAATGGCTCTTCTTACTACTAACCTCAAATATGATGGAATATGTGGTATTCATGGACGCATCCCAGAAATGACAAACATTGCTGCCAAACTAAAATCACTGGATACGAAATTGGAAGATTCCTTCCTTTTTTAGTTTATCCAATCCTCTCTTTTGTCCTGACCTCTCTACTCATACAATTGGTCCATCCAACATGCATTATAATACCTAGAAGAGATATATGGATTATTATCAGTGAGCTGACCAACATGTGCTTACAAGAGGAGGCAAGATTGAAACAAGAAGGACAACTGTCTGTTCATATGGTAGCTCAAGAGTCTAAAAATAGAAAGAAAAATCATGAGAAAGAAAAGGGCTTTCTCTTACAAGCGAAGAATAAGAGAAATGGAGGTACAAAGTGTTACTTTCTAAAAAGAAGGGACACAAAGAACGACTACCTGAAAAAGAAGAAATGGTTCGAAAAGAAATGTACCCCCTTTCTCTAAGTATGTTTTGAAACTAATCTTATTGACATCCCTTCTAATACTTGGTGGCTTGACTTTGGCGCTACGGTTCATGTTTTTAATTCCATGTGGGGATTCCTTTAAACTCGAAGCCCAAACTATCATAATGGGAAATGGAATAAAGGCTAGAATGGAAGTTGGAGGGACCTACTGTTTAGTTATAAGCACTAGATATCAATTATATTCTGTTGATACTTTTTGGTGGAACTTAATTTCACTTCCCAAACATGATACATAAGGTTATACTTTCAGATTTGGTAATGATAAATTCAATATGTTTAGGTATGGCCATTGTGTTGGACAATGTTCGAAATATCGGTATCGTGTTACGTATTGCATCCTTGGGATACAGATACATATCGGTTATCACACGGGATATATCGTTTGTATCGGATAATTTATCATACCTTTTGGGAAACATGGGAAACATTATGAAAATGGTTGAATTTTTCAATGAAACTTCAAGGATTGTTAAAAAAGACTTTAATACACACTTTTAAATCATAACATCTTAAAAAAGAAGTGCATATGATATGTTTTTTTTTGTATAGGGTCCTAAGCTAAGCGTTGTCTGACTGAACTAATACAGCTATATTCAAATTGAATGCATAACATTTAGAGTGTATGTGATGATCTTTTCATCAAATGCTCCTAAATACTTAGAAATTAGTATCAATTGACAGCTGGTTGAAGGAAAATATTGAAAAAAAAAAATATTTTAATAATTTTTAATTAAAAATGATTTTGATTTTTCGAAAACTGACAAGGACTTAACAAATCAGTAGATCAACCCTCATACATGCTTGATTTCATGTTTAGAGTGCAACATTGCAAGCAATTTGAGAGAAACTGGGGAAATTTTGAATTTTCCTCAATGTTCCCCAAATCGAACCACCTACACAAAATTTGAAATTAGAGTGTATTTGATGGCCATTTCATCAAATACTCCTAAATACTTCGAAATTAGTTTCAATTGACAGCCAATTGAAGGAAAATTTCTGAAAAAGATGGAGAACATGAAGAACCAATGGATATCGAAATCAAAGCTCCGACTCCATGATTTTTTATGTAAAACATGAAGAACCAATGGATTTGTAACAATTTGACACAAATTTAACATGATTTCAAAAAAAAAAAAAAAAAAAAAAGAGGATCGAAAATTGAAAATGTTCACAAGATTGAACATGTGGAATATATCGGCACTACCTGTGCGTTTCGTATTGCACAAGTGGGATACAAAATATATC
Source organism: Magnolia officinalis (assembly GCA_021015155.1). NCBI lineage: Eukaryota > Viridiplantae > Streptophyta > Magnoliopsida > Magnoliales > Magnoliaceae > Magnolia > Magnolia officinalis. The sequence goes on from JAJHSJ010000001.1 coordinate 51,715,302, forward strand.
ATGGGATATATCGGCCGATATCGTCGATATTTAAAACATTGGTGTTGGATTTGTTGATTGGTGTGATGGTTGGTATATAAACTAAATATAAACCCCCTGTTTGCTCAGTCCCTCATCACCTTGCATGTGAATAGTGGAATGAAACGTGTCTGGGACATATTTCCAAAGAAAGAATGGGGAGGTTAGTGAAGCACGAGATTTTTGAATCTCTGGACTTCACTAATTTCAATGTTTGTGGACTGCATTAAAGAAAAGCAAACCCAAACACACAAAGAAGGGTGCTATAAGGATTTCAAGACTTCTTAGATAGTAGGAAGTCTACCTTGGGCTTGGTGCTTTTACTATAGTTGGTAGAACAATCTCTTGGAAACGCGTAAAGCAAACGATTACAACTGCTTCAATTAGTTCATGGCATGTTTCGAGGCTATGAGCCATAGTATGTGGCTGCAAAAGTTTATCTTAAGATTTGGCGTGGTCAACTCTATTGCCAAATCGCCGAGAATTTATTGTGATAATACCACAACAGTTTTCTTCTCTTAGAACGACAAGTACTATAGTGGTGCCAAGCACATGGAGGTCAAGTAATATGTCATAAAGAGAAGGTTCAAAATCATCAAGTGTCCATTGATTACATTAACACAAAGCTCATGATTGCAGATCCCTTAACAACAAGATTGGGGCCAAAGTCCCTATGGGGAGCATGGGTTTTATGAGTTGCTTTTGATGTGTTTTCATTGTAGCCACTTCCAATATATCATTAATGAATGATTGTATTTCTTTGTTGTTTCCATATGTGCAGACACGTATGGGTATGAACAATTTATTAACAGGAAAAACCTTTGCTAAAAGCATTTTAGTGGGCATTATGTGTAAATAGGCATTGATGTGATTATCCAAGGATTTCCTTGATTAGAGAATGAGTTAGGTGAGGTTGCTACTTGCTAGTGTTGTAATGCATGGAAGGGAGTATATCGAGATTGATATACAACTGTCATGATTTGCATTAGCAGTTTCATTTAATGAGATATTATGATTGATTTGTCGCTTTGAATTTTGATTGGGATGTTTTCAAAAGCTTGATCACGTAAAAAGTTTCTTTTGAGATCAAGCCCATGATGAGTCATTTTCAAAATTCAATTTGTTTTGAATTAAATGGCATTAAAACTATAGTGTTTTATGGGCCAAGTGGGAGAATGTTATAATCATATCGGTGTGGCCCACATGCTCGTACTTATTATGTTGTTTCTCCCCATTTCTAACACATGGGCATTGCATCTAACTCCCATTGGTTTCACGATCCTTTAATGGCTAACACTAATGAAATGAGTAGGTTATAAGCTTCGTTTTATTTTTATTTTTATTTTAAATGGAAAGGAAACCAAGGCCTATAAATTATAGAGGACCTTGGCCCTCTCTACCAAGCTTAACATCGTGTGAGGCTTCTCATCTGTTGCACACTCATTGAGACTTGAGAGAGTTTGGGGGAGAAGGTGAACCAAGAGTGATCCACATTGTCGAATGTATTGGTCGCCAATCAAGACCATTCATCTTTAAGACCGATCATAATTAAGAGCCTGTTTGATTTTCAAATTACAAGGTAAATACATGGTAAAGTAGGCATCATCATTATTTACACTTGTACTTACAACTCGTCCTAAAGTTGATGTTGACAAGTGTGATGTTTTGGCGCAAAAAAGTGGTGGGAAACAAGGTGTTCGGTATCGGTGGGCGTAACGGTGCCCGCCGTTACTGATACGGATACGCCTCATATCGGCCGATACGGGGTGTGTAACGGTGCAAAATTTTTTTTGGTAAACAAATTATGGAAAAATATCCATTAAATCCGGAATATTCTAAATATTCCAAATATGCATTCATTTATAATTTGGAACATGTTTATGGTGGCGTAACGGTCCACTCTTTGGCGAGAATGCTATATCGGGTTGTCTGATGGATTTATGAACCTGACAACCTAGAATTAATTGCAAACCTTTTATATTTAGTTTTCTAACTATATAATATCTATATAAATTTACTATAATGAATGTAATACCAAAACATCTTATATTTTCAAGTTCTCCTTTTATTTATAGTGCTAGCGCATTGCATACTTCGTGACTCACATGCATTTTATTTCAATATATAGAGTTTAGGGACTTTTGCATCCTATTATGTAATTCATATACCTAATAATTTGATATCATTTTCCCCCATAAATCTTTTAAAAAATTAAAAATAAATTGAGGTAAATAGTGTTGTCGATTCGGGGCTGGTTTGGGGACCATTTGATGCCCCAAACTAGCCTTAAATTAATGCAATCTATTGGCACTTATTCCACTAACGGATTGGTGGACATTTATTAGACAGTGAAAAATGAAAAATATCAAATGGTCCTATTTCAAAAAACAAGTGTATGCAAACTAATGGTGAAAATTGTAGGAGTTATTTAATTTTGGGATTGTGACTTAGCAACAATGGTCCCAAAATTTAATTGGTTAATTTTGAGTTGATATATACGTCATGTATAAATTTTTAGGGCCATGTACTGGGGTCCACTCGATTATGTATTATATATCCATGTCATCCATCCGTTTTGGCAACTCATTTAAGGGCATTGGAAAAAAATAAGGTAAATCCAGATCTCAGGTGGACCACTAGTGGGCCAGGCGGGCCACCTCGATGTATTTGTATATCAATGCCATCAATATGTTTTGCCAACTCATTTTAAGGCATGGTCGAAAACTTCAGGTAGATCTAAATCTTCGGCGGACCACTAGTGAGTATCCCTTTAAAAGTGGGGCCCACCTCAATGCATTTGTTGTATATCCATGTGGTCCATCCTTTTTTGCCAACTTATTTTAGGGCATGGTCCAAAAAATGAGGTTGATCCAAATCTTCGGTGAACTACAAAATAAGGATTTAATTCCCACCATTTAAAAATTGTTAAGACTTTTTTTTTTTTTTTTTGGATCATGTTATTATTTGTGTTCCCCCTTTATCAAGGTCAAAGTCTATGTGACCTTATGAACAAGTTCGATGGAAAATAAACATTATAGTGGACGGCATGGATATACTACACATAAATCAAGGTGGGGCCCACGTAACAAAATAGTGCATTGTGCGGTGTGCACCGTAGGTCCGCAGAACATTTTAAAAATGAAATTTGAACACAGCCACGCAGTCCATTCGTTTTTCAAGAACGAAATGAAAAGAAGAGAGGGAAACTGAAGAGAGAGAGAGAGAGAGAGAGAAGAGAGAGAGAGAGAGAGAGAGAGAGAGAGAGAGAGAGAAGAGAGAGAGAGAGAAGAAGGGCCGCAGGCCCGCAACAACTGTTGCCGCCGCAGCCGCAGCAGCCCGTGAAGAAGAAGAGGAAGAAGGAGAAGGAGAAGAAGAAGAAAAGAAAGAAAGAAAAAGGTAATTTTTTTTTTTTACAATTTTCTTTAGGCCCGTAATAGTTGTTACGGTACTGTATCGGCCGTTACAGGCACAAAAAAGAGGGGGTGGCCGTTACGACCCCATAACGCGTAACGGCCACGGCCGTTACCATTACGTATCGGCTGTTACGGCCGATACATAACCGTTTTTGAACACCTTGGCGGGAAAGGATTTTGGGCACGAAAATAGTGGGCCCATCGTGATGTATATATCATATCCATGCCATCCATCCGTTCCGCCAGCCCATTTTAGGGCATGAGCCCAAATATGAGGCAGATCCAAAGCTCAAGTGAACCACACCACAGTAAATAGTGGGTATTGAGCACTTACTGTTAACTTCTTAGGGGCCACAAGTTTTGGATCAAGCTGATTTTTATGTTTTCCCTTTATCCATGTCCGTATGACCTTATGAACATGTTGGATGACAAATAAACATCAGTGTGTGCCCTAGGAAGGTTTTAGCTTTCAATGGTTAAGGTTCATCATGACCATTGTTTCATGTGGTGTGGTCCACTTGAGCTTTGGATTTGCCTCATTTTTGGAATCATGCCCTCAAATGAGCTTATGGAACGGATGGACAACATGGATATGCAATATTCATCATGGTGGGCCTTGTGCGTGTAGAAACACATGGAAGCTACACGAGATTTACATGGTTTTCAAAACAACAAATCCTCAACCAAACAATGTTGACAAGTAATAATAGTCCGTTGGCAAGCATTTACCGTGTAATTGGAAAAATCAAACATGCACTAAGCGTTGTTGTGTGCGTCGTCGAATCACATGGTCAAGATACTAGATCTACGATATTGTGGTTTCTATTTGATAAACTTGTTTGCATACGCATTTCACGATCCTAGATCTAGAACCGTACTGTTGATTGAGTTTCAATTATGATTTACCTCTACTTGACGGCATCTTCCTTGTACTTCGTGTTCGATTCTTCTAGCTTCTTCTTCACATCTACATGCATTGCCATTATCTTCTTAGCCATGTTTTCTGCAGCTATTATGCTCATTCCTGGCATCTTTGGTAGCAGCACCAAATCTAGTGTATGCTTAGGAACACGACCACACACTCTAAAAAGGAGACTTGCTTGTAGACCTATTTGTCATGTTGTTGAAGGTGAACTCTACTTGACCAAGAGAAAAGTCCCATTTCTTGAGCTTATCACTAGAGAGACATTGTATGATGTTCCCTAGTGTCCTGTTCACCACTTCCGTCTGTCCGTCCTGTTGTACTATAATGACATATCGAACTGCCTCTACAAACTCCTCCATAAGTGACCAAGAAATTTAGTGTCACAATCTCAAGCAATCGTCTTGGGCACCCCATGCTACCATATGACCCATTGAAGAAAAGGTTGGCTACACTGCTGGCGTGCATCGTCTTCTTGCACAAGATGAACTGTGTCTTAGAGAACATGTTAGCCACGACAAACACAAAATTCGTACCTCATTGAGTCTGCAAGAGTCCCAACACAAAGTCCATAGATAGATCTTCCCATGGTATGTCTGATATAGGTAAGGGGGTGTAAAGTCGGTGTTTTGGGGCTGCCCCTTGGCCACTTGGCATACAAGGCATCTCTACATGAAATTTCCCACATCCTTCTTCAATTGCGACTGTCAATATCACTCCATAACTAAAGCAATGCTTTTATCACAACCCAAAGCCTCCCCCATGCAATTCCTTAATAACACACTTTTGAAAGGAGCACTTGGCAATGCACAAGCCATTCCGCTTTGAAGAGGGACCCTTCTTGTATATGCAACTTTGACAGCTGCCCTGCTTGGAACTTGCCCCATTCCTTGTTGAAATCTTCATTTACAATTACAACATACAATTCAAGTAGTGGAACTCTTCAATTTCGTTGCTCAGGGTGACTAACAAAGAAGCCCTCTTGCTCGGTGCATTGACTACCTTATTTTGCCAACCCAACTTGTGCTTCAACACAATTTAATTCTTGCAAGAATGATACCCATATGGTATGCATGTGATTCATGTTGTTATGGTTGTTAATGAATTTTAAGGCCTAGTGGTATGTGTCTAAATAAACTCCCCTTATGCATGTATAGGGTAATGCTTCTAATAGCGGAGAGCTTGGACCAGAACATATAGCTCCAATTCATATATAGACCACTTCTTACGTGTGTCGCTTAACCTTCACTGTAGAAGGCTATTGGCTCGTGCTCGTGGGACAAGACGATTCTGATCCATACATATGAGGCAACACACTCAATAGGAGTCGTAGACAATTTTTCTTTAATTAATGTGAAGCTTTGCGTGGCCTCCTTTGTGTACCAAAATTGTTCTTTCTCGATACATGCCATGATGGTTGCCACAATAGAAATGAAATTCCTCATGAATTGATGATAGAAAGTCACCAACCCATGGAAACTCCTAGCTTCATTGACATTCATAGGAGTAGACCGCTCCCTAGTGGCCCCAACATTCTCTTCATCAACACGAATGCCCATGATTGTATGACACTCACAACATAGCTCAAAAATACTAGGTTATTAGTCATAAAGTTGCACTTTTTAAACGACAACGAATTGACCTATAAAAGTTTTGAGCACTTGGTTCATCAGCCTCATGAAGGTATTAGGTGTGCTGGAAAGTTGAAACGACATTACTAACCATTCATACCTATCGTCTTTAGTCTTAAAGGCCATCTTCCATTCATCACTTGGTCTAATCCTTGACCTAGCGATGCCCACTCCTCGTATCTATTTTCAGAACACCTTCAACCCTTCTAATGTGTCCAACATATAATCCAGACATGGTATAGGGAATTTGTACCTAATGGTGATTTTGTCGATAGCTCAAGTATGAACACACATGCTACTCCCATTCTTCTTAGGCGTTAACATAACTGGTACAACACAAGGGCTCATACTTTTCCAGACCATGCTCTTACGAATCAACTTCACCCTACTTTTTCCTTGGAGCTTAATTGTATCATTTAGTAAATTAGGCAAACTAGTACCTGGAACGAGGTCAATGGATGTTGGATGTCTCTTGTATAGGGCAATCCATCAGGGAGATCTTATGGGATAATCTCCTCGAATTCCCTCATTACAGGTGTTAATTTCTCTAAATCACAACAAGCTCTTTTTCCTCACCTTCCCCTTCACCCTTCACAACGAAGGTATACATCTTTCTCATTTCATTGGATTCTTTTATGAAATCCTTTACAAGTAAGAAGGACCACCCCTCCACTTGGAAAGTTTCAGGCCGGTTCTCCCCGTCCATAGGTGTAAGGGTGATGCGGACATCACACCACCACTTCGTATATATCAGAGACGTAGGCGTCGACAGGTTACATCGACACTTTCACTTTGGCTAGGCGACTAATGGTGATCACCAGTGGTCATCGGCGAGCATTAGAACAACATGGATGACATGGATCATATTTGGAGATCATCTCACCGTTAATCGTGGTCTACATGATTGTCCATCCATTGGATCGTCTTGTGTCCCATTATGGAGCCATCCGAAGGGTGGATTATGTTGGATCATTTTGTCAGTTAGTTCTTTTATGTTACTTGATGATATGAACATTTTAGTTTGTGATTGGACTTTTGGGAGGGTAGATTAAACTTTTTACTTTTTAGGACATAATGGGTATTTTTGCTTCTGTCACTAAAAGAGTAGAATTGTAATTTTGACTAATTTTTGTTATAATTGAATTTGGAGAAATTTCTAAGGAGGCCTCGTAGAGATCCTTTCATCGTCCTTCATTGTTGTGAAGGCTAGATCTTTGGATAGAAGCCTAGAGGGTGTGAAGCCACTTTATCCTTCGTCCCTAAGATCCTTCCTCTTTCACTTTATGTTTGATGGTTTGTAGGTGGTAGATTCCTTTGAATCTTCAAATCTAAAGAGATAAGATTTTATCTTTCATTGTCCTCTCTTGATTTTTTTTTTAAATAAAAAAAATAAAAAAATTTATTACCTGATCCTGAGGGTCACCTCAGTCCTTTCCCATTATTATCGGACCCAACTCATGCATGGATTTCAAAATTTCACCTATTGAGCTTGGATTATTCTTATGCTAGTTGTAAGATCTTTATCTTCCTTGGGCCCTATTTTCTAAGCGTTTTGTTTCGTCGAAGGGCTGATGACTGTGATTTGGCCTCAGATCATACCTGTCATCTCTTGGGCTTCACGTTGTTTGCATGTGCATCACATTTAGCTTGGTGATTTTCTTTTATATAACTTTGATTTTATATTAAATCCCAGTCACATGGATGGATTTGCATCATTCTACATCAAATCTAAAAACAAGCCAAAAGGCATGACTAGCCACTCATACAGCCCATCCTTCGTCTTGAAGGTTGTCTTCCACTCATCACCCGGGCGAATGCGGATTTGGTGATACTCGCTCTTGAGGTCAATCTTGGAGAATATTTTAGCGTCAGCCATCATATCAAGCATATCGTCAAGCAGCGGTATGGGAAACCGATACTTAACGGTAATCCTGTTGATGGCGCGACTATCCATACACATGTGTCAAGTGCCATCTTTCTTTGGTGCGAGAAGTGCAGGCACTGCGCATGGACTCATACTCTCCTGTATGAAACCCTTTCGTAGAAGTTCATCCAACTGCTTTTTTAATTTCGCGTGTTCTGTTGGGTTCATCCGATAGTGGGGAAGGTTCGGTAGAGTGACCCCTGGTGCGAGATTAATGGCATGCTGAATGTCTCGCATTGGTGGGAGTGAGTCCGGTAATCCTCTGGGAAAACATCCCCGAACTCATCTAACAATGGACTAGCCTCCTGTGGCCTCTTTACGTTGACCTCTGGGGTGGCCTCTCTGGCCACTAGGGCATACACCTCAGAACCAGTCGTAGTCTCCCGCTCAAATTCTCTGGTGGTAATAACGTGAAGAGACTTAGACTGTGAACTCGTGCCCTCCTTTGACCCATTTGATCGTCCTTCATTCTTCTTTTGACTTGTACCCTTAGGGGGGTAAGGGGACAAATACAACCTTCTTGCCTTGGTGGACAAAGGTACATACATTTGAGCAACCTTGGATCGTAACATCACGGTTAAAAAGCCAAGGTTGGCCCAAAATGATGCGTCCAATATCCATAGGCATGACGTCACACCACAACGAGTCAGTGTACAGGTCAAATTGAATAGGCATGAGACATCGCTGGGTGACTGCCACCGAGGTCGCATTGACCCAAGACACCTTAAAAGGCTGAGGGTGAGGTTCGGGCTTCAACCCCAGTCGCTCTACGGCTCCAATGGAGACAACATTTGAACAACTACCACTGTCTACTATCACCTTACAATCTTTATTCCCACATTTTGCACAGGTGAAAAAAATCGTAGTTCAATGCCAATCATCGTTAACTTTAGGACATGCTATGGCGCAACGAACAACAGCCAACGGCGTGTCCTCTCCCTCATCATAATCCTCATCACTAGGGACCGTCTCAGGCCTGTACACCACTTCTTCCTGATCACCCTGATCCCCGTCCTCTTCACACTCGTCAAGGATAAGGGTCTTACCCTTTGGGCATTGACTTGCAAAATGCTCAAATCCTTGACAGGTATAGCACTATACGGAGTTATTACCCTTAGAGCTAGGGCCAGCTATGTCCTTTCCTTTCACAGCTCTAGGGTTAGGCTGAGACCCCTGGGTTTTGGTTTGGTTCCTGAAATTGGACTTATTGGCCTGGGTAGAAGAAGTACGGGAATCAAACCTCCCTTCATACTGTGGTCTGGAATACAACTCAATCTCCTGGGCCGCTTGATATGCTTCCTCTAGGGTAGTAATCTGGCGGAGATGGAAACCTTGTCTTATTTCTGATCGGAGGCCCATTCGAAAACGAGACAGTACGCTCAACGGGTTCTCCTCACTTTCACACCGCATCATAAACTCAAATTTAGCAATGTAATCAGCCACAGACATGGTCCCGTGATGTAATGAAACCCATTGGTCCATCAGCCTCTGACGGTATGTATAGGGCACATACTTCTCCTTCAAGATCTCCTTCATCTCTCCCTAATGAGACACGGGAGCCTGTCCTGCCCTTTCCATCCGCCTCTCCGTGATTGTCCAGAACATTTTAGCTTGCTCCTCTAGCTTTATCTTTGCAAACCTCACTCGTCGGTTGTTGGACATATCATACCACTCAAAATAGTGGTCCATGCCCACCATCCAGTCGATGAAGGCTTTTGGGTCAAGGCGACCATCGAAGCCAGGGGCCTCAATTTTCACGCTCTTCATGATCTGCTCATCTAGTTCATGATGGTCACGTCGATCCATAGGTGGGAGTGGAACTTGATGAACCACATTCCTCCCACGTGCGCCGCCATTATCTTGCTAAACCACATTATGACCAATGCGTGCATCGACTTGATCACCTGCCTGTGAATGGGCATCATCCCCAGTGTTGGGGTTTGCCTAACGGGGCACTTCTACCGTGGCGACTCGACCCGCCAACGCTATAATCTGCTCTGTTGTGGCCTTGCTGTGGGCTTCGATCTTGTCAAGGCGCCCCATAACCAGTTTAAGGGTTTCATTCAATTGCCCTAGACTCGTGGTTGCGTCTAGTCCAATGCTACGGCCGGATCTAGTGGGCATATAAGATTAGGGAACTAGAATGCACTTGCGACTTCTAGAAAACAATTGAGGACACGAATCTGAAAATCACAATTGCATGATCGGTATAAATGGCGCAAAATCAGCAAACTAGGCAGAGGAAAATTCTGCAAGCTGTAGAAATTCAGCTGCACGCAGAAAGTTCAACAATGTGCAGAATCTTCTGCAATACACAGAAAATTGCGTAATTTTTCGTTGTACACAAATGCTCAGCAGCATGCAGAAATTTCCAGTTCGCACCCGAATTTCTGATTGTGCTGAAATTCCAGATATGTACAGACAATCAAATTTGCGCCAGATTTCATATTTGCGCAGAAATTCAAATTTGCACAGAATTTTCAGATTGCAATAAAATTCCGATTTGCGCAGCAGGATTCCGATAAAGTGCTGTAACTTCAGATTCTATAATGCAAGACTCGATTGGATATGATGCATATGCTGAATTTTATGTTTATGCATGAAGCTTGATACAACTTATTCTAGATGCATGTAATTGAACATGTGATATGCGTGAAAAGGACTCCTATGCGCAGCAGAAGCATGGTGAGCCTAACCCACAGGTCTCAGGATCGAAACCTGACTTTGATACCAAGATTTGATGTAGAATGATGCAAATTCAGCTATGTGACTGAGATCTAATATAAAATCAAAGTTATATAAAAGAAAATAACCAAGCTAAATGTGATGCACATGCAAACAATGTGAAGTCCAAGAGATGACAAGTATGATCTGAGGCCAAATCACAGTCATCATCCCTTTGCCGAAACAAAACACTTGGAAAATATGGCCTAAGGAAGATAAAGATCTTCCAACTAGCATAGGAATAATCCGGGCTCAATAGGTGAAATTTTGAAATCCACGCATGAGTTGGTTTCGATAATAATGGGAAAGGACTAAGGTGGCCCTTAGGATCAGGTAATAAAAAAAAAAAAAAATTTCAAAAGAGGACAATGATTGACCATACACCTAAAGATGCTGTTTCGTTATGACTTCAGATCTTGTTTTAAGGTATAGCGACTTTCATACAAAAAGAGATTGCCCTCGACTTCTTATCTCCACTCATCATTGTCATCTTCGTGCTGGATATCTTCATCTCTTTCATCTTCGTCGTCTTCATCTTCCAATGGGACATCTTCTGCCTCCCTCGAATTTTAGTGCTTAGAATAGCCGTTCATCTATTGGGATAATGACCGATGATTGGGCATGCCACATCTATAATACTTTTTCGGTGCGTGGAGCATAAGAGTTCTTTGATGCAATGTTGGGATTGGACGCTCCCTCCTGTTGCTTAGCTAGTCCGCCCCTTGAATTCCAATGCATAAAAGCAAGCAATTAGGGATGTTCCCCGACAGAGACTTGTCTCACCATGGCCTATGGTTTCATAGTAGAAGTCCTTCCTCCTAGTTGGCTCCTCCCAGTTGACTAATTCAGTTGTGTTTATACTCTAGCCACCATTTTGACCGTGTTGTCAAGGATCTAGATGGGTTGCATCTTGATCTTATATAGCCAATATGGTATGCCAAAACAGTTACGTAACAATTATGATGGTGACTATTTTTTATTTTAAAAATAGAGAAATGGGCGATTGAGGGATACTGGGTCCGGAAGAGGGGGAAATATCGGAAAGTGGTGAGATCAATGCGAACTCAAATAATTCCGAGCTTGGGGAAAGTTCTAAAGGTTTGCATCGGAAGGATGAGTTACTGCGAGAAGAAGGGGAATGGACTGAAGTGAAAGGAAAGAAGTTTTCTGGGAGTAAGAATAGGGAAAAAGCTGAGTTAGCTGAATACCTGACTTTGTTTGTGACTGGGTTCCCTCTGGATGGTTGCTCATAAACTTTTCTATGGTTTTTGGCTAGGCATGGGTTGTCATGGAAGTAGGACAGGCTCTTCGGCCTGTACTGGGGTTTTCCATTTGTAAGAATGAGTGATACTTGGGAAGTGGAGAGGGTAGAGGAGTTGCTAAATGGAGAGTGCTTTGGGGGGAGGAAGATGAGGGTTCAGAGGGCCTAATTTGGACCGGATGTTAAAAATAGAGAAGGAAAGGAATTGTTGAAGGGGGGGGGGGGGGGGGGGGGGGGGCACGTACCATCAAAGCGGTAGAAGTCCCAAAACGACTTAAAGCTCATGCAGATGAAGGGAAATGGGTTTGGGTTGAGGTTGCGAGGGAGGAACAGATAGTTTGGGCAATACTAGAACTAGTAGAGGCTTGGAGCTCGTTACACCGGGGGGGGGGGGGGGGGGGGGGGGGGGACACATACCATCAAAGCGGTAGAAGTCCCAAAATGACTTAAAGCTCATGCAGAGGAAGGGAAATGGGTTTGGGTTGAGGCTGCGAGGGAGGAACAAATAGTTTGGGCAATACTGGAGCTAGTAGAGGGCTTGGAGCTCGTTACACCGATCCATTGTGGCTGTCACCAAAGGAGCGTTTATCTCGCAGGTTAAAAGGTGGTTAGAAGAGTCATGCAAATTGGGGGAAAATGACTACTCCCCCAAATCGATTGAGGAGAGGGAGGTTTGGATGTCCATCCATCCAAGGGTAAATTTAGATTAGGTGCTCTTCGTGGGAGCCCTGTGGAGTAACATCCTAGTGTAGCGCCTAAGGAATTGGACTGACCATTCAATTTTTGGCAAAGAGGATTCTTGGGTTTCGATTTGTGGTATTCTACTTGAGTTGTGGTTCAGAGAAGTGTTTCTTGCGATCGGATCTTGTATTGCCGAAGTGCTACTCATCGACGAAGCGTTGGAAAAGGGAGAAGAATTTGGTATCACTCGAATTTGTGTGAGAAGAAAGAAAGCATCCGCATTCCCCACTGCAATCAATCTTGGTGTTGGGGATGTTGTTTTAAAAGTTTCGTTGCACAAGGAGGAAGTGGATGAGCCTTCGGCAAGATGGAGCGATGTATGGAAGCGATGGGAGAGGGAGACGGTACCTGTCAGTCAGGTCAACACGAGCAAGGGGAAGATGGATCACAATTCCAATGCTCCCATAACACACCGAAACCAGGAACCGTGTCTTAATCTCTCTTTTTTTTTTTTTTGGGGGGGGGGGGGGGGGGGGGGGGGGGGGGGGATACGTTCAATCGACAGCGTTCCTTTTTAGCTCCATGCTCCGCGAGTGTTATTCCATCTCCGGACCTTGCTCCAACTTTACATTTGGGTTCCGATCCTCTGCCCTCGACTGCTGCTTTGATAGATGGGAGTCCTGTCTTAAGCTTCAGAGCTCGTCAAGGACACATGTTTGGAGAATACTAAAGACAACCCTCTTCAAAGTGACATGCTACCATCTTCGCTCGACACGATGTTGGAGTCGTCGGAAGACGCAGAGATGGAGGCTACAGTTGTAATGGGTGGTGCTTGCGGAGAAGGCTCTTCGCAGGGCGATGATGAATTCTCCAAAGCTATTATTTTAGCCCCACTTGTGTGGAATGCTTAGATGTGGCATATGTGGAGTTTCTTGAACTGTCACGAGTGCCCTCCGAGGAAAAGCATGTGGATTTCTCATTGATTCCCCCTCGTGTGCCTAACTATCATACGTGTGGATTGCTGCTCTCAGCTATTAGAGAGCTTCAAACTCCTCTCTCCCATAACTGTTCTGATATATGGGTTAGCAATGGAGATCACGATGGCTTTGTGCCTCATTTCTCTCAACACCCCCTTGCTTACAGCTTATTCCCGCTATTGATTCTCCTCGCGTATCGGGGTTCACATTTGATGGTGTTGACGTTGCGGAGACAATGGGCTACCACAAAATCTTCAGGTGAGGAATTTGAGGGATCAACGGAAGATAGTTCGAGCGGAAGGTTTTGAAGATGGAGTTTCCCTGGAAGAAGCAGTGGTCTTCACGCCTCTGCGAGCCTTCCCTTTTAATGCTCCTGGAGTAGTCAATGGCTAGGGGGAAAGTATAGCAGATGCGGTTAGCGTACAACTTGACTTGGCAAGCGACACGGTCTCTGCAGAACAACACGGATGGTCGAAAGATGTGCTCGAATGGGTTAGGGGAGTGATTGGTTTGTCCGTTGGAGCACATGATGAGGATGTCACCGATTTCTATCATTTTGTCAAATAGAAAGCGTTACAGAGATTGCAGGAAGTTCATATATCTATGAGCAAGAAGTCCCCTAAGGGGTGGAGAGAACTTTTGAGCCTCGAATGTTCCATCAATTACGATGTTGTTGGCAAAGCAAGTTATTAGAAAGGGCAAGACCAGTTTTCAATGATGATTCTATCTTGGAATATTAGAGGGCTAGGATGTAGGGATGAAAGAGCTCAAGTGAAAAAGGTGTGCAAAAAGGTCAAAGCAAAAATCATCACATTGCAAGAAACAAAGCTTTAACTTCTTGATAGAGGTATGTTAGATTCTCTTTGGGGTGTAACTAATAAAGATTGGGTTATTGTTTATGCGGATGGGTCAGTGGGGGGTATTCTTGTTGCATGGAACACTGACCTTTGGAAGAAGGTAGATATTGTTCAGGGGAGTTTTTCTTTATCTTTAAGTTTAGCAAGGCTGCCACGAGTTATCAGTGGGTTTTTACAGGCGTGTATGGTCCAGGTTGTCCATTTGTCAGAGATCTTCTTTGGCTAAAGCTGGACTTGGTTAGGCGCGTGTATTGGTGGGAACTTCCACATGGTTTGCTTTCTTCACGATAAATCAATTGGTGGCCATGTTACCTGCAGCATGAGAAAAATTGTAGATTGGGTGTCTAAGCACGACCTTGTCAACTTGCCACTCCAGGGTTCATTCACGTGGTTAAATGGTTAGCAAAACGCTATCCTTTTCTGTTTGGACATATTCTTAGTATCTTCAGAATGGGTTGATAAATTTCTGTTGGTCTCACAGCTGGGCTTGCCTTGCACTGTTTCAGATCATCACCCTATCGTTTTGGAGGTTCCGTAGGTAAATTGGGGACCGAGGCCTTTTAGGTTTGAGCTGGCATGGGTGGAGATCGAGGGATTTAAGGAGATGGTAGCCAAGTGGTGGAAGTCCTTTGAGGTGGATGGATTTGCTAGTTTCCGGCTTTTCCAAAAACTAAGACTGCTGAAAGAAAAGATCAAAGTTTGGAAAAAGGAAGTGCTTGGGGCCCACGAGGCCAAGTTTGAGGGGATGACAAAAGAAATTCATGAGTTAGATCTTTTAAAAGAAGCGGGTAGCCTGTCGGAGGAGGGGAGGATTAAAAAGGGTAGCTTTGTCCCAGTCCTATGCTAATAAAGTGAGGGAAGATAAAACCAAGTGGCGGCAAAGGTCTTGATAAGTGTGGAAAGGAGAGGGATAAAAATATCCAATACTTTCACAACATAGCGAGTGCCCGAGCGAGACACAATCGTATTATCAGCTTGGTTATAAATGGTGATAGAATTGCGGATAAGGCGAAAATTTGTGACTGTATTGTCTCCTTTTATAGGACATTGCTTTTTGTTGAAAATTGGAATAGATCGTGCCTCAATAATTTGGTTTTTGATACTATTTCGGAAGCGGAACCTGCATCCCTTGAAGCTCCATTTTCGGTTGAAGAAGTCAAAGCGGTGTTAGACTCGATGTGTGGAGATAAAGCTCTAGGCCTGAATGGTTTCCCTATGGCTTTCTTTAAGTTATTTTGGCATATTCTCGGTTCTAATATCATGGACTTCGCGGCGAAATTCCATGGGCGTAGCATATTGTCTGCGGAGATGAGGGCATCTTTTATTGTTCTTATCCATGAGACTAATTGTGTGAAGCAACTAAAAGATTTTCGTCCGATCAGTCTCATAGGGGGGCCCTATAAGATCCTGGGTAAAATTCTTACACTGCGATTCTGTGTAGTCCTTTCCAAGGTCATATCTGAGAATCAAGGGGCGTTTGTGTTGGGCAGGCAGATGCATTGATTTGAGACAGAGAACGGAAGTCTGGGTTGGTGTGCAAACCGGATTTGGAGAAGGCTTACAAGCACATTGAATGGGGTTTTCTAGACTATATACTTCATCGATTGGGTTTTGGAAGCAAGTGGAGGAGGTGGATTCGATCTTGCATTCAGATCACCTCCTTTTCGATTTTGGTCAATGGCTCTCCCCACGGATTCTTCAAAGCCTCTCAGGGTCTCAGGCAAGGGGACCCCCTCAACCCCTATCTCTTTGTGGTTATCGGGTAGGCTTTTAGTAAAATGTTGTATAGAGTGAAGTTATTTGGGCTAGTGAAGGGCTTTAGTGTTGCAGATGATGGAGTTGCCATCAGTCACTTGTAGTATGCTGATGACACCTTATTATTTTGCGATGCATATGCGACATTGGTGGGCAACCTGTGGAAGGCCATTATTTGCTTCGAAGTGGTGTTAGGCTTTGAAGGCTATCGTCGACAAAAGTGAGATGTTGGGAATTCATGTTCCGCAAGTGGAGCTTGTTTACTTTGCTAGAGTCTTCGGTTGCAAGGTGGGCTCGTTTCCTTCCACTTATCTAGGCCTTCCCTTATGTATTGGAAAGACGCAGATCCATCTTTGGGACAAGGCAATTGAAAGGATCGAGAAAAAGCGGGACTTTTGTCGAATATGCCAATATAGTTCATGTCACTCTTCAAATGGCTAGCCAAGGTGGTTGACAAACTTGAAAAGCTGAGACAAGACTTCTTCTGGAAGGGAGGCAATGTGGGGAAGAAGTTCCATCTCCTTAAATGGGGAGGTGTTTGCAGGTTGATGTCAGAGGGAGGCGCGGGGATTAAAAGCTTGAGCATTATGAATCTCGCTTTTCTTGGGAAATGGCATTGGAGATTCGACGTCGAATCAGGGAGGTTGTGGAGGGAAATTGTGGCCAACAAATATGGAGTGGTTAAGGGTGGACGATATGTTAAGCAGCCATCGCTTCATCGTGCCTCTAATATTTGGAAAGGGATTGTGGCAACTAAATATCTAGTCCGAAGTAGGGTTGTGTTTGCTCTTGGGAATGGCTCTCGCATCCGTTTCTAGATGGACATTTGGTGTGGCGATGCGGCTCTCCGGGAGGTTTTTCTTAGATTGGCTCTCCTTGCCCCGGACCGCCATATTTTAGTGGCAAGTTGCTTCTTTGTTGTGGGAAATGCGATTATGTGGAGTCCTTATTGTAGGAACAGTCTGATGTTGAGGTGATTGACTTCATTGCGTTGTTGGATCTTTTGAAGCTCTCGGTTCCATCTTTGGATGTTGATTCTTTGATTTGCAAAGCCCATCCTTCAGGGAGATTCTCTGTTCGTTCGTTGTTCCATGTGATATCTTCCACAAATATTCCCATAGGATGATGCAGACACCAGACCATTTAAAATATATCAACGTAATAGGAGTGTGTTACCCGTGTCAATGTGGTTAGATGACGGGTACGGATCGGGTCTTTAGAAGTTGAAGACCTTATACGTGTTCGTGACATGTGTAAGTTGCCTAAAGGAGATATTTAGACCATTAGATCGCGAGGATGGTGTGATCGGACCGTTGGATCATCACGGCCCACCTTCATTACGCTACCTTCACGGCGCTATCATCAGGGCCCATCGAGCATCTTAAATTTGCATTTAGTTTATGAACATTTGATTTATTTAAGTTTTGAGACAGTTTGTGCACAATTTTTGTGCGATTTTTTTTAGAACTTATTTTTATTAGGGGTATTTTGGTAATTTCATGTAATTACGAATTTATAAGGGTTTCTGATGAGGACATCGTGCGCACACGCGCCTGCACGCCGGCCACACGCGCACGCACACCACCCCCTACGCACGTAGGTACGAAGGAGGGCCCCACCGTCGATCTGGCTCGATGTCGACGTCTAGGGAGTGCCTCCTAGTTAGAAGACAAAGTTTTGATTTTAAAAAGTGGGCCCGATAGTCAAAAAAAGCCTATCATGGGATCTCATGATCGTGGCTCGCTAGTCGGATTGATTTCATATTTTAGGTTTTGCTTATTTATGTTATTTAGAACATCATGAACGTTTTAGATTTCTTTGATTGATTTTTATTTTAGTTTACTTCATCGCTAGGTAATAGGTTGCGCACATGGTGCGAGTTTGGGGTATATAGGGTTTTCCCTATAAATAGGGCACCTTTTGATTCATTCAAGTTTAATAAAAATTTCTGCAAGTTTTTTTCTACTCTGTATTTCTGAGTTGTGGAAAAATTCAATTGGGTGCGAAGCCCTCCCTTTTCGAAGGGTTAAATTCAAGTGGGTGCGAAGTCCTCCCTTTTCGAGGGGCTAACTACTGTGGTGCGAAGCCACATTTATCCCAATCCACCCCTCCATCTTATTTCATCTATCTTTCGATCATCTTCGCCTCAAATTCACTTGTTTTGCAGCTGTTTGTCTTTCTACAACCAATTTCCAAAATCTGGCCTGCAACTTCGACGGAGCACCTCGTCTTAACCGTACATCGGATCGCCATCAAATTTGGAGGGTTTGGAGACCCCCCTGGCCGACCAAGGCCAAGAAGTCCCTTTTGGGATTCAGGCCTCCTCCACATGTGCGGCCCCCTACTGCGCACGTGCGTCAGTACCCTGCCCCGTTGCCCGCACGCGGGATCTATTCTAGGTTCAGGATTTCATTCTTTTTTCCTTTTTCTTACCTAGTTTCATAACCCTAGTCTTATTTTGCATTATCTATAATTTGTTTCTCTCTCTTTTTTTTTCTCATCCTAGGGTTCCTCGAATTGAAATTGGGGAATCCCTTGGATTAGGGGCTGATTACTATGCAAGTGTGGCTGAATTCTATTTCCCTTTGAATATCGTTTGGCTTATAATTTTTATTGTTCCAGCCCTAGCTTGTGTAGGCCTGGACCTGTATAGATTCCCCTTAATTGAATGTTTGGACTTTCATGTGGGATATGGAATTTGTGTAGTTGTTTCTGAACTAATGTGATCTTAAGCCCGAATTCTTGCACATCATATTTGAATTTTATGTCCTGCATCAGTTTCCCTAAACCTAAAGTATGTTATGTTATGTTTATAAAAGAAAAAGAGAGCTTTTTTGTTTCTGACGATTTCGTCTTCGGCTTCCAGCGATTGGAAGAGGGCGTGAGGCCCAGGGAAGTGATTTCTCATCCTCTACTTCTTTCTCCTTTCTTTTCTCAAGGTATTCTTTTCTTTAACCACATTCTCTTCATTTTCTCCTAAAATCTTTAGATCTAGAAGCCGATCTTCTTTCTTTTTATCTAAATCATTAGATCTTAAAAGATTTTCATCCCCACACTAACCTAATTTGACATTATTCAAAACCCATCACCCAAAGCCTAATTTTGAAGAACCACCAATTCTTTTTCTGAATTTTCCAGATTTCCCAATCCAGAAAATTCCTATTTTCTGGATTAGAAAATCCACTTGGATTGTTAGACGGACCTGTTGCAAGACGAAAGTTCTATCTTTCGCTGGATCCAACTAAATTCAAATTTTAAGATTCAATACTTCGTGTTTGTGATGGATGGCCATAATCAATGCTATATTAACCTTATTTCTTTTTTGTGTTTATGATGTAGAAGGCTAATATTTTATTTGTTTTTTAAGATTGCATAAATCCACCCCTTTCAAATACCATGCTCATTTAAGGTTGGATTAGGCCATCCTACATCACAAGCTTATCTCATCCTTTCCACCAATGGTTTTATAGGGCTCCTACGAGAGTAGTAGTTTTTGTTTGGGTAGTGGGGAGAAAAAGAATCTTGACAATTGATAACTTGCAATGGAGATCCCTAATTCTTCCCAATATGTCAGATGCGCTGGAAGGATGCAGAGTCTATCGATCATTTATTTATTCATTGCCCCTTTGTTCGGATAGTGTAGGGCTTCTTCTCCGTGATGCATTTAGCCTGGGTAACGCCGAAGTCAGTGGATGTTCTCCTTTGGGCTTGGCACAACGACGGTGTTAAAAAAACTGGGAAACAGCTTTGCAGCAGCTCATTATGGCTATTTTTTGGTCCATTTGGAAGGAGCAGAATGACGGATGCTTTTGGGATACATGCACCTCTGTCGACGATTTGATTTGGAAGATCATCAATCTTTTGTTGATTTGGGTCCCTCATGTGGATGCAACTAGAGTTGCGCCAATCTTTCATGTTCTTCTTCTTAGCTTTGTATTCTTTTCCCGTTTATGGTCTCTTTAATAAATTGTTGTTTCCTCTTTTTTAAAAAATGGCCTCGTAATGGGGCCAAAGTAAATTTTTTTCTTTTTTGAAAAAAGAAAAAAGGGTTGTAATGGTAACGATTACGGCCACCGCTACTGCTATAGAATTCCTTGATGGCCAAGTGCAAATGCACAATCTGCTTGTGAACCTACTACTTGTTGTGATTCAACTTTTGCCAAGTCATTATGTGAGATAAGGCTTCCTTGGTGGCAATTCTTATACTGTCGGAATAATATCTGGTTATAGTTAGCAGGTAGGAATCATGCTCGCATTAACTGCTTCATCCTATGTTCACAAGAGTTGAAGTTGCTCCCACCATACTAAAGCTCCACCCTTAAGTTTATACGCCACAAGCTTCACCTTCTTCTCTATAGGGATCTCCATATAATTGAAGGGCATTTCTATGTCAGCGATCTAGTTGAGGAAGTTCTCAATGTGAAGTTGATTGTTAAAAGGAGGGGGATTGATCTTAAGCCATTAATCACGATCTTGCCCAACACCCCCTCGTCTTCCATCTCAAAGGATAACTCATCTACGTCTTCATCATTATAATTGTTAGCATTGCGGTTATGGTCTACAAGTTGTCACATGTGCCGGACTAGTGGAACCACGAATTGGCTGATTGCAGGCCCCTTGTTAGTTGTAGGCCAGTTGTCACCTCCAATCCGATTGCTTACCAAGGCTGCGGTCAACCGAGTGGTCATTGCTTTCATCTTCTACACCTCGTGCTGGTTGTTTCGTTGAAAGGATTCAAATTTGGCCTTCAATGATTGTTCCTCCAGAGCACTATCTGCAAGGTTGTTGCCACCCATTCCGCTTTTGGAAGCCATTGATCCAAGGAAAAACCTTGCTTTGATACTAAATAGCGTAGTGGTGCGCAAAGAGAAGGGAAGGGATTATCGTCTCTTCCTTAACGGGCATCCTTGAATCCACAAGGAGATATTCAATGATTGTTCCTCCAGAGCACTATCTGCAAGGTTGTTGCCACCCATTCCGCTTTTGGAAGCCATTGATCCGAGGAAAAACCTTGCTTTCATACTAAATAGCGTAGTGGTGCGCAAAGAGAAGGGAAGGGATTATCGTCTCTTCCTTAACGGGCATCCTTGAATCCACAAGGAGATATTCCTCTAAAATGAGAACTAAAAGCTGATAATTTTTATTGAATCAAATGTCTTTTGAAGCACATATGACGACCTAAATTGGCAACGGACGCCCAACCCTAACTCAACGAAACCAGACAATTTTCCCAAAATAAAAAATTTGCTAAGAATAGTAAAAATTGCTATAGACCCTAAAATCTCAATCAAAATTCCATAAATATACTGATGCAAGCAATGACGATAAAAATCCTAAAATGTGTAAAGAAATGACAATTGTAAAACTTACTAAAAATAGTAAGTTCTAACTTCTGACGCAAGGATGACCCAATAAATGGTATTCTTTTTTGTGAAATTGGTGGAGGGCAACCACTACCTTGTAGAGCTCGTCAAGATGTTTCCAATGATATATTATGGGTAGAAATAGGAGATCGGAGTGAAAAGGTACTCTCGTTGGAACTTATAGTGCGCGCTGAGCCGTTTTTACATTGGATCAAACTTTTCAACCCTCCTTTTGATCCAGACCGCCGTTGAAGTTCTCCACTACCTGTTCTACATGATTGTTGGTGTGGTGACTTGTTTTGTTTCAATTTGAAGTCAATATAACTTTGAAGATATCAAGTCGATGAGTCGTATTAGATGATATTTAAAACCATGCTCCCAGTTGGGCTTCCTCCCATGATGAATACTTCATATTAACATCATTCAAAAAATAAAATTTAAAAATTGGCACTATATTTTTTGTTAAGTTTATCGAATTTTATTCACAACTTGATAAAGTTCAGCCAGTCATATTGAGCTCCATTGGTAGGTCATGGGGTTGCTATAGATGGGGTTAATTCGGGAAGGCATGTCACAATATGTTGTCCTTAGAGGATGTGTGTGGATTATTGTCAATTTCCCATCTTGTGCTTGGATGATATGTTGGACATGATACATGGAGCAAAGGTATTTTCGAAGATCAAGTTGAGTAGCGGATATCATCATATTTGTATTTGTCCAAGGAACGAGTGGAAGATTGCATTTGAGACAGATATGGGTTCTATGAATTGAAGACCCATGTTTAAGATGCGAGATGGGTTGTATGAGTGGTTGGTGATGCCATTTGGCCATTCAAATGCACTGATTATTTCCATGAGGTTGATGACATAGGTACTCCATCCTTTCATGGGGGTAGTTATTAGTTTTATTTATATATTTTGCTGATATGTTTGTTTTGTCATAATTCATGTATTCACCTTGATCATTATGACAAATATTAGATGTATTATTGAGGGAATCACTATTTGTAACTTGAAGAAGTGCTCCTTGCTTGTCAACATTGTTATGCTATGGGATATATGGTGTCTATAGAAGAGATCAAGCTTGACCATGAAAAAGATCACAACCATTACGAAGTGCCCACGCCATGAACCCTTTCCAAGGTCTGTTCTTTCTATTGTCAGTTGACATTCTACAAGAGATTTATCTAGAAATTTAACACTATTGTTGCCCTTGTTACCAATTTCATATGCCATGGGAAGTTTGAATAGATCAAAAAGGTGGACAAATGCTTCATTGCCATCAAGAAGACAATGACAGAGGCTCCTGTTCTCGTGCTTTCGAATTTTAATAGTCTTTGAGGTTAAAATGATATTTTTAGTGGTGGTATTGTTGCAATGTTAAGTTTGGAAGGAAAGAAAATTGTATTCTTTAATGAGAAGCTTAATGATGCATGTAAGAATTGCTCCATGTTTGATCTTGAGTTCGCATAGTGGTCTGGGCACTACAACATATGCGGCATTACTTGATTCATTGGGAGTTTATTCTATACTTAGAGCATTAAGATGTCCGAACTCCTTGAGATTGAGTGCTCACCATTCTAAGTGGACAACCTTTCTACTGAAATATACCTTCTACTTCACAGAGTAGGAAGTCAGAACACGGTGATAGACAGTCTTATTGGTGGCACTTGCCATGGAAGTTATGGAATTTGAGACATTGAAAAATACACCAGTGGTCACATTCAACAGAAATGTCAATGATCGAGTGCTGGGATCTTCTAATATGATAGATTCTGGTGCATTGGCCATCCATGGTGGGCCATCAGATCAACAGTTTGGATCGTCAATCCCCAACTCAAGGCCTAAGGACAATATTTGTATTGGCCTAGGATGATATGATTTCTTTTGCCAATAGGATTCAGGTTGAACTTTTGTCAATAGGATTTAAGTTGATCTGTTATATATATTTTTTTTCCTTTTTCTTTTGGATTTGTATTCAATTGCTGCTTGTCTTGGAATTATAACAACATTGTTAAAATTGGAAAAAAGAACCAAGAGGAGAAACTTTTACTCATCTTAGTAGATTGGCTCTGGACATTATATATATGTACGGAGTACAATAGAGATGTAAAATAGCCAAACATATTCTTAGCCAATTAAAAAGACAATAAAAGTGAAATAATCAAGAGAAATAAAAGCAAAAGATTGACCTTTTCCTTTACAATGCTAATGGTTAGATTATTTATTTATAGATGGCGAGATTGCCAAAACAAGTTTGATTTTTGGGCTATTTCTGTTCCACAGCAAGGCCCATGTTTTTTGATGATTAGGAATGACGCACGTGTGCACACATGTACAACTAAAATGGATGAATCAATTCTGTTTGATAAATTGTGGCAAGTGCACATTGTAGTCTAGCCCTTCGACATATTGATGTTTCTTGGATGGCACGAGTTCCAAATGTCAAAGCGCCCTAAAGTGTTTGGCATGACAAACTCCAAAGATCTAGATAGTGGGATACTTACACAAATAATATAATTTTAAATAAATTGATAAATAATACTAAAAGAGAAGAAAACAATGAGGACATAAAAGTCATGAAATTTTGAACAAAATTGATGTAATCCTAGTAAAAACCAATCGGTAGTAGTATAAACTAACAGAATCAACTAAGAAACATTGAAAGTCATAGTAATCATACCAAAAATATAATCTTGTATGTACACTTGCAATGAATGATTGAACATGACTTACTCTCCAAAAAAACTCAGTGAACCACAAGCAAAGAATAAAAGCCAAAAGAACATGACTCATGAATTGCCCATGGTGCATAATAAAATATTTTGAAGTTTTCTGAAGACGGTTGCTCACTTTTTTGAAGTGGAGCATTGTTTCGATGGTTTTTATGCAGAGCTTTGTTGTTTTTGGAGTTTGTAGACATTCGATGGACTCTTTATGGAGAGAATGGACATCAATTGTATTTAGTTAGCCGGTTTTGGCTGCTCTGGATTGGTGCTCTTTTTTTTTTTTTTCGTTGTTTGTTCTTGGTTTTTGTGAGCATTGCTGGGTGATGAGAGGGTCATCTGCGCATCTCAGGTCGCTTTTTGCTTCATATCTTTTTCTAGAGCTTAATTGATGCAGGACATGGAAATTAAACATGATATGTAAGATTTCAGACTTTAGATCATACTAATTTAGAAACATTTACAAAACTTCCACATCTCACATAAAGTCAAGCATTCAATCAAGGGGAATCCACAAGGGTCCAAGCCTACACATGCTAGGGCTAGATCAATTAAAATTACAGACCAAACAATGATCAAAGGAGAGTGGATTCATCCACACATGCAAAGGATTATTTCCTCAATCAAAGGGATTCACATGTTTCAATTCGGGAAAACCTAGGGTTTCAAAACTGGAATCGAACTTGGGGATTTGAGATGATCTAGGGTTAGGGTTATGGAAATAAGGTGAAAGAGGAGTTAAATAGAGACGAGAGGGAACTTGTGATCAGCCGCACGTGTGGACAGCAAGCAGGCTTGATGCACGTGCGTGGATGGCGGCCCGCACGTGTGTGGGGCCCACGAATCTGGAATCGGCCAGCTAGGGCCTTGTCGGCCAGGGATGGGCCACCTTCCCTCCAAATTTCAGGCCAAACGGATGATCGGTTTGAACACAGTGCTCCGCCAAAGTTTCAACCCTCCTGTAGGGCCAGATTCTGGAAATCTGCTGCAGGGGAAATATTAGCTGCAAACGTGGGTGGATTTGATGAGGGGATGACTTAGGAGATGAGGAATATGGAGGGTAGGAGATGGGGGCGATTTGGGATGGGTGTAGCTTCGCACCACAGTAGTTAGCCCTTCGAAGAAGGGAGGGTTTCGCACCCAATTAGGTTTCCACAACTCAGAGAATTAGAGAAGCAGGAAAACGCAGAATTTTATTAATCATCTTCAATGAAAAAAACCTTCAAGGGGTTGCTTATTTATAAGAAAAACCTATACTCCAAAAGCCGCGCCATGTGCGCATACTATTACTTAAAGATGAAGTAATAAAAAATAACAACTAATCAATGCAATCTAAACCGTTCATGATGTTCCTAATAACTGTAATAAGCAAAACTCAAAGTCCTAGGTCACCTAGGGTAGTGGGCCACGATCATGAGATCCAATGATGGGTCCACCCCAAGGAACCAAAACACAGTCCTCTGTCTAGGAGGCCCTCCATGGATGTCGTCATCGATCCATATCGAAGGTGGGGCCCTCCTTGCGTACGTGCGTAAGGGAGGCGTGCGTGTGCGCAAGATGTCCCCATCATTAATGATATGGTTATCTTCTCAAAAAAGAAAGAAAAAAAGTCATAATAATAATAAATCCTAGATTAAGATGGATTCCTTTTAAATAGTTTCTTCAACATCAAGAGAATGGGGTGAGGAGTGAGAATCTTCTCCTTGACAAAAGAAATTTACAAGCAAAACTTTAAGAGAATGTGTCCAATGTTTTGAATATCAACGATATCGGCCGATATATCCCACGATATATCTTGTATCCCACCTATGTGATACGAAACACACAGGTAGTGTCGATATATCCCACATGTTCGATTCGGTGAGCATTTTCAATTTTTGATCCCTTATTCTTTTTTGTTGAAATTATGTTTAATCAGTGTTAAATGGTTATAAATTCATTGGTTATTCATGTTTTGCACGAAAAATCATGAAGTTGGAGCTTTGATTTTGATATCCATTGGTTCTTCATGTTCTCCATTTTTTTTTTTTTTTTTCGAAAATTTCCTTCAACTAGCTGTCAATTGAGACTAATTTCGAAGTATTTAGGAGTATTTGATAAAATGATCATCACATATACTCTAATTTTAATTTTAGAATTTGAGTGTAGGTGGTTTGATTTGGGAAAAATTCAAAATTCCCCAATTTCTCCCAAAATGCTTGCAATGTTGTACTCCAAGCATGAAATAAAGCATGTATGAGGGTCAAGTCCTTGTCAATTTTGGAAAAATAAAAAATATTTTTAATTAAAAATTAATTAAAAAAACATTAAAATATTATTATTTTTGTAAATTTCCCTTCAACCAGGTGTCAATTAAAACTAATTTCAAAGTATTTAGGAGTGTTTGATGAACTGATCATCACATACACTCTAAGGGCCTGTTTGGGAGTGTGGATTCAAAACCCCCTGGATTTGAAATCCTCCTATTGTGTTTGGCACCCTGGATTTAGAATCAACTTTAATCCAAAAGTATCTATGCATGGTATATTTACAGGGGTTTGAATCTAATTACTAAATTAACTTTAGTATCTCTAATTAGTGAACGTATGTAATGTTTGACACAGTGGTTGTAATAAGCCCGCTGAAATATATATTTTGCCCGAAAATAATGAAATTCCAAGTCTCGGATGGGCCACAAGCACAAGATAATGTCCGAGTGACTAACCAACGATTTTTTACCATTGATTTACATGGACAATGTTTGGATGGCGCTGATCATTATATTAAAGTAATTATAGTGATGCAATTGATAATCTAATTGTTTTGGGATTATCATTAGTGGGCCATGTGCCCAATAGATTAATAATCTAGTGACGCACATGTTACACATGCAACTCTTAGAAGGATTTTAAATGTAATCCAAGCTTTCACTGTGGCTTTGAAACCCCCCCCTGAGGGGATTTGAAACCCCCAATTACTTTATGATGCCAAACAACCAGGGGATTTGAAATCCCCCCAAATCCATGGTGCCAAACGACCCCTAAATGTTTTGCATTCAATTTGAATATAGTTGCATTAGTTCAGTTAGACAATGCATAACTTAGAACCCTATACAAAGGAAACCTATTATGTGCACTTCTTTTTTGAGGTGTTATGATTTAAAAGTGTGTATTAAAGTCTTTTTTAACAATCTCTGAAGTTCAATTGAAAAATTCAACCATTTTTCCAATGTTTCCCCTTGTTTTCCAAAAAGTGTGATAAATTACCTGATACAAATGATATATCCCTTGTGATAACTGATATGTATCTGTATCTCAGGGATGCGATACCGATATTTTGAACACTGAATGTATCTTTCAAAATAAAATAAAATATGAGAATGTTTGGAGACTGCGGACACCTCACTCAGAAGTGTCGAGCATGTGGCCCTTTTCAATGACATCACTAAGGGCCTGTTTTTTGCGCACATAAAAATGAGTTCATCTCATCTTAGTTAATCACAATTATGAATTAGAGATGAATTTTTTACGGGGATTGAAAATAATTTTCATAACCAACAACTTATGTAATTTCTAATACAGAATTACAATTAACTAAACTGAGATGAACTTATTTTTCTGACTACCTAACAAGCCCTAAGATAGTTTTTATCGATCTTGAAGTGGTGTGTACTGTAAGGACTGTCCAAGTGTCCCCAAGTGTTTGGGAAGGCAAAAACCAGAAAGTAGATGTGTCCAGGTAACATTGTATAATATCATTTCTCTTAAATTCTAGTTCTTATTTGAGGTCTTGGAGTTTCTTATGACGCATAACCATGGTGAATCTTTTCTTTTCTTCTCTCTCTCTCTCTCTCTCTCTCTCTCTCTCTCTCTCTCTTTTTGGTATGGAAAATGGTTCCATTCCTTATTTATGTCCTTTGCATGGAATTATTATAGTAGTTTCTTATATTCTGAACCTTTTCATGTGATAGAGATTATGCGGATCTCGGGCACAGTCTCAAACCATGGATTTGGAGATTATGACAGGCTGCGGCATAGAAGCCCCAGCCCCATGGCTTCTGGAAACCTTGGCTCGAATCCCGGGGGAATGGGTTTAGGTGGATGGAATGGTCTCCCGCAGGAGGTAAACAGCCATGAACGTTGTTAATTTCAACAACCGTTTTGTCTTATGCCTTCCATTTTGTTTTTGCTGGCACTCATATTTGATCTAGAGGCATTATACGATCCTCAGCCCAAGGAGTTTGAGTTTGTGGAAGTGAGGTCCACAATTTTTTGATCAGATTCCAGATCGTTGATTTCACGGATACATGGAATCCAAGGCAAAAGAAAGGAAAAGAGAACAATGACCGAATGATGATTTCCATGAGAACTATTGAAGCATGGATTCCATTTTCGAGGTCTTTTTTGCATTGCAAGTGGAAATCACATATTCCTCTAACAATACTCACCTAGTTTCTTCTGCCAAGAATTCAAATTATGAAAAAAAATGTAATGATTGCTTGGTGGAATCTGCCTTTTTCTTTGCCATTCGGCACCTTCAAGGAAAACCCTCTTTTCTTTACCAGTGTTTTGCATGGAATCCATGGTTTCCAAACATGGCTTAAATATTTCCTAGCAAAATTTTGGCCTTTTTTTTTTTTAAATCTCTTGAACGGGAACTGTTGCTCTAATAGTTTCTGGAGGCCACTGCTTTAGGATCTCATCAAGGAGATCTTCGTGATGGTCTATACACAGCCAACTGTTTAGATCACAAACTATGGGCCAAACTTCTATATATTCAATGCCTGAGGATACCATGCATATCCTTTTTGAGTACTTTCTTATTTTCTTCTTTTCCCTTTCAAATTTAATCAGATGCATGTGGGTTCACGTTTGCTTACTGTTAGTGCACCTTGGACTAGATACTGTGAAAATGCTGAATTGTTGATTTTCTAATCCCCAATGCACTGTAAAATGTGTGGCCTTCTTCATGAGTTGGCTGGCCTGATTCTTCGCTAGGACATCTATACACAGCATGTGCCACTTGATGAACGACTCAGATGTCCTACTGATACTCCAGGTTGGTATGTTCCTCTGGTGTAGAGCTGTGTCTGACGTTGTGGGCTTAGGCAAACATCTGCTCGTTATGTTGAGCACCTACATTATCTTCAATGTCAAAGCTTCCAATTTTGGGCTGCAGAAAAATCTTAGTATCCGTTTTATGCATCATGAATCCCTGCAACATCCAATGTAAAATTCTAGTCCATATCCCTTGTAGTGGTCTGTAGTTCCACATGGTCTTGAAGGTGGATAGAACTGTTGTATCTGCCCAACTGCTGCTATATGTTTTGAGTGATTTCAACTTCTGATGTCTTTTCTTGGAAGAAAAGTTATTTAATTATTTTTTATTTTTTATGATTTTCCATTGCTAATGCATTTCAAAGAGTGGTCTTTCTTGTTTTGGAGGAAAATGTGCCATGTGGATCACACATGCAAGATCCGGGCAATTCATCAGGTGGGCCTGCTGCGGTGATTGTCTGGCTCAAAATTCAGGCTGATCTACTTTCAGGTGGCCACCCATGTATGACCAATGGTCTATATTCAATTTCCATCCCAATTGATGAGCAGATTTGCTGGTTTTCTCGGATGGGTCATATTCACAGTGGGCCCCCCTTATGATTTGTGCCACGCAAGTGTACTGTGAAAATCCTCTCCGTACTGATTTTCTGTTGCACAGTTCCTTGGTGAATTGTGTTCACCATTCTAATGAAAGGAGAAACCTTGCTTCATCTTATGTTTTATTTTCTATTGAAGTTTAGTTAACAACCATTGTTGAAACTAGATGTCCGCTTTGTATTTCAGCAGAGGTTAGGTGTGCCACAGGGAATGACAATGGATTGGCAAGGAGCACCAGCAAGCCCAAGTTCATATATTGTCAAGAAGATCTTACGCTTGGAAATTCCAGTAGATAGTTATCCTCATGTATGTTATTATCAGCTATTCATGTTGGTATTATGCAATACTTAAAGAGTTATCATAAGCCTTCACACACCTCTTGACACACACATGCAGATAACATAATGCACGGCTTGGATGTCAACTGGCACATGGCCACATGTAGAGATGCTTGTGGGCTTAGTAAGACTCTACGAGTAATATGCTTGGTGAAAGATTCATATAAAGACTGACTAATTTTATTTATCATCAGTTCAATTTTGTTGGTCGGCTATTGGGTCCAAGGGGCAATTCACTGAAACGGGTGGAAGCTTCTACAGGCTGCCGTGTGTACATTAGAGGAAAAGGTTCAATAAAAGATCCAGGCAAGGTAAATACATTTTCTTTCACTTTGCTTTCACCAGATTATCATCTCAATGAGAATTTGGTGACGTTGTTTTATAGTTTTGACATCTTCTGTTTGTATTGACAAATGGCGTGCTTTGAAGTTGGATTCAGCGCCGCATTATGTGAATGGTTGAATTAAGCAGCAATAGAACAATTTTCTTTTTCCTTTTTTAGCACTTCTAATTGCTCAAAACTTTTATCTTTTTGGCATATTAGAAATATTGGCCAAACCAATTTCTTTAAGCATATGACTGTTTAAAACTAAAACCAAGGAACACATAATAGAATATTTGGAATGTAGCTACATCTTTGTGCTAATGTAAAGGATTATAAGCATTTTTAGAGGTAACTGAAATGTTATTGAGAGGCCGCAAAAGTGGAAAAGAATACAAAGATCAAGAAAACAACCATGGGGAAAGATCAGCGTTCAAAGCTGATTTAACAAAAAGCGCCCTGTCAGAAACAGCTAATCTGACCAAATGAATGATTTTTGCAACTGAGAAGTCCATGTTTGAAAACATCAACTGTTTCGAGCCTTCCAAATATACCAAAAGATTCCCATTGCCACCAGTCTCCAAATGACTTTCCGACACCCCCCATGCTAGGCCCACAGAAGCCGATCAACCGACTTCGGCATGACCTAAGAAATATGAAAAATGCGAATGAATTGCTCCCAAACCTTACTGGCTAAGGGACAATGGAGGAAAAGGTGGTCAATAGATTTCATATCCCTCATACACATCAAGCAAGTGTTTGGGAGGATGAGAGATCTCCTTTGAAGATTGTCTATGGTTAGGATTCTTTTCCTTTGTGCAAGCTAGACACAAGCCACAATCCTCGAAGGAGTGCCATAAGACCACTGACGGTAGGGGAAGGAATGCGTCGAAGAAGGCTTAGCAATCAACTCATAAAACACGTGCATGGAGAAAACACCGGAACTATGGGTTATCCAAATCAACAAATCTTCGTCTTGAGGTGAAGGCAGATAAGATAAAGCTTCAGATGGTTGAGCAAGGTAAGAAATTCCTCGAATTCCCCATTCGATAGGTTCCGCCTACAAGGAGGAGACCAAACAATGGATTTGCCAATAGACAAGCAACATTTTTCCATTGTGATAGAAAAGGGTCGGGGGCAAGATGGGCCAACCCAAGAAAGCAATCCTGTAAGGATCTATCCCCACACCAAATGTCGATCCAGAAGCGAATATGATTTCCTTTTTCCAAGAGAGAAGGAAATTCCCAAACGGAAGAGATGCTTGAGGTGGCGGCTATAGCTTTCCCTACATAGGACGCATAATAAAGAGAAAAAGGCCTTATGCCCCAACTACCCGATTGAGTACCGTATTTTGGAGACAAGAAGTTCCCTCCACAACTTGCCTGCCTCGGAGCCGAACCTCCAGTTCATTTTCCAAGAAGAGCTAAATTCATAAGATCCAATCTTTTCCAACCTTCTCCTCCCTCATTAGTCACCTTGCATACTTCTTCCAATTTAAGTAAGTTGAACTCCTTTTTATCTCCGGTCCCCTCACAGTGGAAGTCTCTTCTCAATTTCTCAAGTTTATCCAAAACTGACTTTGGGTTTTGGTTAAAATGAGTTCATTTAGTCCCAAGATGTGATTGAGAATTATGTTCAAACTGCTGCCAAGGATGGCATAACACAGCTTAATGGTGAAATAATCTGTCAGCTGAATTGATTATTTCACCATTAAAAACCTGAAGATATTTAAAACTTAAAGAGGGTATTATGCACTGCTAAGGATATGGTTGTAAAGCACATTTGGGTTCCCAGTTTGTACAAGTAGGCCCTAGGTTCAGTAATCCAAACTGTTGATATTGTGGGTTCCGTTGTTTTTGGCCCATACACCAATATCTTCCAGATGGAAAATCTAACTATGAATTGGTGGTCAATAGATAATGGTTAAAAGATAAAACAGCGGTGGTTCACATTCGACTGAAAGAGAACTGAATATTCTATTCCTAGGATCTTCCAATATGGGGGATTTTTTTGGGGGCGCATCAACAATCTGCCCCATCTTACAATGGTTCAGATCAAGGGACCATGGACCCTACTTGTACACTGAAAATTCGACACTGTACAAATTCCCAGCCTGTGCATTAAGCTGCACTTGCATGATTCTGGCTTCATGCTTGTATTTTCTGTTTTAGTTTTCCCTCTCTCCAATTGACCAGCCATGCATCATGTGATGGTGTTTCAATTTTGTTTCCTCTATACCATGGTGTGCCATAATGGCTGTTATGTAAAGCTAACGGTGGCAACCGTTACATGTTTGTAACAACCGTAGGCCGTTACAGAAAAAATGACCCATAACGGCTGGTACAGCCCCTGTAATGGCCCGATATGACCCTCGTAAAGGCCGTAACGGCCCTATAAAGAGGTGTCGGTCGGTCCTAGAAACGGCGGCAGCGGCACGGGGAGTTAACGACCGGACGTGCTGTAACCTAGGGATCACCAGGCAGCTCTTTCGGCTGGGTTATATTTCTGGGCCAGGTGAGAGGCAAAGGCCAAAAGAGAAGATTGCCCTCCCAGTAAGGAAGAGGGGAAAAGGTGATGTCATCTATCTTGATCAGTTTCTTGAGACTGTCAGCCGATACATGTTTTTCGGGTTCATAGAAGCCTGAAAAATTAAGATTTGTGGGTGTGCAGTATATTCAACTTAAAGCGAATATTTTATAAACAAAAAAAATGAAAAAAAAAAAAGTTCCCTTCACAGTAGAGGATGGTATATAATTCCTCATTAACAAAATTGACTTCTTTTAATGAGTTATATATAATATCTGGGTCATTTCACATTTGTTGTTCAAAATGGCATGTTGTTCATATTTGAGTGCAGCCGCTACCAATATCTGCCCATTTGTAATCCTTAAGAGTCCTCCAATCAGTGGCTACATAGCCATCACTTTGGGGGATTTTTGCATTAACATCGACTGTTGGTTGTTGGACTCTGTTAAGTGTCCATTTTTTTTTTTTTTTTTTTTTTCTCTTTAAATCCTCAATAGGCCTCCAATCAATGGCTGGGATCACCCAACCATTGTAGTTTTGGGCATGCCTTGTCCACACTACTCTGAATGATGAAAGGTCTGATCTGGCATAAACATCACATCTACAGATATTGAATGCTTGAAAACTAAGATAATATGATAGTACTGGATCATCTCTCATCGTACAAATTACCTCAGCCACTGGGCTTTCATTGCGAGGCCCATCCTTTGGTGATTTGTTTATCTGCTGAACCCTGTTGGGATGAGTGATGGACCAAAAATCTCCCCCTACATCAGACAGTCCCAGCCATCTAAGCAGTGGACTGCTGGCCATTGAATATCGAGTGCTGGGTATATTTTGCAGGCCAGTTATTAGATAGATACTGTTATCCAGTGGGGAAGTTTTCTTCAGCATCAGCCATCCATGGTGGGGCCCATCAGATGAACGGTATGGATCGCTGAAAGCTTTTCACCTGCACGAAGTTCCCGCCAAAGTGTTAACGCTGGCAGTTCCAGCCACGTATTTTATCTCCTTGTATGTTATGTATTGTGATCTTATATTAGCAGTGGTAGTAGTTTCTGCTGTTGTTCTTGTACTTGTAGCTCTTATGTTCCTAGATGTTCCGTTTCTAACCCATTTAACAGAAATTTTCTTGATATAATTAGCTTATTTTTGTGGCATTGGTTGGACTATGTATTTTCTTTTTTCAATGGGAGAACTTAAAAGAGCTCTGTGAAGCACAAATGTGTCTGCAATAAAGCTCGCGTACATGCCACACATGTGCTAGCATGGTTCGATAGTTCCGAGATTCAATCTACTCATCAGAACAAAACTATGCTGACGCCCTAGCCCAATAATCAGGTTGATCAACTTGTCAGGTGGGCCACAGTTTGCAAAACAAATGTACGGCTCTAAAAAACTTGGATGGAATTTTCTAACCCATCGATCCATTCCCAATATTAGGGTGCACATGACGAGTGAACAGGATTATTTTGGGAAAACATGTGCAAGGTTGGACTAACTTGATGGGTGGATCCCCCATCTCTCCCCCCCCCCCCCCCCCCCCCATGCGCGCACATGCACAACATTAACGAGCACTTTTCTATGGAATTGGGATTGGTAAAAGCATTTTCTCTAGGTTTTCCTCTCCTGTTGTTTTTTTTTTTTTTTTTTGAATATTAGGAAAATTTCTAGATGAAGGTGATGCTTACATATTGAAAACTTGACCATGATAAAGGAGGAGAAACTAAGGGGAAGACCAGGCTATGAGCATCTGAGCGATCCGCTGCACATCTTGGTTGAGGCTGAGTTGCCTGTCAACGTTGTTGATGCAAGGCTGAGACAGGCACAGGAAATTATAGAAGAACTGCTTAAACCAGTGGTACGTATCTCACCATTAAAGAAATACATTATTTTTGACAGTCTTGACTCGGTAGATTTTTGTATTGGTTGAGTATGTTGTGTATGCTATTAAACCATTGATTGGTGCAATGTATTTAAATTGCATGTGCAGCGTAATGGTGTCAGATCTCAACTGTTGATTTGGATCCTTGGCCTCCATTTCTGATTGTTGCCAATATTCTTTTCCACCATCCATCAACAGATTGCAGATTGAATGATTGAGACTCTGGACAATCAGTGAGATTTTGCTGTTGTGCCCAATCCACAGTGGGACCCACCCATGGTTTTAGATAACAGTTTCGGGTTGCAACTCATCTGGTTCAGAAACCATTATGAATCACTAAAACCAGTACAACTCGTCCAAAATGGGCCGCCGCCGAGCTGATACAAAATAATAATAATAATAGTAAATATTTAAAATTAAGAAAAAAAAAAAAAATCTCTTCTTCTTGTTGCTTGGAACAGGAAAAAAAATCATACAGAGAATGAAAAAGCATATCTTCTTGTTCTTCTCTTCTTCTCCACTCTCCTCTGCTCTTCCTTTCTTCTCTCTGCTATTTTCTACAGCTTCGAGAAATATCTATTGCCCCTCCATGTCCTGTCAAATCGGTATGGTCAATGGGAACCATTGCCATGCGTCGTATCACATTGGGAATTAGCAAACGCCATTCCCTACTTAATCAAAGAAAAAATGTCGATACTTTCGCAGAGTAGGATGGTTGATATGCAGGTGATAGGAAATCATACACATGGCATACGTGTAACTCAAATTAAACCATCCATATCTTGGGACATAGATTGATCACATCAATTAAATGTCGTAACTGGCTGATTGGTGGACATTAGATGCATCACTGAAATAAGTAGTAGTAAATAGTTCAAACTCTAGAAATAATGTCTGTTAATCAGAGGCAGAGTTCACTTTATTTGACTTTATTATAGGGTGATGACCTATCCACAATGGATTCCACGATTTGAAGGGTTTACATTGTCTTGATGTACACCATGTGTACAAATTTTGAGTGCATGTGTATCAAGCATCACACTCTCTGCCCAAGTATCAAATAACTCTACTTACATCATAAATAGCTCTTACTCCCCTGAATCATCATAACTTGCCCTGAGTTGGACCGAGTCGAGGATAATTCCTATACGGGTGTGACCCAGACTTGTATAGACCGAAATGATATGATTCGGCCGAAACCAAGGCGTATGGGATGATATTTTAGATTGGGGATCCACCTAATGAATGGTCCAGATCATGGGCTTCTATGCCCTGTGTACAGATTGAGTGCAATGCACCAGGTAAGGACTCCGTGTGTAGTGCGGTGGTTTGATTTTCCCATAACTACATAGCGTATACTATTATATAATTCCAAATCCTTCTTGGTACATTCAAGTAGATTTCTGCGAACCAACGTTTTAGTGCCCGCTAATGGGATTCCTGCAAGTGTAATTGATGAGGCATGCTGCCAACGTTTTAGTGCCCGCTAATGGGATTCCTGCAAGTGTAATTGATGAGGCCTGCTGCAAGCATGCCAATGTGGCAAACGCATGCAATATCCTGGTATTCATCAGGTGGGGCCAACCGTGAACATGCTTTGGCCCAAAATATGTTTGTGGTCCATTCACCAGGTGGGCCTGTGTGTATTTGAGAGCAATGAATGGTTAGAAAGAATTGATCAGTGGTCCATGTTGGACATATACTCGTGCAGCCCACCTTGCAAGTGAACTGGCATGATATATCCACCATGAAGGGTTTATGGTGGGCTCCAGCTGATGAACTTTCCCTTTTCTCATTCCTAATATCATATAACAAGTGTCTTTCAAATGTTGGCGTTAAATGGGTGATTTTTCAGATGTTGCCATGTCTCTGTGTCACGTCAATATGGAAGTTACACTTAACCTAGCCATTTTTCCTGTCAACCTGTGATGAGTAGAATCTCCAAACTGTGCAAAGGGTGGCCCACACCATGGTGATCACCTGATACCACTCATACGGTGGGCCACAGCATTAAACTGAGTCATTCAATTGGCTGTTCGTTGATTTTGATGTTGTGTCCCGCTTGATGAGTGGATCAACCTAATTTTCATGTCAGGTGACAGTCATGGTATGGCTCACCTTCTGCACGGATTGGATATTCTACACATGACATGTTGGTGGGAAAAACGTTGTATCCGAGCTTCAGATACAGCCCCCATATTTGATCATTTCTCAAAGAAGAGTTGCTACTGCTAATTGTTGCCTACCAAAAGGCGAACAAAATGCATTTCTGATACAAAAAATAAAAAATGAAGAAAAAGAAAAACTAGGAAGGTGAAACAAAATCTATGCTGAAAATTGTTTGGAAACCTCACTTGGAGTGTCCAGTATTTTTCAATGACATCACCAGGACACTGTACAAAATTTGAAGTATCGGGTTGTGTTGTGGAGTGTGCAAGTGTCCCCAAGTGTCGGCATGGCAAAATCCTAGAAAGTAGAATTGTCCAGGTAACACTGCCAGGGAGGAACTTTGCACTCCAGATGGACTAAGTTGTGTGGATGATATGATTTTGGGGTGTAAACCTGCCATTTTGATGGAATCCGATAACAATGCTTATCCTGAATGGGCTGATTATTCTTTTATCCTGTAATTAGCTTGGGTGGTGCTAGCTCTTCCTCTGTATAGTTTCTTGCCTTTTTGGCACTTGTTTATAGCAGACTTTCGTTATCTTTCAAAAAAAAAAAAATGCTTATCCTGAATGGAAAAGGATGTATCACCGAGTACCTGAGAAATCTAGATCCAATGGTTTTTTGGGGTACATCTAAACATTACCAAAAATAATTTGATTCCAGTTTTGTATATATTTACAAGTTCAATTTCTGCCATGGTTTAAGCTTATTAGGCATGACAAGTTAATCTTCTTTAGTTATGCGTGCCTGACTGTCCGTTTGGTTACAGGATGAATCACAGGACTACTACAAGAGGCAACAGCTACGGGAGCTGGCTCTTCTAAATTCCAATTTTAGAGAGGAGAGCCCTCGGCCAAGTGGTAGCGTTTCCCCCTTCAATACAAGTGGAATGAAGCGTGCAAAAACCGGGCGGTAGTGAGTTGTATTCTTCTCCAATGCTTTTTATTTTTTCTTTTCCCAGTTCCCTTTCGGCCCAGATTGATAGCCTGCTTCAGCTCATTGAGCTTCTACTACAGTCGGAGGAGGGGCTATCAGAACTGGCTGGTGAGTTTGCGTTACGGGTGGATTTTTTTTTCTTTCAACAAAAAGGGGGGAAAAAAAAACAGAGAGAATGCCTTTTCAATATCTGCTGTAGTTTTTAATTTTATTTTTTATATGCTGTATTTTGAGTTTTGGTGATGTTTGTTATGCTTGTTGTATACTAATAAATTAGAATATCTAATTGGATTTATTACTTTTGCCGTTATTAGTGACTTATGATTAGCTTGCTTGCGTGGAAAGTGCATTGACAGTGAATTGATTCCTAACTGTTTGATAAACTGAAAAATAAGCTCTGAAAATTAATGAAGTGCTGAAAACTTAAAAAGTGCTGAATTGTAATTTTGAAATAATAATTTTAGAGATATTTTAGTCAAAAGCGAAAAGAATTTTTAATGCACCATCAAGCATTCAGCCTTTAGCATTAAGTGTAGGGAGGGTTGCTGAAAAAAAGACCCATATTTTCAGTGACAATTAATTTAAAGCACTTAATATGTTGGATTTGCCAAAGGATATGAATCCGTGAAAATCACAGAAAATATCAACTTTGAGTGATAAGTGCTGAAGGTAAGTTTTATGAAATGGCCATATATGAGACGGTTTTAATAGGATATGGTGCCCTCTACCACAGTACCACACCGGTATGCATTTTCGCCCCCTGGATTGCCTCCCATATGATGATCTGAACCGATTATTCATTATCCTGATTACTGTCTCATTGAAGCTGTGATAGTATAATCATGGTTTCATTTTACTCTTGGATTTGAATATGAGCCACTGATAATTTACTTTTCAATGTTCCTATCTCATCTTCATATACAATCATCCATTCTGTAAATTTTGCTTAGGATAGCGCTGTGACTCAACTAGTTGGGATCAGAGTTGCCAGGATTCAAGTAGCCTTGCAGCATGTTCGCTCTTTTTCTTTCTTTCTTTTGTTTTTTGGTTAGCTTGTTAGTACACACCCCACTTGTCGATGTCGAGGCCTTGGTGTTGAAATGAGGTTTATCTTCACTCAGTCTACCACTTGAGCTATGGATCACTTATTATGTGACCGGTTTCATGATGGGGCTCTGGGCTGTCAATGGGCTGTGTTGTTGGGTTAGGGTGGATTTTGAACTTTTTTAGTAAGCCCTTTTGCTTGTCTAGGGTCCAGCCCATGACCGCTGTGGGCTGATTGTATTTACAGCTCAGATTTGCTATACATGTAAGCCAATGACAGGGAAAAGAAAAGAAAAGGAAAAAAAAGATGACCAGTGTAATATTTAATACCTCTAATTACTCTTTTGTGGTAGTGAAATGAAAGATATTTGGGTGGACGATGATGGACATGCCTGCTGCCCTGATTTTGAAGTGGATAGGCTAGATTCAGGCTTGCCCGGTTTGAGTCTGTTCGAAATATTGACTTCATGTAATTAATAGGTTAACCTGCAATATTTTAGTCCAGGTCTATGTGACCTTATCACCAGGTTGAATGGTAATTAACCATCACGGTGGGCCCTTGGAAGGTTTCAACAGTGGTGTCATTATCACTGCTGATTCCTGTGGTGTGGTCCACTTGAGCCTTGGAACCGCCTCATTTTTGGGTCTGTACCCTAAAAATGTATGGCAAAATGGATGGACGGTGTGGATAAAACCCATACATCACGATTGCCCCCTCAAGAACCCGTCCATTCCTAGCTAGGGATAGGCGCGTGTAGAATAATACCCAATCTGCATCCCACCAAAATGGGCCTTAATTAAATTTGGTTCGGCTCATGGCTATTTCTAAGCTTAGGGTGTTTTTTTTTTTTTTTTTTCTCTCTCTTCGGGGAGCCTTGGACTGGGATCTGGAAATAGCTAATCTGGGTTGTTTTTTTTTTTTTTTTGGGAGATGTGGCAATTGGGTTTGAAACTTGCAAGTTGGCCAGGTCATCGGTTTGTCCGGGGCCCTTTAAAGAAGGTTCAATACTAGGCTATCTCAGTACCGAGCCCTACAACTTAGGCCAAACACGTGTGCTGGAACTGTTCATAACACCGACCCGACCCGCACAAAAGTCTTCTCCATCGTATGATATCCTATTTGACCACTAGGGCCCCAACCCAATTAAGTTGTAATCATCCATTTACAACCACCAGATTGCTCCTTAGAAACCAACCTTCTAATAAGGAATAATCAGGGCATGGCCCGTCAATCTAACAGTTTAGATTCACGGATGCCACCTATAATTATATGACGATGACAGGTGATAAAGCCACACACACAGATATATATATATATATATATTATATATATATATATATATATATATATATATATATATATATATATATATATATATATATGTGGGAAAAGGTACAATGCGCTCGTGCAGTTCAGCAAGATTTATATATATAAAAGAAAGAAAGAAAAAGGAGGGGGTGCCGCTGAACCATTGCCCTCCCACATATCCCTCTCCGGAAAGTGGCTAAACGCCCATCAACTTCAATCGCGGACCAGTTGTAAGGTTTTAACCGTACCCATTCTTTTCATACGAGAATGAATGTACCACTGGTGAGCCGAACCGGCTTGCTTCTCATTCAAAATAGTGCTTTCACATGCAACCCAGCTCTGCACGTGATCCTGTGTTACGTCCACAGCCTCGGACAGGTCTTGTTGGACCTACTCAACGTGCAGTTCAGCAAGATTTGTGGCCGACGAACATGACACGTGGAGCTTGGTTGCACATCATCATATCACATGCAACGGTTTGTGAGTTAGAATTTGTGTTTGCAATTTCCAATTGCCTGAATATCAACCATCATACCATGCCTCTCTATCTCCTTATAACGTGATCCTTCCAAATTATGGTCCTAAAACTGCTTACTCGAGATTCAAAACCAGGCAGATTGAACTGGGATCAGCAAGATTTCAAGTCCCGTCTCTGAGAACACGATCACAAGCTTGACAAGATCGACAGGATTTCAAGCCCAGTCTCTGAGAACATGGTCACAAGCTTGACAAGACCCACTTGAGTTGGGCTGACTCAGTGTAACTCAACCGAGTTACCAAGTAATTGGCCTTTCAGCCTGTAATAATTAAATAATAATAATAATAACAATAATAATAAGGCAGCCCACAAGATTCGTATCTGCCACAGTGCCTTTGGCAGTCCAACCCTGCTACTAGCCTTTCACAGGCTGAAAAGTATGCATTCTTTCTTTGGATAAATATAATATTTATTCACTCTTATATTCTTTGATTATTAATAATATAACATCGAGTTAAAGACTAATATTTATTCACTCTTACATTCTTTGATTATTAATTCAGGTCACCCAAGTCGGGAGAGTTTTCAGGTTTTTCAACAATATTTCAATATTTCAATGATAAAAACCTTGCAAATATGATCCATGTTGGGTAATATTGCAAATCAAAATTGATGGTGCACCATACCATTTAGCTAAACTGATTATTATTATTAACTGAGCCCGTCACAAAAGAGTGAATCAGAACCATATACGATTAAGAGGAATTATAGGGTCCAATGAGCTTCAGAATCGCAAACTGGTGACCCCACTCTCAATGGGCCGAGCTGGAAAATCCTAGCCCTTGCATCTTTACCTCTTCTTCTTTTTACTTGGTAAAGTTTGCCCACTTTTTTCTTGTAAGAGGGCATTTGCCTCCTTATAATCGAAATGTTAGGATCTTCGGATCTGAGATTCTGGGGGCAACCCGATCCAGTGAGCCAGCATATCATCTTCTTTCACTATAACTGTAAAATGAATCCAACATGCAACCGAATCCCGCACCTCAGGTTAAATGCAAAGCCTTTTGGGTTCCAACCTACCACGTGCCTGATCCAAGCCATTCATCCAGTGGGCCTACCAATGGGCTCAAGAAGAATTTTCCTGCATGTAGAATCGGTTCATGGTCTACCTGATTTCTGACCACATGCATGGCAGGGCGCACCAGATGAATGGCCCAGATCCTGCAAATTGCTTGCTTGAAGAGTCAAGAATTCAAAGCATTCAAATTTCCACCTGGAGTTTTTGATATCCACTGTTCCATATGGATAGGAGATACCCACCTGGACAGCATCTGACAGCAGTTCTTTATGCATGGGAGATACGGACCTTGACAGTGTCCAACCACAGTTCTCTATGGATGGGAGACACCCACCTCGACAGTCTCCGATACAACATGACAGAGTTCAAAATTACATAAACCTGTTGAGCACTCATCGATCAACAAAGGCAATGTATCTTTCTACCATCAGCCTCTCCAATTGTCTTTCAGCCTTCGTATTTCCTTCAGTGCTTCGACAGGAGACTGGCAGTTCACTCTTGTCTGGAAAGAAGGTAAAAAAAAATTGTTAAGATAGAGAAGAAGATGAAGAACAAAGTGTAAAAAGAAATATGTTCTCATCCTTTTGTGATATAACAAAACTGAAATCCATAGACATGGAAGTGACCTCATTTTGAGATCCAAAGAAGCACTTCTAGCAAGAACAAAGTCGTAGCATTTTATATTTTTCAGTCTTCCTAAGCACACATGCACGTCTGCATGCAGATGTGGAGGACAACTGAGCACATCATTAGGTGGACCCTACCACGTAGTTGACCATGCCAAAAAATCCAGCTAGTCAGATCATCAACTGGACCA
Source organism: Magnolia officinalis (assembly GCA_021015155.1). Lineage (NCBI taxonomy): Eukaryota > Viridiplantae > Streptophyta > Magnoliopsida > Magnoliales > Magnoliaceae > Magnolia > Magnolia officinalis. Next base: position 51,758,088 of record JAJHSJ010000001.1, read on the forward strand.
TCTGATTTTTGGCCCAGTTCATCTTCATGTGGGGCCTACCTGATGTGCAGTAGGACGTTCCACACATGCTAGTATGGCATTTGTGGGGATACATAGGGGTGCATCTGGAGGCATAGCAAACCCTCAAATCTTCTAAAGAGGAACTATATAATGCTCATCCCAACGTCATCCGGACCCAGCACCACTCTTCCTTTCATTGTTCTTCATGAATTAAGAAATGCACCCATAAGTGGAAATTTGCAGAAAACCGACTGCTACTATGTTGTCCTCTTTGACAAACAGTAGCAGTAACTCTGTGATATTCAATTTTGCATCAATGAAGTGACCACTTTGAAACAAACATTCAAAGAGGCGTATCAAGATGCATACAGGTGGGGCCACATTTCGGTAACACTGGGGATCAGCATTCCATATAGGTGAGAGCCATATTTCAATGATTTGGACTGATCTTGTGGGGAATCACTGGATGGGACATGGGAGATGCTGCAAAAGGCACCCCTTCAGAGAATCCAACCAATCCTATTCTTGGCCCACAAACAGTTGGTCAAAAACATATAGGTAATCAACACCAAATGCAGAACAGGAGGAAACCTACTGGATGCATGGGAAAAGGGATTTGTTTAATGGAGGAGATCTTTTATCAAATGCCCATCCATGAAGGGGCCCACCAGATGAATGCACCGGACCACCGAAAAGGACGTCCCAAATGCTAGCCCAAAAAGAAATGCAAAGGGTTCATGTTGAACATTGAACAATCATTTTCAGAATATGTATCCATCACACATATCTGAACTTACTTTTTTGAAGATGGAAGAAAGAAAAAGGCAACAAAACACCACCCCCCGGCGACAAGCCACAAAAAGCCCAACCCCCACCCACGAGCCCTATACTAAGGAGAGGCCGTCACCCACTGATAAGCAAGAGATCTAGTTGAATAGAAAACCCCCTACGGATTACCACGGGTATCCCGTAAACATTTTCGAAATACAGTACATAATTCATCCTTTTAGGACCAATATCTTGAATTGATACGTTAGGTACAGATGGATTGTACCTCGTAAATCATAGTTCTTTGAGATACCAGGTATTCTATGGTTCATTCCACGTCAATTGCCAATTCTTGGTCACGGAGATTCATAAATGATTTGGATTAATAATCCCGTTGGTACTGAAAACATTAAACAAACACCCAATAACTTTTTGGATATTGTAAGGAAATTTCGAAAAATGTGAAAGAAGTACCATTCAGGTAATATTTCCAGAGTTGTAAATGGATCTGCTGGTTCACCAATCATTGACGTTTCTAGAACTGCTAGGCCTATGTTGCATGCAATTGTACCTAGAATGACTACTGAAGAAATATATAAACGAGGACAGAAATAAAGCATTGGGTCGAAGTCTTCTTTGGTGTCATAGCTGTATAGTCATCAACTCCTGGGAACAACAATTCCTGTTGGACAAAATGGAGTACCTGGAGATAGATACAAAAGCTTTGTATGCGAATCCAAAAAGAAACAATACAATTGGTCAAAATGCACAATGAAGATCATATCATATCATTTTGCATTTCTTGACAAATATAATCTGTTTTGCTATTCTAAGTGGTTATTGGAAGTAGCGGCTTCCAATAACCCAAAATATGTGTAAGTATCAACATCGATGTAATTTTGTAGAGAGATCAGAATCTGATGAATCAGCCTGGACCTACTCACTAATGGGATGCCCTAACACATTACTGCCGACCAGTTGATTTGATTGATTTAAAGATCAAATTCTGTCTTTACAGGAACTGTTTTTTTTTTTTTTTTTAGAGAGAACTGAAATTTTATTGATTTTTTTAGAGAGAACTGAAATTTTATTGAGAAGCTTGCATAAGCGAGAAAATAATACAGGCCCAAAAAACACTAACAAACAACTTGAGAGGAAGGGCAGTCGAGGCTGCCTTTACATAAACCGCCCATTCTAACACTAGCCTTTTTCTACTTTAGATATAACCTCATTCACCCCCACATCCACATTCCAAAAACAATGACCATTTCTGGAACCCCAAATAACCCATAACACGACCATGACGAGCAACTGCCAGAAGACTTTCCGAGCCTTTCCAACACCACCTCCATGCCAAGCCCATCTTCCAGTCTTTGGCATGACCCAATCCATATGAAATAAAGAAAGGAAATAACCTCAAACTATCTTGACGAAAGGGCAATGAATAAAAAGATGGTTGATCGGTTCCTCATTTCCCATGCACATCAGGCAAATATTAGGAAGAACCATCACTCTTATTTGAAGGTTATCAATAGTAAGAATTCTTTTTTCTGGCCCACCATCCAAAAAAAAAAAAAAACCGCAACCTGGGGAAGGGCCCCATAAAACTAATCAAGTTGCACAGCTGCACATTTCGGAAGAAACGATCTAGGACTAGGAGCAAGATTATTGACAAAGCTAAGCAAGGGTGCATTCTATCATCGTCTCACTGTCATAGTCTTGTCCCAACTATTTGGGTTGGTTTATCAAATTCTGCTTCACCTATTATTCATATCTATAGCACTGTCCTCAGTAACCGTACAAGCCTTCATTAGCCTTCTCACCACCTCAAGTCAAAGTCCTATTAGGCCTTCCCGCCATCCTCCTTTTTGGCCTTTCAAACTCTGATTGAAGTTCTCCTTAATGAGTCCATCTCCAATTTCCATAGCACATGGTCAAACCATTCAATTTGCTTTCCGTCATTAGATCTCCTATTGAGGCTATTCTTAGGCTCCTTTAGATGACAATATTCTTGAATCTATCCTTCTCAGTCTTCCCCCACACATCTCAACATCCCCCTCATCTCTTCAACACACTCAAGTGCATTCAGTATTTAAACAAAATAACCCAGTGGCATGGTCCTTCCCATAATGATCAGTATTCCAATCTATGAAAAAAGAAGGCAAAAAAAATTAATTAATTAATTAATTAAATGACCTTATTTCACAAAAGGATGATGGATAGTTTGGTCATCTTTAAAAATTGGGTGGTGTTATGGTCATTCGCATAAGCCTGGTGAGTTCCATACAAATTGACCATGACAACAGGGAACCATGAGAGAAACCACCCTACCTGTAGTTCCGGAAGATCGACCCGCATGAATGGATTGGTTTCCAATTCTTCCCCTATGGTAGAAGGGATGGTCGGCAAATTCCCCTGTCGCTGGTGCTGGGCCCATGAGAGTTTCTCCTTTGTCTTTCCATTCTCTGGTTCAACTGTCAATGCAAAGTGCAGATTCTTTTCTGTGTACTGAAACAAAAGAAACAGACATCTTATTGTTTTCCCAGCAAAGAGAATAGCTAGGGTGCTCAAAAAACCTTTTGAGTCATAAAAGAACATGCCCCTCCAGATATGGTCATGGAACATAATTGATGTATCTGTTTCAACAATTTTTTGGCTACATCTGTACTTTGTTTTCTGCCATTGTTACATGTTACTTATGTTTCTCTTTATATTGGGTACATTTTTCTGTATTTCACACTTTCATGCACTAAGATACATGACTATAGTGACGTGTAGGCATGTCAGGTTCAATAGGGTTCAGTTAAGTCAAAGGTGAGCTAGGATGACGCCTGAGGCATTTTGGGCCACTTGAGCCTCACTCACTCCCTAGGAGAGGCGACATCCCTAGGCATGCACCTAGGCACAACACTCCCTCACCCGCACCTGGGTGCAATTCAGGAAAAATGGGAAGTACCAACTATGGCACCCCAAATGAGGGGTATTTCAGACATATTAATACCCATTAAGGGCGGAAACACTAAGGGCCTGTTTGGTAAAACTTTTTTTCAGCTCTTATCACTGAAATAGGCTATTTTCAGTGATTTTCCCTTGCTCAAACTGTTTGGCAAATCCAAGAAATTAAGTGCTTAATTTGGATTTTCACTTTAAAAATAAATAAATATATAAAAATTTTAAAGTGATGCACGACAATTAACCACTTGCTCTAAAAGCTCGAACTGTTAGAGTATGGCGAATTAATCCTTTTATCTCATAGCCCAGGCCCCACATCTCATGGGTTTTAAGACCTCGGCCAAACCCCCTTCGTGGGCCCCAAATCACATAGGCCGCCCACCCCGAGTGTGTCCCTGCATCCCACGGGCTACCCCACTCGAGCCTGGTGTGAAATGCGCATTAATCACCCCTGGTGAGGAGTCTCGAACACGAGACCTCTTCCGTGGGCCGCACCCACCCCGAGTGTGCCCTTGCATCCCACAAGCGACCCCACTCGAGCCCAGTGTGAAAATGCCCCTGCATTATAAAGCTTCCCTCCCTTGACTCAACATGAAATGCAGTAAGTGATTTTGTTTAAAATATTTGGTCACTTTTGACCAAAATGTCGTTAATTTTTTTTTTTTTTTCTAAATGACAACTTTACCCTTTTGTAAATGACTTCCGTGGAAGCTTTGAAAGGACTCGGATTGCAAAACACTTGGCAAAGTTCTGTGGGCCCCATCATAATGTATGTGCTATATCCACAATGTTCATCCATTTTTCCAAATCATTTTCTGGCACAAGCCCAAAAATGAGGCAAATCCAAAGCTCAAGTGGACCACGCCACAAAAAGTAGTGGGTACAATGACGTCCACCATTGAAACCTTCCAAGGAGCCACCATGATGTTTATTTTCCATCCAACCAGCTCGTAAGGTTACACAGACCTAGAAGAAGCGAAAACACAAATATCAACTTGAGCCAAAGCTTTTGTGGCCCCCAAGAAGTTTTCAATGGTGGGGCATTCAATCCCCACTGTTTTCTATGGTGTGGTCCACTTGAACTTTGGATCTGCCTCATTTTTGGGCTCATGCCCTAAAATAATCCAACCAAATGGATGGACAGTGAGGATATGACACATACATCATGGTGAGGTACAAAGAACTTTGCAACGTCAACACGGTACGTAGGTGTCATGTTTGAAAGGGAGCAAATTAAGTGTTACCCAAGTAACATGTTAGTGGGTGTTACCCTGACCGTGGGGCTCACCTTGATGTATGTGTTGTAAATCCATGCCATCCATCAATTTTTCTAGCTCATTTGAGGGAGTGGTCCCAAAAATGAAGCAGATCCAAATCTCCAATGGCCCACATAGTGGGGATTGAATGCCACCATTAAAAACTTCTTGAGGACCACAAAAGTTTTGGACCACGCTGATATTTGTGTTTCCCTTCATCTAGGTCTGTGTAACCTAATCAACAGGTTGGATGGAAAATAAACATTAAGGTGGGCCTTAAGAAGTGTTTATTGGTGAATGTTCAATGACCACCGTTTCTTGTGGTATGGTCCACTTGAGATTTGGATCTACTTCATTTTCTGGACCATCCCCTAAAATGAGTTGGGAAAACTGATGAGCGATGTGGATGTACAACATATACATCAAGGTGGGCCCCACAATCGGCGTAGCACCCACTATGGTGTTACCCCTACTCCACCAAAATCGGAGACTCATTCTGTAGTGATCCCTCCAATCAGTACTAGAAAAGCTTCGTGGGCCCACCACGATGTATGTGTTTTATCCACATCGTCCATCCATTTTTCCACATCATGCCCTAAAATGAGGCAGATTTAAATCTTAGATGGACCACACCACAGGAAACAGTGGTGATTGAACGCCCACCATTAAAAACTTCTTGTGGGCACAAAAGTTTTGGATCAAGCTGGTGTTGGTGTTTTCCCTTCATCTAGGTCTGTGTGACCTATTCAATAGGTTGAATGGAAAATAAACATTATGGTGGAAACTGGGAAGTTTTTAATGATGGCATTTAATCACCATTGCTTCCAGTGTTGTGGTCCACCTAAGATCTTGATGTACCTCATCTTTGGGATCATGCACGAAAATGATCTAGCCAAATGGATGGACGGCTTGGATAAAACACAGACAACATGGTGGGGTCCATAAAGCACCAAAGAATGCTTTGTATCAACCACTTAGTGTGCTTGTTCCTTAATGATACCAATCGAAGGGTTATGATTATTCTATTAAGAAAAATAGAGTGCCTGGTCCATGGTGTGGCCCGTCTCACCAGTGCACTTTGATCACAGAACTAAAGGCCACATCTATATTGTCACCTACTTGCCTCATTACACAATCAATTCATGTCACTGCACGTGGCAAACATGAAAATCCAAACTATTCATCTGCTCGGCTTTATTTGATGGACAAAAGTATTAAAGTTTTATTGGATTGGGCATAGGTGTGCCAAATTTGGAAGCATGGCAATAATAGGCTTCGTCTCATACTCTGCAAAAGATATTGGGGCAATATTGGCAAATATGACAAACTACCATTTTTCAAACATTTGTAATTTGTGTTTAAGAAATAAGATTTTGTGAAAAAGTGTTTATTTTCAAATATCATGACTTTTTTCATGTATTTTCATACACAGCTAGTCAAATCCAAAATTTATATGTATATATGCATTCTTATAAATTTTGAATAATTTCCATGTTAAAATTGTGATAATTTATCGATAAAATCAGGGAAGATAAGCAGCTGCCAATATTTTGGAAATCTCGCCATATTAACACAATCATATGGTTTAGTTAAATTTTCATGAAAATCTAGCGAGATTTTCAAAATCCCTTCAATAATCGTCACATGGGTTAGTAGGGCTATATGCTATAAACAGCTTTACAAGACCTAGGGACTCGTTTGGAAGATGTGTATTTGCTGACATTAATGCTGCATTTCGATGATATGGTAAATATGGCACTTGCCTTTTACAGCCATTTCGACATTGGACTTTTCCAACAGCATGTTTTTTTAGATACACGATTCGGTGTCCAACTAATTAAATTGAATGCTAATTTTCCCAACTATACAGTAGTTAGTACAAATACATTTTAGCAAACCAAAAAAGGGTGCATTTGATTATTATAATCAGTGTATGTTACTCAATTCTGCAAAATTTAGGAGTTTTTTATTTTTATTTATTTTTATCGTTAAATATGGATGTTTCCAAATAAGCCATACGAAACAAATTCAAGAAATGTTCTACCTCATGACCACAGAAAACTCGAGTAGGTTTCGGCAAAGACCCCAATGTGACGCATAGCGACTGATACATCTGTTCTGCTGTACCTTCAAAAAATTTCCCACAACCAGCAACAAACTACAACCAAGGAGAGAATAACAAAAACTTATTTAATGGTAGAGTTGCAGAAATTCACACAACATGACTCGCAATCAAATCAAAGTTACAGATCTAGAATTATGTTCCAATTCAACGTTGTATAAAGATGAAATTAATGAAAAGAATATTAGGATACCCTTCTCTCTACTTACCAACGTATCTCCAGTAAACACAGCTGGGTCTTCTTCCTCTTTGCTTGTCACATAGTAACTTATATGACCTTTGGTGTGGCTGATGGAAACATGTTAGTTGAAACCAAAACTAAAGACTAGCATTTCTCCAGATATCCATTTAGTAATACATAAATCATTATCATGATAGCCATGCCCCAACAATTTGGGATTGGCATACATTCAAAAAATAGAAATGAGTCCACCTTCTTGGTTTCTGGCTTGCATCTAAAAATCTTTGGTGGAAATATAAGTGAGCATTCAATGATTTTTTAAAAAGAATCGTCAATTTAAAAAGGTCACAATTATCTCCAGTTTACCCTGTTGATGAAAATCCAACTTACGTATTAATGTAGGGGCATTTTCACACCGTGCTCGAGTGGGGTAGCCTATGGGATGCGGGGACACACTCAGGGTGGGCGGCCCATGTGAGTTGGGTGGCTCGTGTGAGGCAGGTCCCACCCGTGTGAGGCGGTACCCATGAGATTTGGGGCCCACGAGGGGGGGTTCGGCCGAGGTCTTAACACATGCGATGTGGAGCCTGGGCTATGAGATAAAAGGATTAATTCACCATGCTCTAGCAGTTCGAGCTTTTAGAGCAAGTGGTTAATTGTCCTGCATTAAAGTGGTATCAAAGCGGGAGATCTCATGTTCGAGACTCCTCACCGGGGGTGATTAATGCAGAGGCATTTTCACACTCGGCTCGAGTGGGGGGCGGCCTGTGTGAAGCAGGTGGCTCGTGTGAGGCAGTACCCATGTGATTTGGGGCCCATGAGGGGGGTTCGGCCAAAGTCTGAACTCATGCGATGTGGGGCCTGACCTATGAGATAAGGATAAATTCGTCATGCTCTAACAGTTCGAGCTTTTAGAGCAAGTGGTTAATTGTCCAGTCCATATTAACCGATAACGGTCACAAAAAATATTTAATGAGGATGCAGGGACACACTCGGGGTGGGCGGCCCATGTAAGACAAGTGGTTCGTATGAGGCGGGTGGCTCGTGTGAGGCGGTACCCATGTGATTTGGGGCCCATGAGGAGGGGGGGTTCGGCCAAGGTCCTAACCCATGAAATGTGGGGCCTAGGCTATGAGATTAGGATTAATTTGTCATGCTCTAACAGTTCTAGCTTTTAGAGCAAGTGGTTAATTGTCCAGTCAGTATCGACTGATAACAGTCACAAAAAATATTTAAGGAAGAAACCGTATCGACCCCATAACAAACCATTATGGGCCCATAACAACTGTTACACGGCCATTAAGGGCCATTTGCTTTCCGAACAAGCGTTGCAGCCCCATATCATGTAACAACTCCCACCATTACCATTACATAACGGCCATTACGGCTGTTATGTAACTGTTCTTTAATACGATGGCGTCCAAGGCTAATTTCAGTATTATTTTACATTAGTTGCTTACCTCCTATGCGCCTGGGTGGGGGCAGCATCTCATTGTGTTTTTCTTTGTTTTTTATGTTCTTGTTGTTTCCTTTTTGTGGCCTTAGTTTCAGGATGCTTGTTTGGTTGTTTTGCATAATTTCCTATCTTTTAATATATCCTCTTTGATTGCTCATTAAAAAAACAAAAACACTACTACAAGAAATCAACAATAATATCGTTGATCTCAGATACCTGCGATATTTCACATGACCATGCCACCAAACTGACACAGGAAAAATCATGTGGCCATGGAAATCAGATCTGCACACCAATGTCCACCAGCTAGACTTTATTTTCGTGCAAGTTAAAAGACTACATGTTGAGTAGGGTGTGAAGGGTATTTTGTTCTTTTCACTGTATGGTCAGTTTGTTATTAGAGTTAGAACTTATTAGTAAAGGGTTAGTGTGACTAGTACACAAATAACTAAGACTAGAGAGAGGTAAGTTAGGGTTCTATAAATACTCTGTTTGAAAAATTGGAAAAAGAATTTTAGAATTTTGTAAAGGTTTGTTCCCTTAGAGAAAATCCAAAATATGGAAATGGAAAACCCCTATAGAAATCTTCAAAAAAGGAAAAAAAGGAAAAAAATAATAATTATAGAATGCTCAGGAAATGGAAGACTTGAGGAGAATCATGGAATCTAACAGTAATTCTACTGCTTGGTTTTAAAATGTTAAAAAGTCAACAGTTAAACAATAAGAGTTGTTCCTCATAACCGTGGAAACCTATGCTTAACATTTTTTTAGGGAATGGTTTTACCTTTTTAAGGAAAAACTAGAAAAAGGAAACCAATTTTCTCCTCCTTTTGGTTTATCAAACAGATAAAACTATCACATCAACGGGATTCATATTCTTTTCCACAATTTTTCAATGCGTCTCTCTAAACAAACAAACCCTAATGAATTTTTATTTTTATTTTCTCTTCTAAGTAGTAGAGAGAGACAGAGATTTCAATCTTTTTGTTACCTTATGCTGGTGTGTAATTGTTTATCGACCACCCTAGGTGGCTCACCATGATCACCAATGATTCTATACATGGCCTAAAATAGGTAAAGTAGACGATCTCGGTTTACCCTAGAAAAAAACAGTGCGTCTCTCTAAACAAACAAACCCTAATGAAAATTTCTTTTTCTTTTATTTTTTTTCTCTTCTAAGTAGTAGAGAGAGACACATATTTCAATCTTCCTGTTACCTTATGCTGGTGTGTAATTGTTTATCGACCACCCTCGGTGGCTCACCATGATCACCAATGATTCTATACATGGCCTAAAATAGGTAAAGTAGACGATCTCGGTTTACCCTAGAAAAAAATAGTGGATTGTTGCTAGCCTGGGTAAGGGTTGTTATAGGTGGCATCTGTACAATTGAGCACCATGTAGGAGAGAACGTACATGAGATCCACACCGTCCATCATGTTCACTACCTCATTTTCGCCATGGAAACCAAAACCTTGGTTGGATCAAAACTCAGGTAGGCCACACCATGAGGAAGAGTTGGGATGGGACATTTGCCATTAGTTGTGTATAGGCCCATTGTTGTTTCTATATCCCATCCAATCCCTTCATATGACTCTTCTCACCAAGACGAAACTAATCTCTAGAAATCACTCCACTATGAAGCTTAGGTGGACCACACTGTGCGCATTTAAAGGTTTTAGGTAGATTTTAAATTGTTTCCTATGGTGAGGCCCACCTGAATTTTGGATTAGTTTGATATTCAGGATCAAGGCCTAACATGGGGTGGCCCACCTAATGGACAAACTAGATCTCATCCACATAAAGTCGTCTACCCATGTCAGTAAATAGTCTGGGCCCCTACCGTTTTCACAACTTTATTTTAATTTGAAAAGGGTATCGTGGTCTTTTAAATGAAGTTTCTTTGTTGACCATTGACCAAGTGCATGAACAAAAGCCATAAAATTCTTATACTATTAGTGTAATTAGTTAATAGGAGGATAATTGTAATTATGCCATAAATATAGGATTGTAATTATTCCTATTTTAAAACTCAGAAAAACTTTACTCGACTTGGCCTAGTTGATTTGACTCGATCAAATTTCAACAGCACCCGAAATCAAATTTGATTTAGAAAAGACTTGACCAAAACTTGTTGATTCGACTCACAAAAACTTGAAAAACTCACGATGAAATGCTTCCCTAGCAATAACCCAAGTTGAATTTGTCACCCAAATTGCAAAAAGTTCACCATAAGTTCTAACAAACAACAACTCTAGAGCTCCGTCTGGTTGTATTTGCACCTTTTTTTTTTCTTTTTTTTTTTTATAAATAATAAACTTATGATATTCATTAATAAAAACAACAAATCTAGAGTTTTAGATATCCCAGTAAATCTAGATTTCCAGTTTTGATGAGGGTAAACCCTAATTCACCCATATCCAAGTATTTGACAATAGGTCTTGGGTACTCCAGTTTTTTTAGGGTTCCAAGTATTATAGGTGGACACAACTCTTTTTTTGAAGATTATAATATAATTCAGAAACTCAAAAATGAGACTACAAAGGAGAAAGGAGTCTCCAACTACAAAATAATGGAGGGCAAAAGCGACACCTGTGTGCCAGTGAAGCAATTGGACATGAGGAGCTCATGTTTAATTGATCCGGACTGTTCATTTAGTGGTATACATAGCTCAAAGTCTCCACTATGAAAGCAGCCTCAATGTCCAATTGACGCCTCAAAATGAATAGTCAAATAGGATAAGAAGAACATACCATGGTGTATGGAGGGACAATATATTCACATCAGTTCCTAACACCAGCTTATCACCATTTTCCAACTTATTAGTGCATCCCTTCACATTGTCTATTGACCCCCCAAAAACTTTAATTCCAGGAACCAACTGCTTAATCTTCTCATTCCCGCCAGCATGATCCCTATAAAAATTTGCAATTAAATATTTAAGAAACTCGACATATCCTGAATAGAGCTAATGCATAACCTATAAAAGCCATGGGCCAGGCTCTGGTGTGCATTTGCACACACTGCTTTAAATGGAGGAAACTCATCTATTGTATAGGTGCCACACGACCCTGCCCAGGACGAATGTAGTCCTAAAACCAAGCTGATCATACAGCCTTACCCATCTTTCTTTTCTTTTTCTTTTTTTCTGTTTTTTTTTTTTTAATAGTTGTTTTGATAGGTAAGCCGAGCTGGAACCCAAGGTCTCAATGTCGAAACACACCCTTGTCTACCATTGAGCTACGGGCTCGAACCGAGATGATTTCGCCCATTGAATTGGATTTCCGACCATTCTTTTTCTTTAATCATTCATTTGATGGCCAGAAAATGGATGGTAGGATGGTTTGAGATCTATGCTCCATTCAAATTGGGCCCCACAATCTGGATGGTTGATATACATGTATGACATGTGTATGTGGATTAGTCATCACCACTTGAAACAGTGGTGGAAAAAGACAAACCAGAGTATATATTGATGTGCAACCAATCCATATCATACTGTATCCAATGCTGCAAGTGTTGAAAAAAATACCCTTCTCGTATTGATGCCATATATGGGTTTAACCAGATCATTATTAAAACCTCAATTATTAAAAGGAAAAAAAAAAAACTAGCACAGGTAACGTTTCAACAGCTAACTAATAGCATCATCATACACAGAAGAAAAGTACTAGTGGCCTAACCATCCCCAATCATGCCCACATCCCATACGAATCTCCGTTTGGTCTTTGTACATTGATCAAAGTTTTCACTCACTGTCGCCAGGCCACAACTGGAAAAATACAGCGAACAGTCAGGACCATCCAATTGGAGAACTTCTACAGCGAGGTATGTCCACGGTTGGAGTCCACCCAATGAATGGTCCTCTTTCTTAGTTCTGATTCAAATTTCTTGCCTAACATTTTCATTAACAAATAAATTACAAATACAATTAAATGGAACCAATTGATTCATCGTAACTCAACACCTGAGCTTCCATCCAGTGTCATATGGCAAGTGGCCCACCAAACAGAAATGACAGCAATCGGGCAATATTGGTCGTCCGTTATCCAATGGATTGGGATCAAAATTCTAGTCTAACATGCCATGTAATAAAAATCATTGGACCCACTCACCCCGAGCGGCGGGTCCCTTCTCTACATGATTGGTTCAACCACCCAGCCCAAGTGCGGTTGGGCAATTCTCTCACAACCACCAGACTACGAGCCGAGTAGAAATGACGACACTGTACATGGGTTTGTGAGGGCGATCTCACACGCGTATTTGAACCAGTAAAAGAGCGTGTTCCCACCTCTTTCACACAAGCCTATGTGAGCTTAAGAAAACAGGTGTAAAGAGTACCAGTGATGATGAGTGGTGAGGACGAGCTTCAGATCAACACCATTCTCTACGGCTGTCTGCAGGATCTTCTCAGGCTCAACGGGATCAACGGCTGCTGCTTCTCTGGAATTCTCATCTATGATTCTGCAATTCCAACAATGGAGAGAGGGAGAGAAGAAAAGGAAAATCGGATCAAGAAATACAAGGAGAAATAAAACCCTAGCTGGAAATTAGGGTTTCTGAATATTAAAAAAAGAAGAAGAAAAAAGAGGAGAATTTTACAGGTATGCATAGTTGTCTTCTAAACAAGCAATTGGAACGATTTTCATCTCTCTCACTCACACTATCTCAGGAAGGAATTTGTAGCTGCCGGCGATGACCAATTTATAGCCGAAATACGCCACGTAAGCATGTCCGCGCGGGTAACGGATTGGCTACTCCCCCTGACACCAGCCCCGGAGCTGGTGGTCGGTGCTCTGTGGGGTCCACCATGATGTATGTGTTTCATCCATTCCGTTCATCCATTTTTAAATATAATTTTATGTCTTTATCCGAAAAATTGGAGGGATATAAATCTCAAGTGGATCACACCACAGGAAAAAAAATAGTGATTGGATATCCATCATTTAAATCCTCCTAAGGCCCGATGTACTGTTTATTTGACATCCAATCCGTTGATTAGATCACAAAAACCCAGATGAAGGGATAAAACAAAGATCAACTTGATCCAATACTTTTATGGCCCCCAAAAAGTTTTTAACGGTCAAGGTTCATTAAACACTGTTTCCTGTAATGTGGTCCACTTGAGACTGGGATATACCTCATTTTTTATTGTATTATCATAAATTGATCTACAAAAATAGATGGACGGAATGGATGAAACACATACATCATGGTGGGCCCACAGAGCACCGACCATCAGCTCCGGGGCTGGTGTCAGGGGGAGTAGCCAATCCGTTTCCGTTCGCGCGAGATTGTCTTTTCTGGCAAGTGGGGGGCAGGGTGCGGTAATCCAAACCGTTGGTTGTCGCAGGGATGAATTTCCTTGCAACGGGAGGGCATTCGACAGAACATCAGTGGTCCCACCGTGATGTCCGCGTGACATTCACTCAATCCATCACTTTGTATAGGATGGGGTATTGGGCCTCAGTTCGGATGGGAAATGTGTATATTTTACTTACATCTAACGGAATGCCTTCGCGACGACTCACCCATCGAAAGGGATAAAGAATAGATTGGTGAAGATGGGTTAGACTACTTAAGAGAGGGTTAATTTCTTCCTACCGTGAAAATAACAACTTTTATAATAATAGTATTTAGCTTGATTTCGGTCATCAATAAAATAAATATTAAAAGAAAAAATAGGAAATAAAAGATTAAGTGCCGAATAATCTTTTAGACTTGAACAGCGGTGAGATAGTTGTTAAGACCTAGACAGTTATAAAATGACCGTAGTTTGGCTAACAAACTATTGTTGTATCATATTTCTAATCATTTTATAAAAGTCAATAAGAAGGCGACATGTGCCGCTACATGAGAGATGAGATGATGAAAAGATCTTCAATATACTTAGAGAATTTTTACGGAAATTCAATGATACACGTCATTAGATGATTGATAAAGTAATACAACCGAATTATTTAAAATTTAACAAGCAAAGAGAAAAACACAATCGATCAGTTCAAGATATGGTAGGCGAACGAGAGACACAAAATCTAGTTGACAGAAGAGGAATAGTCACAAAAGGAAAAAAGCAACAAGAGAATGGTTTAGAGAGAGACTCTTTGACCACCTTAACCGCTAGAGCAATGAAAAAAGCATCTAGAATAATAAGTCGTAATAAAACTCTATAAACAGTAGAGGAAATCCACAAACCCGAACAATAATCTACAAATTCAACAGACAATCAAACCAAGCCTATTAATTTATTTTATCTCAGGTTATCTTATGAATAACGATAATCCAGTAGTGGTGATTCTTAGTTGTAATCCAAATCCATGCTCATAAGTTGGATTTGTTCTTTATCCAAGATCACACAATTCTTTCAAGAGACGCATTCTTGCAATTTCTCCTAATGACTGATTGTGAGTTTCTCCTTTTGTTTGATTGCACTGATATTATAAAAAGTCATTTATTGTGGAAGGCAAAGCGCAACCCACTTTCGAAATAAAAGCCTCACCCTCCGATTATCGCTAGATCGTTATAAAATTTTGCAAGTGGTTGAGTAAGCAATCGATCTTCTCATAATCTGGTAATATATATTCGTATTAGACATATCTGCTTATTTCGGCACTTGGAGTCAAAGTTGATCGGCTTGGATCGAGTCACTTTATGGATTATGGCACGCCCGCACACACTACACATGAAAGAAAACAAACCAAACGCTACCAATTTTGGCATGTCCGATGGGACTAAAAAACTACTTGGCTATCATCAATATTCATTTCGCACAGGTATGCAAAAAGAAAAAAATTGGCACGCTCGGTGGAACTCATTTACAAAGTATACTTACCGGTGAAGTAATTTCTCGGAATCATGAGTCGAATGGGCAGTCATAATGCTTCAATATCCACCATTAAAGTTGTTGTAGCCAACGGGCCTCTTGCTCAAGAGGAAGAGTTGCAAGGTCAATAGGTACCTGAGCAAGTAAATCAATCACCTAATTGATACCTATTCCACCAAACCCGGATAGACCATTGACATCCCGGTTGAACCTTTTGAGATTATGTAAGCCAGAATAGTTGATGTGCAAAGGGAAATTCAACACATCGCAGAATCACAAGTCTAGGCTGAACAAGGCTCAGATTGAAGCCTTTAATAGGTGGATAGTCGGTCATACCAAGAGCATGAATCGATTGGTGGCTTTGTTTGCCGAAATAGTACATGTTGCACCTCAGCAACATGTCGATACTAGTTCTGTTGGGAATTTGGTACCAACAGTCCAACCATTGCCACAGACATTTCTTTTACGGCGAAATACTCCACTTGTTCATGCCCTTGTTCCAGTGCAGGACGTATAAAATTCACCACCATCTATAAATTTCAGACGTCCCAAATGTATTCCTGTCCAAGATGTGCGAAATTAACCACCTCCAATAAATTTTGGGTGTCCTGAACGTGAGAATATGAACTTAATCTCTGAAGCCAGAAATCAAGGGATACTTTGTAATAACCGGAATTAATTTTGACCGTCCAATTTTAACCGTTGACCGTTGTATCAAACTAATCCACTATTACCGTTGATCTACATGATCAACCAATCCAGTCGTAACGGTTGATTTGAACATATCCAAACCAACCAACCATTAATGAGTAAATTCAACCATGCATCTGACTATACATCCAAAGAAACACCCATCTAACCGTTGGTACGCTGAAAATCGTTAACACACTTATCCATCCATCTAAATCGATCGTCCATCTTGTTGGTCATGTGGCCACCAACAATTTTACCTGTCTATTTAACCACATATCTAATGTGGTGTCTATGCCAAAGGTGTCCACATTACTTACAACCGTTCATCATCATTTTATCTAACACATCCTCATATCTTACCCATCCATCTCATCTCCAATCCACATGTACATTTAAAGTCCAGTCGCCGATCACACAAAAGTCCACTTAACCATACATCTATCATCAATCCATCTAACCATACATCAATCATCCATCCATCCATACCATCCGTCATGCATGCATCAAATATTATCATGTACACTCGTTACATGTACACACCTTTCACACATGTGGCATGCATGCATCATATGCACCTTATGTCCATACACATGCATACACATGACACATGCATGTGGCACACATGAGATGCATGGAGCACGTTTGCATTAGACCAGCCCACGTTTAGAAAAGAGAGAAAAACGTGAGTAAAAGGCATAAAACCGTAGCAAAACGACGCTTCTTAAATTCACATCATGTGTGTGAATAACAACACCATAAATACATGAGAATTGTGGAATGTGAAGTGAGGTGAGGAAGTGAGGGGAGAGAGAGAGAGAAGAGAGAAAAAAAAAATAAAGGGTCTTGCTGGTTATTCACGTGAGAAAGAGAGAGGGAGAGAGAGGAAGAAACAAAAAGAGGAGAGAGAAAAAGAAAGAGAGAAAAAAGATGTTTTTCTTTTATAATGTGAGTTTTCTCTCACATGAAATTTTAATTAATTAATTAATTATTTGTTTGTTTGTTTAATTGTTAGAATTAAATTTATTTAATTTTCTTTAAAATTCTTTTTATGATTTAATATTTTTTTTTTCTTTTTATTTATGTACTCATCTTAGTTATGATTGATTCATCTGTTTGATTTTTTTTTAAAATTATTTTTACTTACCAAATTTTTAATTATGTCATTTGGATTTTCTTATTTATTTAGTTGTCTTTAATTTAAGTAGCATGCTTTAATTCAACCTTAAAAATTGATTATTATTAACCATGCATTAATAATTCTTTTATTTACATTTTTGATATGATGAAAAAGAAAATTAGTATTTAGATTTTTTTTTTTTAAACAATTGCAGAAATTTTGAATTCATACATAATATTTTTTTGACTCTTCAATCTAATAAATTATGTTGCATTTTATTCTTCTACATAGAATTTTGATTATGTACGAATGGTTTTTGAAACACCGCGTATCATAGATTCAATCGAGGAATAATAATCATGAAAAATATATATTTTGAAATATTTGATTTGTCATTTTAAAAATAAAAAATAAAAATCATGCACCATCAGAATGGTTTTTGAAACACCAGAAAATAGGTGAGGCAATCAAGTCCTCTAGGTTGAAATCCTTAAAGCGTAAATAAGTAGGGCGATCAAGACCCTTGGGTTGAAAGTCCCACAAACCCAACTGGTACTTCTTGGAACCTCTACTGTACCCTTTGGGTGGGTGAGTATGTCAGGATTACAAAAGGCTCATGCTATCAGGTTTGGTAGGGTAGTAGTCTGACTAGCTAACGTACAAATGAGTCCATCACCAAGTGCCCTTTGGATGGGTGAGCATGTCACGCAAGAGGTTGCCATTGCTAGGTTAGGAGTTGTATTGACGTGGGTGTTGGTCAACCAATGTAAAGTGACCCTGGTATTAAAAAGAATAAACCACACTTGTTATTATGGATTATAGCATATGTTAATTTCATGTAACATCCTGGATTTTCATTGTTTTGAATTTTCAAAAATCCTTAAAGTTTTTTAATTAACTTATAATATCACTTAATGACCATTAACACTCTATGTTAGTTTATGCTAGGGTGGACCAGTCTAGTTATGATGGGGCAAAATGCGGGCCGTCAAGCTAGATAGTCCGTTTACACCTAGCAACAGCCCGTGTGGGCCACCCAGCGACCGAGGAGGGTTAGAAAAATCTAAAAATTTAGGGAACTGAAGATCTCACTGGGCTTGTGGTCCACCGCGGACCACGGACCTAGTGGACACGCAAAATTAAAATCTGACACTTGTCAAATGCACCCCACCAATGCTAGATTGGAATCTGACACTTTGCAAATAAAATCGAGATACCAGGCTTTTCAGCCGTCGGATTTCTTTCAAATTTACGGTGAAGGTTTAATGTATTTTTCTACGCCTGTCCACAAAATCTGGGTCCCGATCGTGGCACGGTGACCGTTGATCGTAAATCGGTCCCGTACGATCAAACCCCATATCCGATCGTTTTCAAATTTTGCAAAGCCCTTCATCGGGCCATAGGGCACCTATCCTAAAAGTTTCATGGCCAGAGGGCCACCAGAACCACTCCAATCACCAGAATGGACCCCACAGGGCCATTTAAAGAATCGAAACCGTACGCTCAAACCCCATATCCGTTCATTCGTTTGTTCTCAAACTTTGCATGACCTCTCATAGGGTCATGAGTCACCTACACACCAAATTTGGTGGCAAGAGGAGTGTTAGGGCCACCCCAACACCAATAGGGAGTCCTAATGGTCTATTTTGGAAATTTGTGGAAACTTGGGGCCAAAGAGCCCAAGTCTAGAAAATAAACCCTAGCTCTCTCATAACTCTATCATTCACCACAACCACCAAGGAGCAAAGGGAGAGCAAAAGAGTAAAGAGAGAAGAAAGGGTGGGTGAAGTGGAGCAATGTGGACCTTAGATCGAGGTGGGGCCTAAGGAAATCAACCCTTTCAACTCCCTACCTCTCCTCAAAAGAGAAACTCTCCACCACTACCACAACAAACGTCCGTTGGTCGTCTAGGTAAGATCCTTCACCCATTCTTCTTGAAATCCATGTATTGAGAAGAGATTGGCTTGGATTTCTCACATGCAAGAGTTTGTTTTTAGGGATTCCGGCCGATCGACCCCAAAGCCCTCATTCCTAAGTCGTTCTCCAAGTCTCCAACGACCCATAAGTGTGGACTATTATCCTTAGGTGGCCTAGCACCAATTTTATTACGAATCTAATGATTTGGATTGTTTGGACGCTATATTTGGAGAATCTAGAAGAATCCTAGGAATTGCATGTTTGTTGGATTTGCATGGAATTGTGTGTTTGCTTTTCATATGATGATGTTCTTGCCTCTCACATGATTTTGTGTATGGATGATCTCATGCTCATGCCTTGTTGGATTTTTCCTTATAGTGTTGCTTCTTAGTATCCATGATTCATTACTCTTGTGCTTATGATTTCTTAAGATGAAGGAAGTGCTTAACTTCCTCACCCACACACATAACTCACATGCACTTTATTTCATGATATTGTTAGCCTTGTTTGCTACGAGAATCTAAATTGTATGTTGAGTATGAAACTATGATGTTGTTTATGCTGGATGATGCATTAGTAGTTGCCATGCTATGAATCACTGTTCATACCCTTGGGTTGGTCGGAAACATGAAGAGAGACGGTAGTCCCATCGGTAGGACTATACTACGGCAAATCCGTGGGTTTGGGCGGGTGTGTACGGGCAGCAGTAGTTCGACTACATGGGTCCCTTGTACTCGATGTCGTTCGTCACATATTCGCCTGATTCGTGCGGTCTAGCCTACTAACCGACCAGCCCTATTTGTTAACCTTATTTGCTCACATATGTATGGAACCTAGAACACCCTACCACCGTTGCAGCCTACCGATAACCACTTAAAGTTGATCCACTGCCTCGTGAGCCGGGCATGGTGGAATGGGACACTGTGTCCGAGCTGTCGGCTTACGCTGGGGTGATGCACCTCCCCGTAGTGACCACGAGCGATCCCTTCCTTTTCGCACTCCCCATGTGCTTGGAGTCGGGGATGGGGAACCCGACGGGATCAAGGATAGCGGGGTCTCGGCTTCACACGTTGGGGGTCCTTGGCCTCACAACCAGATTAGGGCATTGATACGTGGGGTGTACAAGTTTTCCAAACCTGCTGGATGAATGGACTCAACTAAGAACTCGGCTAACACGATCACATTACATTGCACTAGTTAGGGTGGCGACTCGGCAGTCGAGGTCGATCTGAGGGAGTGTTGACATACGCGATCGTTAAATGGAGTCGCTCGAGGGAGTGTTGTGGCGAGGGCATGCATCATATCATCCATCATGCATACGCATTAGCAAGATTAGTTTAGTCACTATGACTGAATGTCTTTCATTAAATTCTTAATATGACTGTTGCTTATACAACTTAAGATTAATAGCACCCACTGAGTTGATCACTCACTCCCACTCTGGGACGGTTTTTAAAACACCAACCAGACTCGCCTATAGATGCAGGTGATACAGATTTGGAGGAGCCTGGAGACACGAGCCTCGAGGAGGAGGACGAGTTCTCCTACTTTCAGTTGATGAACGGATCTTCATCGGCTTAGTAGACGGGATTCTGGATCGCTGAGTAGTGGACTCAGCTTTACTTTTAGATATATCATTCTTTTTGTGATTTGTTGGGTAACGCCTTGTGCGACCCACTTATGTTCTTTTGGATTTGTATACGTATTTGACTTCTTTCATTTCAGCAGATTAGTTGTGGTTGTGCTTCATGTTCCAAGTAATTCCACGTTGCGCCTTTACATTTGATTAAACGCAAATTATAGTAAAGATCAGTTATAAGTGACACCCTAGAACTTGGGAGTCGAGTATATACACGACCCCCAATTTTCAGGGTGTTACAAGATGGTATCAAAGCAATAGTTTGGAATCCCTTGGGCCATGGGTCATGAACTCACTAACGCGTCCGCTGACTTTTGAGGATACGTATTAGAAAATACAACAGGGACTTAGAACGCTAGGAACCATCCCGGACCCTGAACCAACAATTGTAGACAGAGGGTAGGACTTCCTAAGAGTTAGGAATAGGTAGTGAGAGAGGGAATAATAACACTAGAGAGGAGGATTCGAGAGTCTTACAATGCCACGACCCATTCTCGGGCAAGAAATTGGGAACTCGGCGGTAAGACTCGATTCGATTGACTAGGAGATTTACCTAGTTTAGTCCATCAAATTCCTAAGGCCCGTTGGGCCAACTGAAATAGGTGGGATTAGGGTGAGATAAATTTTATAGTAACGATAAATACAGGTGTAAGGTATTGTCCTTGGGATGAGCGCATCCCATGTTCTATAATGCCCTGTTGGAATGTATTCAATTAAGGGCAAACCCCGGGTCTTTCTTTCCAACTATACTTAGAAACTAATCATCTTGGGATTTGGAAATCCCACATTTCACCTTCCAACGCAGGGTTCGTTTAACAAAGCCTGTGAAATAAATTTGAGTCCCATCCCACGCTCATTCCAGACGTGTCATTCCTAATCTTGAGTTGGGATTAGCATTGCAATTCCATTTAGTACCGCTTAATGCCACTAGCCAAATAGGCCTAAGTCTAAATTTCCTCTCTCCCAACTATCTCATTAGAAATCTTCATCGGCCATCACTCTGTTCCTTAATTCCCCCAGTACATTGTTGGGAGTGAGCTAGAAATCGAAAGATTTGGGCGGACGAACCCGTCGTCTTAGACCAAATGAGCTAATAGAGCCAAACTTGATAGTTCTAACCCTTTCGGGGATAAATATGTAAGGGCGAATGAAAATTCACCGGAAATAGTGGAAATGTAGGAAAATCAGATTTTTCACCTCTAACCGGGAAGAATCTCATGAAAAAAATAGGCCCATTGTGTACATCAGCTCGTTCTACCCCAAAATCATATATAACACTTCCCGGGGAGCTTTTTCGACGCCCGAGAATGCCGAAAACCTTTAGGACCTCTGAGCCCCTGATCCGCGTGGCTGCCCCACCGATCCACATGGCCGCCCCACCAATGGTCCAGAGGACCGCGTGGCCACCCCGCCAACCCATGTGGCTTCCCCGCTAATGGTCCAGAGGACCGCGTGGCCGCCTCGCCGACCCGGGTGGCCCCCGCCGGAATTTCCTACGAATTTGAGTCAACTTTAAAAATTTATATCTCCTTCGTTACAACTCCTATTTAGGTGATTCAAAAAGTATATTGAATCTTAACAAGTCTAATTTCATATAAAAATAAAATAAAAAATAAAATAAAAATTTTAATATAGTTAGATTTGGAGTGAATCGATAACTGTCCAAAAATCGTTAGTTTTAGATGGTGGTTACTTCTAGAATTTTTTTATAATTTATTTACAACTCCAAATGGTATGAAATTTGGTGGGATGACTTAGAATTTGATATTAAATCATCATAAAAATTTTAAAAATAATACAGTTACCGATTTGGAGGGACCACCACACCGTCTTGAGCACTTAAGGACCTCCACCCCCTCTCCCTCATTTCACTCACACCTTTCCAAATAGGAAGCTCCTCCCCTATAAACCCCAAAACACCCCTCCTCCATCTCCCAAATCCCTCTAAAACCATCCCATTTTCCCTTTCCCTTCAACAAATCACTCTCTCCAAAACCCATCCTCAACAACCTCACCTTCAACACTTCTCTCCCAACCATTTTCAAGATCTCAATCCTCTTCTAAAGAAAACCCATCTCCCAACTCCTTACATTCCACAACCCGTTTTCAAATTCTTTCCAAACCCAACCAATTCAACTTCAACCCCCACTCTCAAAACCCCTTCACAAACCCATTTCCAAACTTTTTCTCAAACTCCTTCTCAAGCTCAATTCCCAAATCATTTCTTAACACCCATCCCTCAAATCCATCTTCTTTAAACCCATCCAAATCACTTCCCAAGTCCCACATCCTCAACTCATTTTCAAATCTCCTCACTCAACATCACCTCAAACCCATTCCAAAATTTTATTTTCCAACCCACATTCCCCAAACTGATTCTAAACACATTCTCAAGACCCTCCCAAAACCATCCTTAGGGACTCCCCTCCAACAACCACCTACATTTCTCACAAGCCAATCCATCCTACCCGAGGGATATGGCGTTCTTGGCAACCATTGCCTCTTTCTTCTCCATTCCGGTGATCCTTTCCCTCAAAGGGGAGGAGGCGCCCCCGTCCTCGTCTGACCTAGAAGAATAATAACTTAACTTTACGGAAATTAGTAGTTGTTTTAATTTAGTTAGGACTACTACTGTAACGCCCTGAAAATGGGGGGTCGAGCATATGCTCAACTCCTGAGTTCCAACGCATCACTTATGCAACATAGAAAATGATAATTAAATGTTGTCCGTGTTAGTGCATTTAAACATGAGTGAGATTACACCAAAACAACATATCATACTCTAGAGACAGTTAAATTACGCAAGCGGAAGAACTGTGATAGATATATAAAGTACATAAACTGTTGTAAGTCTCCAGAGTGTGAACATGTTACCAAGTTAAATATATACATGTATACTTCCCAAAATGGACAAAACAAATGAATATACATGTGTGATTCCAAAAGACAAAATAGCAAGTGTAAGGGCATCTAGTCAGCATCCCAGAAGTCCCCGACGATCAGGCCACGGCTCATATGAACCTGCTTGAAAACTGCATGAACGAGAACGCCTCCTCGTCATCCTCATAGTCCGGCTCCGCCTTGTAAGCATCGCCTCGACCTGTAACTAAGACAGGGTCTAGTTGGTGTGTACAACACCGTCCCGTAACGTGGGAGTGAGTGATCAACTCAGTGGAACCATAAAGCAAAGGTTAACATGTTATCAATTCAGTCAAGCAGTAATGATAAAGCAGTACAATCAAACATCCCTAGATACTCTGATTAATGCAAGAATGGTATGAATAATGATGCATGCCCTCGCCTACTCTCCCTCAGCGACTTTATCTCACGATCGCAGCATAAAACCCTTCCTCAGTGCTTGACCTGCCATGCCAAACGCACACGTAATGCGGTGCATGCACGTGATTTCCAAGTTCTTATTAGTCCTTTTCATACAGCAGGATTGGGAAACTAAGGTACCTCCCTTATATCATTTCCCAAACAATGATCCATTCTAGGGTCGTCAGTCCTAGCAAATCTCATACGATGCTGTGGTTTTAGGTCGCTACAAAGGGCTCATCACCTGATCAGTGTAGGCCTAGTTTGTACTCTAGTTGCTACGGAAAGGCTCGTCGCCTCAACGCAGTCTAAGAGTATACTCGAGGTCACTACAAAGGGCTCGTCACCTGATCAGTGTAGGTCGACAGCTCAAATACAGTGTCTCATACTACCGTATTCAGCTCACAAGTTTGGGTTGATTACTGGACACTACGGGGAGGCTTGTCGCCCCAGCGTAGGCCGACAACTCGACCACGATGTCCCATACCACCATGTCCGGCTTATGAGTCTTAGCGGATCGAGGTACCAAGGTTAACGGGATTCACCGGTGAGTTTGGTACCTTAAGTTCAAGCAGTAGCATCCATATATGGTGAACATACATAAGGCCAATCGGGTTACTTGACAAGCTCGACTGGTACGAGCATACACTGAAGTAGCCTACAAGGTACCACTGTCGACAACCATCGTACGACTCGGATTCATCGAACGTGTCTTATGTGGCAAAATGATCTCAGCCACATAATCAAGGCATGTTATCGATTGCCTGGACTATATAATAGCCCCAACCATATTCAATTACAACAGATAATCATATGAGATAATCAAAGCAGTAATGAACAAGTGATTCAAATCCTACGACTATTTGAGCATTTTCTGAAGTACAACATAAACATGAATCCACACATATGCATTCCATAAGTAAAATAATTAATATAAAATACATTTTATGGAGGAAATCATACACATCATTAAAGCAGTTGAGAATCCTATCTCAACACCCACTTAAAGTACAATTTACCAAGTGCTTACTCATACAAATATTTTTACAAACACTTAGACTACACATATCAACATACATGACGTATGCCGATCACAACGTGTATTAGGGCAAATCCTTTCACTAAGGAGTTGTCACGAATGCAAACCGTATATACCCACGACGGGTTATCATAGCAGGAAGGAATTCAAATTTCATAGTCATTTAATCATTTCCACAAACACTTAGACTACACATTGCAACCTATAGGGTATAACTCAACTTTAAGCTATATTAGGGCAAATCCTTTCATAAGGAGTTGTCGCACATGCAACGATCACATAAACACTATAATTAATCATGGCAAGCACAAATCCAAATTCCATACTTATACGATTATTTCAATAAACACATGGATTACCCTATATTCAACATAGTTCATATATAACTGAAAAGCGAAACAAACATCGCATTTTGCATGTCAGTCATAAATCATTAATCGGCATTGAAAGCCTTGAAAACCATAACCTATACGTTCATAGTCCACACCTTACGCCCATTAGACTCGTTACGGACGGAGCTCGTACACACTTTCGTCGTCTTTGGCACCACTGCCACCTATGGTGCGAAATAGGTTAGTCATTTGATCTATTAAACTATTTGGAACTCTACAACATCTTAGGGTTAGGATTTCTTACCCGAAAATGAATCTAGAATTGCTGAAACGGCGACACGGTAGCGTGGATTCGGCACTTAGAACAACAGGGATGAATCCCTGTAGCAACACCCTAAATTCCCTCACCTTTTCTCTCTCTTTTCTTCTCTTCCTTTTCTTTTCTCTCTCCCTTGAATTGCAAATTCGTATGGGGAGAGAGAATGAGGGTTTAAAGCCCTTATATAGGCTCAGATGTGAGCTCAATGGCCCCAGGACCATGGTATATGTATATTATAGCCAAAATCCATCTGTTTCGGCTCAACAGAGCACTTCCGGAGCCCCCTTTTCTGTATGCGGTCGGACTTAAGCTCTCTGACCTTGGATCTAGGTCGAGTTACGTTTTCGGTCCAATCGGATTTACAGATCGACCGTGGCGGACCAGTTTCAGTTCAACGGTCACCACCACTCGATCGGGGCCACGAGTACATGGACCTGTGTTTGAAATTTTCCCTGATCTGAGAGTGTAATTAGGTTAGATTCTAACGGTCTAAAAGCTTAGATTTGGCCCGCAAGCAAGCGACCCAAATCACTTAAATCCGAGTACATTTTCTAAAGATATTCGCGTTTCTCACACACTTCACTCAGGGCTCTAGTTGTGCGTTTCTGGGTACTATCTGGATTTGATTTTCGAGAGGGTTGTCAAGCCCAGTAAGGCGGTCATAATTATTTAGTTTCGCGGTAATCGGACTTTTGACGTGCGGTCCAGGTCTGATACGGAGCTTCGTGATGCTCCCGAAAGCAACTGGGTAATGAGATGGATCCTAGATTATTGGGTAATGTAGCGTCGATGATTCTACAAGTTTTAGGTCTTGCAGTTCGTATTTAAAGTGGTTCAAGCGAATTTTCAGCTAATCTAGTTTAACACTTAGTTAATTTCACCTAATTTCTAAAAGATTTGGTCCTGAATGATTTCTGCCTGAGCTGGTACTCGGGCCTTTGTATTTTGTATAGAAGGTGATTCAAGCTATTAATACTTAATTCAATTACGCTCTAATCATGACAGAATAAGGTCCTAGGGCAGTTTTACGTCTAAGGACATCCATTGCTAAGTTAGGAAAAATCCAGGGTGTTACAATCTACCCCCCTTAAAAATAATTTCGTCCCCGAAATTGCCTAAGAGGAATAAATAGAGATTTGATTATTTCATTTGCCTAAGTTTTATTTATTTCAAGTTTATATACGTAGTAGGGTGTATATTGTCCATGCTAATCTGGTACATTTTAGTCTCTACCCCCCTTAAAAACTTGCTACAATGGATTTCTTCCCTATTTGGAGTCTTGACGACGTTTCCTATCTATTTAGAGTAAGATAGCTGTTTTCAATGTTTGACTAACACGGAGAGATGGTTATAGTAGGCTTGATCCCGATACATCGATCACCTACCTGACCAGGGTAGAAGGCTCATCATATCCCTTCCTAATCCTGGTGACTCCTGGTCTTCTGTTCGGTCAAGCAATGAGTCCATTGGTAGTCGCCTAGGATTGAGAATTGGGTCAAGCTGTGAATGCTTCGCAGTTGTATAGTTCAGTAACTCCGTAGTCCGATCACTCTAAAAACTTAAGGAATGTCCATCATTGAAAGGCTCAAATTTCCTATTTATAAGGTTACCCTTTAGGTCTTGGTCTAAGAGAGTCCTTGTCTTATTCTATGTCCGAGGTAGGGGTGAATCAACATCTTAATAACTCATCCTCAAAAGGTTTCTCATAGTAGAACTTGCTAAGGTTTCTATTAGGTTCATATTTAATGAGCGGATTTGTGGATAAACTGACCTCAACTATTGCAGTTTAGCTCATACCCATTGGTCGGCCTCTATCGTTAATACAAATTGGTTTACTACTTAAACCCTAATTGCTTTCCTTCTAGTAACTCCATTATTGATGTTCTAAGGAAGATTCAGATCCTATTTAGTGACCTAACCTTACATATCTCCTGGATCAATTTCCTTCGATCCTGGGCTAGTGGGGTAGGGGCCTACCACACTTCTGCTGCGCCACACTGATCAACTGGATGTATTAACTGACTTAACTAGATTAAGCTCAAAATGTCTTACCTCCCTTAAAATTTATTTCTACCCTCGAGGCTCATGACTCTATGTCTTGATTCGTATGTCGGAACAAGGTGTAATTTAAGACCTATACTTAACATGAAATGGGAAACGATCTCTCAATACATTGGTTTTCCTTTACTATAGATTGGTACCTATGGTTATAGAAAGGAGATAAAAATGATGGGTGTTGTGGTTGATTTCAGGGATGGGTGCGAGTTGGTGGCTAGATGCATAATTCTACCTAAGAAGGACTTTTCCCACGGTCTCCACTTATCTTCATTAATCATGTCTAGTTTCATACTGTACGATAACCATGATGTAATTAGTACCTAAAGAATTTGGACAAAATAGGTTAACGAGCAGACTAATTTCCTAAGTTCATATGTAGGCCAGAATGGTCTGTGATTCGAGATCTAATTCCTAACTGTCTGTTGCCCATTTAAGAAATTTCTTGGGCCTAAAAGGAAAAATCTTTATTGGCTATATATTCTCAACACCTCTCAAAGACGAAGTATGAAACTTGTGGTTGTAAGTGGTTGGGCTAACACGAAAGGAAAGTTGTGTAGTGGGTCTGAATCGGATACATGGACCTTCTGCCTAGCCATGACAGAAAGTTTGTCGTATCAGTTCTTAATCCTAGTTGATCCCGACTTTCTGCTTGATTAGAGCATTGAGTTCATGGGCAACTACCAAGATTAAAAATTCGATTCAAACCGCGAATGCTTCGCTCATATATAGTTCCTCTACTCCGTGTTCCCGAGTGTATCAAGTCCTCACTACAAGAAAAACGGGCAAAGGCTACGGACTAGATCCGTAGCAAAAGCCCTTTTGCTACGGATCTGGTCCGTGGCACGTCCGTCGCAATTGGTGGGGTAGCTAAAGGTCTAGCTACGGACAATATCCGTAGCAATAGATACAATTAGCTACGGATTGGGTCCGTAGCAATAGATACATTTAGCTACGGATATGATCCGTAGCAATAGATACAATTAGCTACCGATTTTATCCGTAGCAATATACACAATTCGTTACGGATATTCTCCGTAGCTATAGACAGAAATAGCTACGGATTCTATCCGTAGCCATATATAGAAATAGCTACGGATATAATCCGTAGCAATAGATACCAATATTTACGATATTTACAGCACTACATACCAATAACTACGGATATAGTCCGTAGCTATAGATACCAATAGCTACGGATTATATCCGTAGCTATAGATAGTAATTGCTACCACTACAGATTATATTTCGTAGCTATTTTCCCTGTTTTCATTGCAAGAACCTGCTATGATTGATAACTCATCCAAGCTTAATGCAATCAAAGAAAAAAAATGATGCATTTGTTACAATAGCAATCAAATCTATAATGCATCCTACATTCACACTTCTAAATAAATAATACTTCACTTTACTCAACCTATCATAAGAATTACAACTAAGGCGTGCCCTCATGCATTAAATAATGCTCGCGCTTTTACAGAATTTTCTTTCTTCAGACGGTCAAGTTCAGCAAACATAGAAGATACAGCTTCTTCTTTCCTTGAAACTGCATAAGTAACTTCTGTAGACTTCGACACAATATCACTTTCAAGTTTCAAAACCATTCCCTTGAGAAAATGAATTTCATCATCCACTAACTTCTTTAGCTTGTCAGCCTGTATAAAACAACAATTGTAGACAATCAAACAAGCATGCCTTCGTACACATCTCAAAAGGAAGAAGAAAGACAAAAAAAAAAAAGAGCTGGAAAAAAACAATTATATATAAAGAAATAAAAAATGTACCTACAAATCTTCTAAACTATAGCAAAATCCATAGGTTAGGTTATCGGTTATAAGTTTAGGTTATAAGTTATAGGTTAAGGTTTAGTTTACAGGTTTAGGAAATCGGGTTCGGTTTCAGGATCGGGTTTAGGTTTGGGTTTTCAAGTTTAGGTTTAGGTTTAGGTTAGGGAGTTGAGATTAGGATTAGGTGTAGGTTTAGGTTTAGGAATTTGAGAATACATTTAGGTTAAGGTTTAGGGAATTGAGAATAGGTTAAGGTATAGGTTTAGGAAATCGGGTTCGTGTTCAAGATCGGGTTTAGGTTTGGGTTTTCAAGTTTAGGTTTAGGTTTAGGTTAGAGAGTTGAGATTAGGATTAGGTGTAGGTTTAGATTTAGGGATTTGAGAATACATTTAGGTTAAGGTTTAGGGAATTGAGAATAGGTTAAGGTTTAGGTTTAGGAAATCGGATTCGGGTTCGGGATCGGGTTTAGGTTTGAGTTTTCAAGTTTAGGTTTACGTTTAGGTTAGGGAGTTGAGATTAGGATTAGGTGTAGGTTTAGGTTTAGGGATTTGAGAATACATTTAGGTTAAGGTTTAGGTTAAAGGTTTTGGTTTAGGTTAAGGTTTATGTTTTTGGTCTAGGTTTAGGTTTAAGTTTTAGGTTTAGGTTATAGATTTAGGGAATTGAGAATAGTTTAAGGTTTAGGTTTAGGAAATCGGGCTCGGGTTCGGGATCGGCTTTAGGTTTTGAGTTTTCAAGTTTAGGATCCGGTTTAGGTTAGGGAGTTGAGATTAGGATTAGGTGTAGGTTTAGGTTTAGTGATTTGAGAATACATTTAGGTTAAGGTTTAGGTTATAGGTTTTGGTTTAAGTTAAGGTTATAGGTTTTGGTTTAGGTTTAGGTTATAGATTTAGGGAATTGAGAATAGTTTAAGGTTTAGGTTTAGGAAATCGGGTTGGGTTCGGGATCGGCTTTAGGTTTGGGTTTTCAAGTTTAGGATCCGGTTTAGGTTAGGGAGTTGAGATTAGGATTAGGTGTAGGTTTAGGTTTAGGGATTTGAGATACATTTAGGTTTAAGGTTTTAGGTTATAGGTTTTGGTTTAAGTTAAGGTTATAGGTTTTGGTTTAGGTTTAGGTTATAGATTTAGGGAATTGAGAATAGTTTAAGGTTTAGGTTTAGGAAATCGGGTTCAGGTTCAGGATCAGCTTTAGGTTTGGGTTTTCAAGTTTAGGATCCGGTTTAGGTTAGGGAGTTGAGATTAGGATTAGGTGTAGGTTTAGGTTAGGGATTTGAGATACATTTAGGTTAAGGTTTAGGTTATAGGTTTTGGTTTAAGTTAAGGTTATAGGTTTTGGTTTAGGTTTAGGTTATAGATTTAGGGAATTGAGAATAGTTTAAGGTTTAGGTTTAGGAAATCGGGTTCAGGTTCGGGATCGGCTTTAGGTTTGGGTTTTCAAGTTTAGGATCCGGTTTAGGTTAGGGAGTTGAGATTAGGATTACGTGTAGGTTTAGGTTTAGGGATTTGATATACATTTAGGTAAGGTTAGGTTATAGGTTTTGGTTTAAGTTAAGGTTATAGGTTTTGGTTTAGGTTTAGGTTATAGATTTAGGGAATTGAGAATAGTTTAAGGTTTAGGTTTAGGAAATCGGGTTCAGGTTCGGGATCGGCTTTAGGTTTGGGTTTTCAAGTTTAGGATCCAGTTTAGGTTAGGGAGTTGAGATTAGGATTAGGTGTAGGTTTAGGTTTAGGGATTTGATAATACATTTAGGTTAAGGTTTTGGTTATAGGTTTTGGTTTAAGTTAAGGTTATAGGTTTTGGTTTAGGTTTAGGTTATAGATTTAGGAAATTGAGAATAGTTTAAGGTTTAGGTTTAGGAAATCGGATTCGGGTTCGGGATCGGGTTTAGGTTTGGGTTTTCAAGTTTAGGTTTAGG
This sequence comes from Magnolia officinalis, assembly GCA_021015155.1. Lineage (NCBI taxonomy): Eukaryota > Viridiplantae > Streptophyta > Magnoliopsida > Magnoliales > Magnoliaceae > Magnolia > Magnolia officinalis. The sequence continues at coordinate 51,789,777 of JAJHSJ010000001.1, forward strand.
TTTAGGTTAGGGAGTTGAGATTAGGATTAGGTGTAGGTTTAGGTTTAGGGATTTGAGAATACATTTAGGTTAAGGTTTAGGTTAAAGGTTTTAGTTTAGGTTAAGGTTATATGTTTTGGTCTAGGTTTAGGTTTAAATTTTAGGTTTAGGTTATAGATTTAGGGAATTGAGAATAGTTTAAGGTTTAGGTTTAGGAAATCGGGTTCGGGTTCGGGATCGGCTTTAGGTTTGGGTTTTCAAGTTTAGGATCCGGTTTAGGTTAGGGAGTTGAGATTAAGATTAGGTGTAGGTTTAGGTTTAGGGATTTGAGAATACATTTAGGTTAAGGTTTAGGTTATAGGTTTTGGTTTAAGTTAAGGTATAGGTTTTGATTTAAGTTTAGGTTATAGATTTAGGGAATTGAGAATAGAGTTTAAGTTTTAGGTTTAGGAAATCGGGTTCGGTTCAGGATCAGCTTTAGGTTTGGGTTTTCAAGTTTAGGATCCGGTTTAAGTTAGGGAGTTGAGATTAGGATTAGGTGTAGGTTTAGGTTTAGGGATTTGAGAATACATTTAGGTTAAGGTTTAGGTTATAGTTTTGGTTTAAGTTAAGGTTTAGGTTTTGGTTTAGGTTAGGTTATAGATTTAGGGAATTGAGAATAGTTTAAGGTTTAGGTTTAGGAAATCGAGTTCAGGTTCGGGATCGGCTTTAGGTTTGGGTTTTCAAGTTTAGGATCTGGTTTAGGTTAGGGAGTTGAGATTAGGATTAGGTGTAGGTTTAGGTTTAGGGATTTGAGAATACATTTAGGTTAAGTTTTAGGTTATAGGTTTTGTTTAAGTTAAGGTTATAGGTTTTGGTTTGGTTTAGGTTATAGATTTAGGGAATTGAGAATAGTTTAAGGTTTAGATTTAGGAAATCGGGTTTAGGTTCGGGATCGGCTTTAGGTTTGGGTTTTCAAGTTTAGGATCCAGTTTAGGTTAGGGAGTTGAGATTAGGATTAGGTGTAGGTTTAGGTTTAGGGATTTGATAATACATTTAGGTTAAGGTTTAGGTTATAGGTTTTGGTTTAAGTTATGGTTATAGGTTTTGGTTTAGGTTTAGGTTATAGATTTAGGAAATTGAGAATAGTTTAAGGTTTAGGTTTAGGAAATCAGATTCGGGTTCGGGATCGGGTTTAGGTTTGGGTTTTCAAGTTTAGGTTTAGGTTTAGGTTAGGGAGTTGAGATTAGGATTAGGTGTAGGTTTAGGTTTAGGGATTTGAGAATACATTTAGGTTAAGGTTTAGGTTAAAGTTTTGGTTTAGGTTAAGGTTATATGTTTTGGTCTAGGTTTAGGTTTAAGTTTTAGGTTTAGGTTATAGATTTAGGGAATTGAGAATAGTTTAAGGTTTAGGTTTAGGAAATCGGGTTCGGGTTTGGGATCGGCTTTAGGTTTGGGTTTTCAAGTTTAGGATCCGGTTTAGGTTAGGGAGTTGAGATGAGGATTAGGTGTAGGTTTAGGTTTAGGGATTTGAGAATACATTTAGGTTAAGGTTTAGGTTATAGGTTTTGGTTTAAGTTAAGGTTATAGGTTTTGGTTTAGGTTTAGTTATAGATTTAGGGAATTGAGAATAGTTTAAGGTTTAGGTTTAGGAAATCGGGTTCGGGTTCGGGATCGGCTTTAGGTTTGGGTTTTCAAGTTTAGGATCCGGTTTAGGTTAGGGAGTTGAGATTAGGATTAGGTGTAGGTTTAGGTTTAGGGATTTGAGAATACATTTAGGTTAAGGTTTAGGTTATAGGTTTTGGTTTAAGTTAAGGTTATAGGTTTTGGTTTAGGTTTAGGTTATAGATTTAGGGATTGAGAATAGTTTAAGGTTTAGGTTTAGGAAATCGGGTTCGGGTTCGGGATCGGCTTTAGGTTGGGTTTTCAAGTTTAGGATCCGGTTTAGGTTAGGGAGTTGAGATTAAGATTAGGTGTAGGTTTAGGTTTAGGGATTTGGAGAATCCATTTAGGTTAAGGTTTAGGTTATAGGTTTTGGTTTAGTTAAGGTTATAGGTTTTGATTTAGGTTTAGGTTATAGATTTAGGAATTGAGAATAGTTTAAGGTTTAGGTTTAGGAAATCGGGTTCGGGTTCAGGATCAGCTTTAGGTTTGGGTTTTCAAGTTTAGGATCCGGTTTAGGTTAAGGAGTTGAGATTAGATTAGGTGTAGGTTTAGGTTTAGGGATTTGAGAATTTAGGTTAGGTTAGGTTTAGGTTTAGTATTTTAGGTATTAGGTTTGGGTTTAAGTTAAGGTTATAGTTTTGGTTTAGGTTTAGGTTATAGATTTAGGGAATTGAGAATAGTTTAAGGTTTAGGTTTAGGAAATCGGTTCAGGTTCGGGATCGCTTTAGGTTTGGGTTTTCAAGTTTAGGATCCGGTTTAGGTTAGGGAGTTGAGATTAGGATTAGGTGTAGGTTTAGGTTTAGGGATTTGATAATACATTTAGGTTAAGGTTTAGGTTATAGGTTTTGGTTTAAGTTAAGGTTATAGGTTTTGGTTTAGGTTTAGGTTATAGATTTAGGGAATTGAGAATAGTTAAGGTTTAGGTTTAGAAAATCGGGTTCGGGTTCGGGATCGGCTTAGGTTTGGGTTTTCAAGTTTAGGATCCGGTTTAGGTTAGGGAGTTGAGATTAGATTAGGTGTAGGTTTAGGTTTAGGGATTTGAGAATACATTTAGGTTAAGGTTTAGGTTATAGTTTTGGTTTAAGTTAAGGTTATAGGTTTTAGTTTAAGTTTAGGCTATAGATTTAGGGAATTAAGAATAGTTTAAGGTTTAGGTTAGGAAATCGGGTTCGGGTTCGGGATCGGCTTTAGGTTTGAGTTTTCAAGTTTAGGTTTAGGTTAAGGGTGAGGTCCCTGCAAATACAGATATAAAAATGGCCTGTCCAAATGGCCAGGCCCTTCCAATGCTGTCCATAGGAAATGGACGGCTTCATCATGGTCATAACAGCGGTTCCCACCTTCTAGGGACCCCCGCTCATCCGGATAGCTCCGACGCACATCCGGGCTGCTCATTAATTTCGAACAAATACATAAACACGGCCTGTCCAAATGGCCAGGTCCCTCCAATGCTGTCCATAGGAAATGGACGCATGCTTAATTCATCTGGTCATAACAGCGGTTCCCACCTTCCAGGGACCCCCGCTCCACATCCGGATAGCTCCGACGCACATCCGGATCTACTTCATCAATTTCATGATAATATATAAACATGGGCCTGTCCAAATGGCCAGCCCTTCTTCATGAATCATATAGTATGAAGGAAAGAAGACTCACCAATTTAGCTAGCAAGGAGAGAAGTGTGAGTGCTTGGAATGTCGCCCTTTCTTTGAATAATGGATGCATATTCCACATTGCAATCTGAGAATGAGTAAATTTTTTAGTTTTTCCGACAATGCAAATGGCCACAAATTTACATATAAAGATTTTAAAGATTGTAAAAGATTCCAAGACATTAGTTGCACAAATAATGGATGAGACATACCAAGACTATAGGTGCCCAGAGCAAGATAACTGCCTAAGGTCGTACCTAGCTGCATTGAAAGAGCAAACAATTATATGAATGAAAAAATAACAATTTCAAAGATAAAATAAATAGTTAAAAACTTTACCATTTCAATATGAACCTTGTAGTGGCAACATTGATCTGTGGGGCTAAAAATACATGAGCCTGCATATAAAAATCTCAAGTTAGTTGGGCCTTTGAGTCCTCAAATGATAATAGAAGAAGACAGTAAACTAAAAATACATGAGCTTGCATACAACTCACCTTGATGCCCATTCTCCCTCCTCCTTTACCCGGCTTGGGACTGGCAATGCAAGGAGTTGCATTGGCGGAGTTAAAAAGGGGCTTAGCCTCCATTTGGTTTGTGACGACCAAATGGAGTCTAATATGTTTACAGATAGAGTATAAAATTCATTCAAAATTACAAAAACGAAACTAAACAACATATAGTAACAAAAAAAAAAAAAAAAAAAACAAGCGAAACATCAATATAAAGTAACTAAAAACCAAACCAAGTTCTGAGTTCATCAATATAAAGTAACTAATAACACTACCATGAACATCAACATTAAGAGTCTAAAGAATATATAAATAATGTCGAGTTGCCTGAGTTGAGTTGAATTTTTTGTTCAGAGTTGCTGAATTTTTACTGTTTTTCTCAAGTTTTAACCAAGGTGTGACTGGACCTAGTTTTTCCAAGTCTTGGTAAATCTGGTCTAGTCAAGTTGACTCAGCTAAATGAGTTGATTTCTTCTGAGTTTTAAAAGTATGGTTTTGGCCATTTGAGTCCATTTCTTGTTATATAGAGACATGTCTAAGCTGCTCAAAACAAGATGGATTGGAGGGTTTTCCTTTGATGTGATGATTTTTGTTGTTTGGATAGCATAGAATAGGATGGATTGGACTCTGCTTTTCCATAACTTAGATTCTTGACACTAGAAACAAGGTGAGTATTGTAAGAAGAAAATGAGATTTCCACGTACTACACAAACAGTAAAAATGCATATGTATACCTCCCAAAAATAAAAAGTAAATGGGAGTCTGGATTCAAAGATCATGTAACTAGTGTAGCCAAAAAAAAAGAATTGCATATGCTTGTGTCTTTCTGAAATAAACGGAGGCAGTTTGATAAAATTGCAGAAATAATCAACCATGCTGGTTAAAAAAGCATGGGTATTTGATTTTGATCACTTCAAATGAGAAAAAAGAAAGAAAATTAAAAAAAAAAAGTTGTAAGGATGATTAATCTGACATGATAAATATTAAAAACAAAGATTACAGTTAGATATCCATTAGTGTAACTAAGCTGAAAAACTTTAGGCACAAAAACATCACTAAGCTATATAAGAGCATGACCTGAAGAATCGAAAAGTGCGAAACTTTGAATGAAAAACCCTTTTTTTTGGGTAGTAAAAATCTATGAAATTCTTGTAGTTGTGTAGAAATGTGAGCCCAATTAAGATCAGCGATTGTCAGATTTCTGAATTGATTATAAAATGGTGGGTCCTACTTTTCACATAACCAACTATAACATCCCAACTTGTATGATTCAACTGGGCCCACAAGTTGATTCATACAACAGATGTAATCTGTCCCCATTTCTGAATTTGTAATCTGTCCCCATTAACTGCTCAGGCATTGATTCAGTAAGAGTCAATTCTAATAAGAAAATGAAAACACTTGCAGGAAAAATAGAAAGCATATAAATTTCATAAATATGTATTCAAAGGGAATATTGTACTCAAAGGGATCTCCTCATCCGTCCACGAGTATCATCCACGATCTACCTAGTTGTTCCAACTGTGGAATTAATCCACATTCTACAAGAGTAACACAATCCAGATTCTTTGTTCAAGCATTTCTTCAGACTCTGCAGATTCATACAACAGATGCATCCTCTCTGCCTCATCTTGATTCATCGAGACTGTTGATTTCCCCATAAGAACTGTTTGGCTGCCCAATGCCATTTACTCCTGGTGAATGTACTAGACAGGGGCAACAATGTTTTTTTGTAAACACTATCTAATCTCAGTAATAGCTGTGTTGTGAAGTGTAGAAAAATCAGAAAATAATCAAGTTCCGTTTGACTCATCCAAACCACCACCCCCGCTGCAATCTGTTAGATTTTCCAAGGAAATGGATATAGCAATCTAGGGATATAGCAATCCCATGGATCTCAAGACAATCCACTGACAACCCATCATTTTTTGTATCCATTTAAAAATTATTTCTGCAACTACTTCTTGAATGCAGCAGCAACTCACAATGAGAATTAAGCATTGAGATGAAGATGCAATGCACACACGCACATGTGAGCATCCATTGTCATCAAATTTCCCCTTCATAGAGAAGGGTTGTTATTATTTTTGTGAGGACGTACACTTCAGATGTAAGCAGTTACTGTTCAAGCATGTCAATACTAATAATGTGAGCTTTTTCTAATGGAAAACATGTTGAAGGGTCTTTCCTACTTTTTGTTGATGAAGAAGAAATTGCTGATGAAGAAGAAAGCAGATTTTATGAACTTTTCAAGCTTAGATTCACTATAACACTCGTATACTTGATCTAATAGAAAATGAGATGAAAAAGAAAATCTGAAGTGCCATGATATCACAAAACAGAAGAATACCCAAAAAAACTTAAACTTAAGTGCCACGATACCTGCATTCACATTGGGCAATCAGAAGATTGCTTACCTTCGCCATAGGCAATTTCTGTTGGAAGCAAATTAGAGATCAACAGTTGCACACAAAAGACAACACGAACTAAACTGAGAATTGCAGCATCATTGTATACACAGGCTAGATACAGGACTGTAGAATATTGGTTGGTTTAGTTCATCTAGTGCATGAAAAGATTTTTATTCCAGAACCTGCTTTGCTTAAGGCTCACCGTACAGGTCCTCTGTGGACTGTTTTACAAATAGTACAGAGTGCTTTACCTGCATTTTTTTACTGCTTGGGGAGATTCAGGACATATCACCTTTGCTACTTCACTTGAGATCAAATTATAATGAACTTGTAGAGTTGCAAGTGGAAAGCTACCTAAAAACTGTAAAACTGCCTATTGTGACTCGTATTCTAAAGTTATCTGCTTTGGGTAATTTGATAGATTCTAAAAAAATGATTCAGCTATTAGTAAGGTTGTTCAACAACTTGGCTTTTTGGGGCTTCAACTTTATGACCGAGGGAAGTTTTATTCAAGGCGTTTGGTTGAGGATATGAGTTTCCACTTCTAAAATAATTTTGTTAATGGTGTTGACCATCCTTCTGAGGCATTTGGGTTAGTTAAGAGCTCCTTTTTTCAAGGTCTGACCCCCTATGAAGAGTTGGTCCATTCCATATCATCCAAGGAAGTGTTGATCCATTCTTCCAGAGGACTTACTGAACCAGAAACTTTGTTTAAAAATCTAATGGCCACACTTAGAGATGTCGTTATCTGTTATGATGGGACAGTGAGAAACCTCTGCAGCATTCTATAATTCAATTTGAGTATGGATAGGTGGACGAAAATAGTCCTGGAAGTTTCTCTTGCTAGTGAACCGGTTGGTGTATTAGCTGCTACTGCAGTATCAAATCCTGCATAGAAAGTGATGAGTAATCAGGGACTAGTGATGAGCAATGGGTCAGGTTAGTATGGGACAGTTCTGCTCCAATGAAAGTGATAGCCTTTCTGCTGATTAGTCTGTTGTAATAAGGTGCTCACAGTAGATCAGCTGCAACACAGAGAGTTGCATATGATTAATCACTGCATCATGTGTGAGCTGACTAGGAGAATGTTGATCTTTTTGTGTAAGGATGAGAGTGTGAATTTGCAGCACAAATGTAAATGCTAGTGTGAAACAGATAACATACTGGTGCTGTTCACCAAGTGCGGACCACCATGAACAAGCCCTGCTTCAAATTCACACCAGTCCACGCATTAAGCTTCTGAATATTGTTTTTTATGTCAGGATGTTTTTTATTAGGTCTAGTCCGACCAATTCAAAAATGTCACCTAAATCACTAACCCCTACATTTTCCATTCCATGTTTGCGATCTGGATTATGGTTTTTTTTTTTTGAGATCCAGATTGCTATTTTTACCAAATGAAGTTATGGTTCTATATTCCTGGTGTAGATTAACTTGTAATGTCAATTATATTCAGAACATAGAGGTTTGTGCATTGATTTATCCAACAACATGCATATATATGATATATGCATGTGAGATGAAGAAAAAATATTCATAATTTCATATATAAATTACACTAACAATTTGTATATTAAATTATACTGTAATGCCTAGTGTATGTATCAGAGCAACCCACATGTTCCTACCACATATTTGAGGAAGTGGCATACTATGCACCCATTCTCTTACCATGTACTAGAGTAACCTGTTATCCAGGTAACCTCGGTTCAAAATCCAAGCCCAAACCAACTGCAGGTCCAGCCAATTTGTCATGGTATTATCTACTTGGGGAAAGGATGGCAGCCCTCATGCTACCAAAGTACGTGGATTTGCATGACTGAAGGATGGGACCGATCCTCACAATGATGGAACCATGCATTGGGTTCCCAGTTGAAAACAGGTGTGCATCTGATTGCTAAAGTCAATGGGAATCCATAGTTTACCTTCCTGTGGGAGCACGTGATCCACCAAACCAGCCTTGTGTCTGTTGTTTGTATAGTGGATTTGTGTTTAAATGGCTGCTGAGTTGCAAATTAGGTTCACCAAGAAAATCAAACTGTAATTATGTAAATATAGTAATATGTATTTCACATTCTATGAAGTTATGCTCTCCTCTAATCTTTTGCACGTTTAGAACATGTAGTATTGAAAACAAAATGTCTTGTACTCTTCCCCTGAAGGTAAATGGACCTGTGCTCTTGAAGATACTTGCCTCTGTTTTAATGCTTTTAATGGTCTCCCAGGTATCTGACACATTATTTTCCTTTGTTAGTTACTTTACATTATCTATTTAGTACTTTGTTATGATCTTTGGATCATTTGAACTATTTCAGGACCTTACATGTAAGTTCTCGATCCTGTCCTTCCTGTTAAGGTGAAGCTTTATTCCCTATATATTTTTTGACATTGTTATTTTCTCATATATTCTGCTAGCATAGATAAATTCTTGAGAGAACTTTGATGCTCCTGCAAGTGTGATGGATGATACACAGGCACATAAAAATTGCTTACATAGCATACTAGTTATTCAAATAAAACTGTCCAAATTATGGGTCTGAGTTTGGGTGGTGGTCCATGATGTGGTGGTGGTCCATGCATGTGGTAGACCTTTAGATCAACAGTAAAAATCATCCTACATGATTGCTATGTGAATGGTGGATATGCAAGATATAGGTGGGACCATCTCTAGTGACGCGGACATCTGCTGGGAGCATCTCCTTATAATCTTAAACATAGTTGCTGAAAAAAAAAGTTAAGTTTTAATGAATAACAGTGTTACCAAACAAAAAAATCACAAATGTACGGTATCAATTTCATCTATCATGTTGAAAACAGTTTAATGTCACATCACACAGTAGCCAAAAGAATCTAAAACAGTTTAATATCACCTCACAAAGTAGCCAAAATAATCTGACAGAACATTTTCTATTGCAAATAACTCCATGAAGAAGAAGAAGAAGAAGAATGGCAAACTTCTTCGTCATGAAAGAACATATGAACAGAAAATCTGGAACACAACTCACAGATGAACTACTTCTGGTCTCCATTCACTTAATAAAGAAGGAACAGATGAATAGAAAAACTGGTTTTGGATATAAATGTGAAGCTATTGCCCCACCATATCAAAGGACAACAAATGAAAAAGTTGTTTTGCAGAGAGCGCAATAATCTACACCAAAAAAGTATTTCAAGTTCTACATTTTTTTTCTGGTAAGATGCAGTTGAGTATATATATATATATATTATATAATATATATATAATATATATATATATATTATATATTATATATATATAATATATATTATATATTATATATTATAACAGATGCCACCAGAACTCTAGCCAATCACCATGATTTGTTAAATCTGTTAAATCTTCAAGGAGAATCCTCATGATTCAACACCATCCAAACATGCCAAGATGTCAAAGCAAGTTATTTGGTTTCCATTCACATTGAATTGCACAGGAATCTAGCTTTCCAAACATGTCTGATCTCAAAATGGCCAAGGAAGAGAAGGATTTGCTACTTATACAAAAAAAAAAAAAATATCGTACCTTCTTTCAGAAAGATGGATAGTTTCTTAAAAGAATGGAATATTGGGACATTGGACAAAAGGGACCTCTATCTCACAATCTATAATATCTTAAAGGAAAACAAAAGTTCAGGAAAGGATCAAAGATCTGTTGAAAAAACCTATGAATACAAAAGTGCTAGCAAGGAAATACCTAATCACCTCATGCCCATGCCAGAGAAACATTAACATCATTGTCCTTAAACATCAAAGATCTGTTGAAAAAAAAATTTCACAAATAGATTAACCTTTCTCTGAACTGCTAGCATGCTTTGTAAGGCAGTTGCATCTTTATGCATGTATCTCTCTTACCTGCAACTCCAATTGCAATGCCCTCAAATACAGAGTGAAAACAGAGGGCAACAATCAGCAAAACGCTATCACTCACGAATGAACCAACCATAGGAAGTGGTTTTATAAATTGAGTTTCCCTTCCATCATAGACCTGTAGAGACATGCATGCCAAAAGGAACGTTCAGAAGTAATAGGCTAAGCAGTGGATACTTGATTTCACATCTACTATCAGAATTATGGTATCAATTCATTCAATTCACTAATGCCTTGAACAAAATAATCACTAATCATTCAAATTTGTAGCGTGGTTATCAGAAGATTAAAACCTGTGCCATTCTATAATTACTCTTTGAAATCTATTATGCATGCCATAAGAGAAACTAGTGAGCACTTCAAAATCAAAATCAAAAGATTTCTGGTAAAATGTAATAGTAAAGGTGGGTCACAACATCAATTGAGTTGTAATATCTGGGATTACCATTTTATTTTTTTTTTGGTAAAGTTCCCAGTGTAATGCAAACTGTAAAGAGTAAACAATACATTTAGGAGATCTACATACTTTAAGAGAAGCTCTAGCATTTATAGCTAGGTAAAACTAAAAGGGTGCTATTGGATGCACTATTGAGTCCAGCATAGTGGAAAAGAAAGACGGAGGGGTAACTCATGTAGGTATGCAAAGGACATCACTTTCTCTTGTAGGTGAAGGAAACAACTTTATGTCCATGATCCACCCCATCCATTATGTATGTATAGACAGATTGGATATCATGCACACAACATGATGAGCATCAAACCCACATTGTGAATACATGAGGTGGCATTCCAAGAGCCATAACTAAGCTTATCAATTTAGAGAGGTTGTCATTGTATGTGACTACCTGTCCACATTCAAGTAATATATGTGACATTCAAGTAATATATGTGACTACCTGATAAATTGATCTTCCTGATTTCTGGTCTCGTGCAATTCACTGTGTACTTGCCTGACAAACATCCTGGATCTTGAGCATGATCCTCAGATTGACACACGATCATCACTCGTGCAATTCACTAAGAGCTGGTGATCTGGACATAGATTGTTGACAGTTTTCATCTTAGGTCCAGCAAGCATTTGATTACATAATCTGATGCCTAAAATCCCAGCAACAACCATTCTCACACCCCCATGTCAACTGAGGAGAAAAAAAAAAGAAGAAGCAAAAGCTCATCATCACACTTCGCATTTTAAACTAAGAAGATAGCTGAACATAAACGATGTTATAACTTACTTGGCAACTGAGAATCATGGCCCCAATAGTTCCACAATCAGTGCAATACATCACTACCTTCACCTAAGGGGATCCATGATGACCGCCGTATGACCATCAGACATACTTTTGGCATAACATACAGGGACGCCCAAACACTGCCTTCCAAATTACAATCTTTTACATAGAGGCAATCACAAGTATCTTCAGTTCATAGCCATGTGATCGCAAGGAAGAGAGAACATCAGAGTTCAACCATACAACAACAATTCCCCATCTTGAGATGAGGCACAAGGGGTAAGCCAATCCTTAAATAACTGAACTGCAGGAGAGCAAGATAGACATGTAGCTGAAATAATCAAACTGTAAGACAGCAATTGCTTTCTATTTTTCTATTCTAAAATATTCTTATAAGAAAAGCTTTAGAACTTCTATCACAATAAAAGATCCCAAGAAACAAAAAATAGTATCTATGAAGTAAATGAAACAAGGTAGAAAAAAGGATCCCAATAAAAGCAATTGTCTATTAAAACTCATGAAAGAAATCTAAAATAAAAAGATAGAAAAAAAAAAACATCAAAGAGAATTCTTTCATAGCAAAAACAGATTGTTGAGCAATGTGTTGTACCTGTCGAGCATCGTATTAATACTCTACACATGGAACTTAAGAGTATGCACGCTGCATCCATATTTTCTTTTCATGTCTGGCAATGTTCTGTTGATGTGTCACCCAGAGGAAGATGTAGTGGTTCAACCTGAAGGAATGAGCTGGGAAAACATCATTCTGTTATTATCTAAGACGGATTCAGATTATATCTAAATAAGAAACAACTGATATGGAAATTAATACCCAGCCATGAATTTGAATATAATTAGAACTTCAACCATGAGATACCTCACATGTGCCACAATTCAATTTCAAGCGCCCCATATATGTTGTGTATGCCACATGTGCAACTGTCCCATACATGTGAAATGTATTAACACATGCTGATAACCATTAGTAAATGTTTCTTCATGTTTTTATTTATTATTTATTTTTTTGCGTCAAACAATAGCTTTGAAGATAAGTTGAAAAATCAAACAACAAAACTGCATATCCTTTTTACAGCAGCTTCCTAGAAATAAGGTTTCTTGAGAAACACTATTTTGTTTCCCAAAATGGGTGAACATAGAGTCAAATCAAGTTTCTAAGTTTTTAAACTTCGGTTTATAGCATCACTCTTTTGGCGATTGCATGAAGTACAGATCAGAAGCAAGAGATTAGATACAGAAAACTGAAGGAGCTCAAATACACTGGAGATCCACACCATCAGTACAAGAATCATTTAAGTTGATGAATCACTTTCATAACAAGGAAAGCTGAGATTTTATTTTTTTTTGGGTTTTGTGTGTGTGACAAGACAATAACTACAAAATTAACCCCCTAATGTATACCAGCTTGCACAAATGGAATTACAAAAACCTTCTTGCATGATTGTATCTCAGGTCTCAATACTATATTGGACACTATGTCTCAATCATTCCCATCAGCCAATATATATATTCCGCGTCTAACTGTAATTACTGCACAAACTTCCCCTTTTGATCCAGATAGACCATTCCCATTTTTCCTCTGCCCTCAAGGTACTTCTTGGGTATGTGGAAAACCATGGAAAAAAAAAAATCGAGTTCCAATGGAAATTTACTTTTCCCCTGTTTGAGAAGGGGAAAAAAACTAGGCCTGGAAATCAATTTCCATTTCTAAGCTTCTCGTTAAAAAATGGATACAAATTTCTCCCAGAAAACATATAAAATTTCGATTCCCATAGTTACGAGACAGCTCATGGAAATCAACACTCTAAAACAAACAACCGAATTACAGTTGTATTCCAGAAATAGGGCCCAAATGACGACTAACTCACAGAACACTTGAAAAAAAAATGGAAATGCAATAGAAATCATCAAATATTTGAATATATTTGACATGAGAGAGAGAGAGAGAGAACCTTTCTTTCCAGGCATTTGTTTCCCATCTTTCATATAAAACTCACGGATGTCGACCACGACCTTCCCCTGAAAAGTTCGGACTGAAACCCTCCGATTCTTCGATATCTTCAAATCCAGAACAAAATCCAATGAAGGTAGGCTTTCAAGAAAGAAAAAAGAAAAAGGCAACAATAGATAGACGGATAGAGAAAGAGAAGGAGCTACGTCGTAGATCGTGATATCGTCAGCTTCAAGATCATCTTTCTTGAATAATTTATTAGGAGGCTTGGATTCTCCATCGCCGGCAAACCGCTCCTCTTCGTTCCTTCTCTTCCCCTTTCTGCACATCTCTTCTGCTTCTTCTTCTACTGCTGCTACCGAAAGAAATAGGGTTTTGTTGAAGAGAGAGAGAGAAAGAGAAGAGGGTTAGGTGTATCGGGCGGACGTGGGCGGGAGGTAAAAAGCAAAATGGAATTTGGGGAGGGGCGCGTGACGGACGGACGGACCATTAGGACCGTGCGTTTTTGGGACGTGGGGCCCACCGTGATGTATGTTATTTATCCACTCCGTCCATTAATTTTAAATTATTATTTTATGGGTGGACGCAAAAAATGGGTCAGATCTAAGTTTTAATAAGACTACACAACATATTAACAATAAAATTTAATTTTATTATTTCTTATGGTGTGGCCCACTCATACTTTTAATCTACATAATTTTGGGACTAACTTACTGAAATTATATATCAAAATTTATGGACGGCTTAGATCAAACACATATATTCCAATGGGCCCCATGGAGCCCCTTAAGCACAATCAATATCTAATAAGGTCATGATGAGGATGTAAGTTTTGGCTACAGATCAATTAAGCTTTTGCTACGGATTAAAACAGTAGCAATATTGGCGAAGGTTTATATCCGTAGCAAAACACTAATGTGGTCTGTATCCTTTGCCCCTTTTTTGGTAGTGCCTTGAGAAGGCAATTCTAGGGGGTGTGTTGATTTGACCTAACGTTCAATCCGATGAGTTGTTCGTAGAGTGTGACTAGTTTTGAATCAAAACAAGCTTCCTAAGAGTTACTAAGGGAGCCTATAAGTATTGAGGGGATCCAACGAAGGAATGAGGTCTCACTCCAACCTACTTAAGCCAACTAACTAAGTTTATCTTTCAACTATCTTTCAATTATCTTAGCATAGTCAGTCATTTACATTCCTTAGTAAAATCAGTAGCCTAGTCTTAATGTACATTCCTAAAAATAATCTAATAGTTGTAATCTGAAGTCTATACTCATACGCTAGATGATTTCATACCATTTCTAATACAAGATGTTTTATCGCTTAGGGTCAAAAGCCGTATGGTCGAACTTGAGTTGTCCGAACTTGAATTTAACTGTGATCGAGTACAACACATATGCCCATACTATCTAAGGAGGTCCTAGGGTTCAGGTTATTACATCAGTAGAATTCCTATACTATCAGATTTTTTGAAATCTAGGCGTACTAACACTTAATGTCGTCATAGCTAGGGTAATTCTATGTCCTTTTTCTGGTACTTTTAATTTGTGTATTATTTTAATTATTTTTTTAGTAGTTCTTCATCAAGTTTACTTCATCTCTATCAAATTTCATTAGATTTCCTCTTGTAGAAAAATTCTAAAAATTCGAGAAACAGCAGCTGTCCACACTAATCTATTTGGGATAGTTATCACAACGACCTATATTTATCTATATTAAAAAAATTTTAATTATATTTTCACTTATTTTTATATTAAACTAGACTTATCAAGCTTCAATCTGGATTTTAAATCACTTAAATCAGAGTTATAACGAAGGAGATATGATTTTTCAAAGTCGGACGTATATTGCAGAATTTTTCTGCCGAAAACGGGCCGCCGGCCCGCTGCATCCCTGCCAGGCCCGCAATTTGGCGAGGCCTCGCCGATCCGGCGAGGCCCTCACCATACACTGGACCCCGGGGCGATGGCTCGCCCCAGGGGCGATGTCCTCCCCCTCCGGGGGTGTCGGATACATGCGGGACCCACCTCGGGTCCCCCTGATTTGTGCCGTTTGGCCCCCGTGTCCGTGTGAGGCGTTTTCGAGTCCAGTTTGCAAAATGGAATGATTTTATTTGACATGTAATATATGATTTTGGGGTAGGAGACGCTAATCTATCCAACTAACCTATTTATTTTGTTAGAATCCAAACGGTTAAGGGTCAAAAACCCATTTTATCCATTTATTTACTATTTCTGGTAAGTTTTAGTTTCAGTATTGTTCTTCATCATTTATACCCTAGGATTGGTGTGTATTATGAATGTGCTTAGAAAAATTTGAAAGATAGGATGGTGAAAGGTGAGATTTCAAGGAAAAAGGGTTAAAAAGGACTTTCGCTTTGAGAGTGAGTTCTGGAAAGTTAATAAGGTTTTGAATTTATCAACTAACGATTCAAACTCACCAACTGACGGCCTAGAGGCGACTTAGGTCGATTCACGTGATCGAAGATACATTATGGACTAAATTACAATAGTCAGTCTCGCCTATCGGCGAAACTTGGGATTCTAATGTGGTTTCTAAATTCCATCGCCCCCTTCTTAAATCAGAGTGCATTAGAGTGCGTCGTGTTATCATAACCCAGGTCCAGTTTAATCCAAATCATGCTCTGATACCAACTTGTAACGCCCTGAAAATGGGGGATCGAGCATATGCTCCACTCCCGAGTTCCAACGCATCATTTATGCAACATAGAAAATGATGATTAAATGTTGTCCGTGTTAGTGCATTTAAACATGAGTGAGATTACAGCAAAACAACATATCATACTTCAGAGACAGTTAAATTACGTAAGCAGAACTGTGATAGCTATATAAAGTACATAAACTGTTGTAAGTCTCCAGAGTGTGAATATGTTACCAAGTTAAATATATACATGTATACTTCCCAAAATGGACCAAAAAAATGAATATACATGTGTGATTCCAAAAGACAAAATAGCATGTGTAAGGGCATCTAGTCAGCATCCCAGAAGTCCCCGATGATCAGGCCACGGCTCACATGAACCCGCCTGAAAACTGTATGAACGAGAACGCCTCCTCGTCATCCTCAAAGTCCGGCTCCGCCTCGTAGGCATCGCCTCCACCTGCAACTAAGACAGGGTCTGGTTGGTGTGTACAACACCGTCCCGTAACGTGGGAGTGAGTGATCAACTCAGTGGAACCATAAAGCAAAGGTTAACATGTTATCAATTCAGTCAAGCAGTAATGATAAAGCAGTACAATCAAACATTCCTAAATACTCTGATTAATGCAAGAATGATATGAATAATGATGTATGCCCTCGCCTACTCTCCCTCAGCGACTTCATCTCATGATCGCGGCATGAAACCCTTCCTCAGTGCTTGACCTGCTACGCCAAACGCACACGTAATGCGGTGCATGCACATGATTTCCAAGTTCTTATTAGTCCTTTTCATACAACAGGATTGAGAAACTAAGGTACCTCCCTTATATCATTTCCCAAACAATGATCCATTCTAGGGTCGTCAGTCCTAGCAAATCTCATACGATGTTGCGGTTTTATGTCGCTACAAAGGGCTCGTCACCTGATCAGTGTAAGCCTAGTTTGTACTCTAGTTGCTACGGAAAGGCTCGTCGCCTCAACGCAGTTTAAGATTATGCTCGAGGTCACTACAAAGGGCTCGTCACCTGATTGGTGTAGGCCGACAACTCGAATACAGTGTCCCATACCACCGTATTCGGCTCACAAGTCTGGGTTGCTCACTGGACACTACGGGGAGCTAGGCTCGTCAACCCAGCGTAGGCCGACAGCTCGACCACGGTGTCCCATACCACCATATTCAGCTCATGAGTCTTAGCGGATCGAGGTACCAAGGTTAACAGGATTCACTGGTGAGTTTGGTACCTTAGGTTCAAGCAGTAGCATCCATACATGGTGAACATACATAAGGCCAATTGGGTTACTTGACAAGCTCGACTGGTACGAGCATACGCTGAAGTAGTCGACAAGGTACCACTGTCGACAACCATTGTACGACTCGGATTCATCGAACATGTCTTATGTGGCGAAATGATCTCAGCCACATAATCAAGGTCTGTTATCGATTGCCTGGACTATATAATAGCCCTAACCACATTCAATTACAACAAATAATCATATGAGATAATCAAAGCAGTAATGAACAAGTGATTCAAATCCTACGACTATTTGAGCATTTTCTGAAGTACAACATAAACATGAATCCACACATATGCATTCCATAAGTAAAATAATTAATATAAAACACATTATATGGAGGAAATCATACACATCGTTAAAGCAGTTGAGAATCCTATCTTAACACCCACTTAAAGTACAATTTACCAAGTGCTTACTCATACAAACATTTTTACAAACACTTAGACTACACATATCAACATACATGACGTATGCCGATCACAACGTGTATTAGGGCAAATCCTTTCACTAAGGAGTTGTCACGAATGCAACTCGTATATACCCACGACGGGTTATCATAGCAGGCAGGAATTCAAATTCCATAGTCATTTAATCATTTCCACAAACACATAGACTGCACATTGCAACCTACAGGGTACAACTCATCTTTAAGCTATATTAGGGCAAATCCTTTCATAAGGAGTTGTCGCATATGCAGCGATCACATAAACACTACAATTAATCATGGCAAGCACAAATCCAAATTCCATACTTATACGATTATTTCAACAAACACATGGATTACCCTATATTCAACATAGTTCATATATAACTGAAAAACGAAACAGATATCGCATTTTGCATGTGAAATGGTACCCACGTTAGTCATAAATCATTAACCGGCATTGAAAGCCTTGAAAACCATAACCTATACGTTCATAGTCCACACCTTACGCCCATTAGACTTGTTACGGACGGAGCTCGTACACACTTTCGTCGTCTACGGCACCACTGCCACCTATGGTGCGAAATAGGTTAGTCATTTGATCTGTTAAACTATTTAGAACTCTACAACATCTTAGGGTTAGGATTTCTTACCCGAAAATGAATCTAGAGTTGCTGAAACGGCGACACGGTAGCGTGGATTCGGCACTTAGAACAACAGGGAGGAATCCCTGTAGCAACACCTTAAATTCCCTCACCTTTTCTCTCTCTTTTCTTCTCTTCCTTTTCTTTTCTTCTCTTCCTTTTCTTTTCTCTCTCCCTTGAATTGCAAATTCGTATGGGGAGAGAGAATGAGGGTTTAAAGCCCTTATATGAGCTCAGATGTGAGCTTAATGGCCACAGGGCCATGGTATATGTATATTATAGCCAAAATCCATCTGTTTCGGCTCAACGGAGCACTTTCGGAGCTCCCTTTTCTGTATGCGGTCGGACTTAAGCTCTCTGACCTTGGATCTAGGTCGAGTTATATTTTCGGTCCAATCGAATTTACAGATCGACCGTTGCGGACCAGTTTTAGTTCAACGGTCACCGCCACTCGATCGGAGCTACGAGTACATGAACCTGTGTATGAAATTTTCCCTGATCCGAGGGTGTAATTGGGTCAGATTCTGACGGTTTGAAAGCTTAGATTTGGCCCGCAAGCGAACGGCCCAAATCACTTAAATCTGAGTACATTTTCTAAAGATATTCGCATTTCTCACACACTTCACTCAGGGCTCTAGTTGTGCGTTTCTGGGTACTATCTGGATTTGATTTCCGAGAGGGTTGTCAAATCCAGTAAGGCGGTCATAATCGTTTAGTTTCGCGGTAATCGGACTTTCGACGTGCGGTCCACATCCGATACGGAGCTTCGTGATGCTCCCGAGAGCAACTGGGTAATGAGATGGATCCTAGATTATAGGGTAATGTAGCGTCGATGATTCTACAAGTTTTAGGTCTTGCAGTTCATATTTAAAGTGGTTCAAGCAAATTTCGTAGCTAATCTAGTTTAATACTTAGTTAATTTCGCCTAATGTCTAAAGGATTTGGTCCTAAATGATTTCTGCCTGAGTTGGTACTCGGGCCTCTGTAGTTTGTATAGAAGGTGATTCAAGCTATTAATACTTAATTTAATTACGCCCTAATTACAACAGAATAAGTTCCTAGGGCAGTTGTACGTCTAAGGACGTCCATTGCCAAGTTAGGAAAAATCTGGGGTGTTACAACTACCATGTATTGAAGATAGTTAAAACTCTTGCTTGATTTGTCTGTTTTTTTTTTCCTTTATGTTTAGAGTATCTGGTAATACATGTAAATCTATACTGTAGGATATAACTGGCCATACTAATGGCATTTTGAATTCAATATGAATGTATGGATTATTTTAGAATTTTCTTATCGTCTTGTGAATGCTTGTATGAATAATTGTCTTACTGCGTCCATATTAGCGTTATTAGCACTCTAAACTACCAGAATACCTTAAAACTTTCAATTCTTCCTTCCCTGTTAAAATTTATGAAACCAAAGCGTGATTTGCCCTTAACTCACTAACCATATGATCAAATGGTAAGGTCGAGAGGAACCTTAAGTTCCTGGAAACCTTTCTAGGATAGTCGTTTGATCATAGGCACTGTGGGAGACTCACCACCCACTAAAATATTATAAATGTGAAACTTGAACTTTTAATAAATTTTGAGATCTTCCTAATGTTAGGAATGATCGGACTATGGAATTATGGAACCACACATCTGCGAAGTACTCGAGGCTTGACCCAATTCTCGTTCCTAGGTAAATACCAATGGACTCACTGCTTTGACTGAGCAGAAGACCAGGATCTACCAGGACTAAGAAGGGATACAATGATCTTTTTGCCCTGGTCAGACAGAGGATTGACGTATTGGATCAAAACCTACTACAACTGTCTTTCCGTATTAGCCCAATCATAAAGAGAAGAATATACCACCCTTAGGTAAACTTTAACATCAAACACTTAGCACGATAATGATGATTTGACATTGTTTTCAAACCTCAAAGGTGAAAACTTTTAAGGGGGGTAGATCATAATGAGCTAGGCTAGCATATTTAATATATATACCCTAGAACATATATAAACCCGAAACCAGTAAAACTTAAGCAAACGAAATGATAATATCTTTACTTATTACTCTCAGGCAATTTCAGGGACGAAATTATTTTTAAGAGGGATAGATTGTAACATCTTGGATTTTCACAGTTTTGAATTTTCAAAAATCCTTAAATTTTTTTTAAAAATAACTTATAATATCACTTAATGACTATTAACACTCAATGTTAGTTTATGTTGGGGTGGACCAGTCTAGTTATGATGGGGCAAAGTGCGGGCCGTCAAGCCAGATAGTCCGTTTACACCTAGCAACAACCCGTGTGGGCCACCCAGCAATCGAGGAGAGTCAGAAAATTTTAAAAATTTAGGGAACTGAAGATCTCACTGGGCTTGTGGTCCATCACGGACCACGGACTCAGTGGACAACTAAAATTGGAATCTGGCACTTGCCAAATGCACCCCACCAATGCCATATTGAAATCTGGCACTTGCAAATAAAATCGAGATACCAGGCTTTGCAGCCGTCAGATTTCTTCCAAATTTACGGTGAAGGTTTAATGTATTTTTCTACGCTCGCCCACAAAATCTGGGTCCCGATCGTGGCACGGTGACCGTTGATCGCAAATCGGGCCCGTACGATCAAACCCCATATCTGATCGTTTTCAAATTTTGCATGGACCTTCATCGAGCCATGGAGCACCTATCCTACAAGTTTCATGGTGAGAGGGACACCAAAACTACTCCAATCACCAGAATGGACCCCACAGGGCAATTTAAAGAATCGAAATCGTACGCTCAAACCCCATATCCGTTCATCCGTTTGTTCCTAAACTTTGCATGACCCCTCATAGGGCCATGAGTCACTTACACACCAAATTTGGTGGCATGAGGGTGTTAGGACCGCCCTAACACCAATAGGGAGTCCTAGCGGTATATTTTAGAAATTTGTGGAAACTTGGGGCCAAAGTGCCTAAGTCTAGGAAATAAACCCTAGCTCTCTCATAACTCTCCTATTCACCACAACCACTAAGGAGCAAAGGGAGAGCAAGAGAGTAAAGAGAGAAGAAAGGGTGAGTGAAGAAGAGCAAGGTAGACCCTAGATCGAGGTGGGGCCCAAGGAAATCAACCCTTTCAACTCCTTACCTCTCCTCAAAGGAGAAACTCTCCACCACTACCACAACAATCGTCCGTTGGTCGTCTAGGTAAGATCTTTCACCCCTTCTTCTTGAAATCCATGTATTGAGAAGAGATTGGCTTGAATTTCTCACATGTAAGAGTTTGTTTTTAGGGATTCCGGCCAATCGACCCCAAAGCCCTCATTCCTAAGTCGTTCTTCAAGTCTCCAACGACCCATAGGTGTAGACTATTATCCTTAGGTGGCCTAGCACCAATTTTACTATGAATATAATGATTTGGATTGTTTGGATGCTATATTTGGAGAATCTAGAAGAATCCTAGGAATTGTATGTTTGTTGGATTTGCATGGAATTGTGTGTTTGCTTTTCATATGATGATGTTCTTGCCTCTCACATGATTTTGTGTATGGATGATCTCATGCTCATTCCTTGTTGAATTTTTCCTTATAGTGTTGCTTCTTAGTATCCATGATTCATTACTCTTGTGCTTATGATTTCTTAAGATGAAGAAAGTGCTTAACTTCCTCACCCACACACATAACTCACATGCACTTTATTTCATGATATTGTTAGCCTTGCTTGCTACGAGAATCTAAATTGTATGTTGAGGAGTATGAAACCATGATGTTGTTTATGCTGGATGATGCATTGATAGTTGACATGTTATGAATCACTGTTCATACCCATGGGTTGGTTGGGAACATGAGGAGAGATAGTAGTCCCATCGGTAGGACTATGCTAGGGCTAAACCCGTGGATTTGGGCGGGTGTGTACGGGCGGCAGTAGTTCGACTACATGGGTCCCTTGTACCCGATGTCATTCGTCGTATATTCGCCTGACTCGTGCCGTCTAGTCTACTTACCGACCAGCCCTATATGTTAACCTTGTTTACTCACATATGTATAGAACCTGGAACACCCTACCACCGTTGCAGCCCACCGATAACCACTTGAAGTTGATCCACTGCCTCGTGAGCCGAGAATGGTGGAATGAGACACTGTGTCCGAGCTGTCGGCCTATGATGGGGTGACGCGCCTCACCGTAATGACCACGAGCGATCCCTTCCTCTCGGAACTCCCCATATGTTAGGAGTCAAGGATGGGGAACCCGACGGGATCAAGGATCACGGGGTCTCGGCTTCACACGTTGGGGGGCCTTGGCCTCGCAACCAGATTAGGGCATTGATACGTGGGGTGTACCAGATTCCCACACCTACTAGATGAATGGACTTAACTAAGAACTCGGCTAACATGATCGCATTACTTCGCACTAGTTAGGGTGGCGACTCAGCAGTCGAGGTCGCTTTGAGGGAGTGTTGACATACGTGATCATTAGATGAAGTTGCTCGAGGGAGTGTTGTGGCGAGGGCATGCATCATATCATTCATCATGCATACGTATTAGCAAGATTAGTTTAGTCACTATGAATAAATGCCTTTCATTAAATTATTAATATGACTGCTGCTTGTACAACTTAAGATTAATAGCATCCACTGAGTTGATCACTCACTCCCACTCTGGGACGGTGTTTTAAAACACCAACCAGACTCGCCTATAGATGCAGGTGATATAGATTTGGAGGAGCCTGGCGACATGAGCCTTGAGGAGGAGGACGAGTTCTCCTACTTTCAGTTGATGAGCGGGTCTTCATCGGCTCTGTAGACGGGATTCTGGATCGCTGAGTAGTGGACTCAACTTTATTTTTGGATATATCATTCTTTTTGTGATTTGTTACGCAACGCCTTGTGCGACCCACTTATGTTCTTTTGGATTTGTATATGTATTTGACTTCTTTCATTTCAGCAGATTAGTTGTGGTTGTGCTTCATGTTCTAAGTAATTCCACGCTGCGCCTTTACATTTGATTAAACATAAATTATAGTAAAGATCGGTCATAAGTGACACCCGAGAACTTGGGAGTCGAGTATATACACGACCTCCAATTTTCAGGGCGTTACATTTCATTTATTCATTTTTTGAAAATCACATTGAAAAATCTTGTTTATTAATATCTTCATCTGTTTGCTTGACCCAAATAGGTAGTGTATCTTTTAGTACATTTTATTCAGATTATATGAGGTTATTTTTGAAACCTGTGTGACATTACTCATTAGGCTTCGTAGCTTACCTTGTTGAGAATTTAAAATTTTAGGATCATGATCTTATGGAGACGTTTAAAGATATTTTCTTTTATTTATTTTTGTTTATTTAACATTTTTAAATAAGTTGTAATGAACATTAAATATAGTATGATAGTATGATGATGACATGTGTTTGGTGATAATCTTAAATAGTTAGAACATGGACGTTTTATTCTTTTCTAAATAAATGTTTGATTATTAAAATTTTGGATGGTTATATTTTATGATTGAGAATCATTTTGTCAATATATGTGTGGATTATGAAATGTAAACATATAAAACATAAGTCATGCCTTCGGGTATGAAATTAAGGTCGAATATACCCAGGTGCTGGATTTCGGAGCGTGACATACTTAGGAAGCAACCTTCTCCCAAGAATCAACCTTATAATGAGAAGCAATATTAGGTTGGTCTTGAACCACCTCTAGTTGTTGCGCAACAATATTGAGATCGTAATCAAATTGTTCAAATGGTTCAAGAAGTAGCAAGTCAAGTTCTCCATTGAACTACCACTCCAGTTTATCACATGCCTTATCTTGATTGGATTGACCAACAATACCCATTAGTTAGGAATTACTGACCGGACTTTACCCTATTTATATGTGATACCATTCAATCAACCATAAAACATATATGTTGTTTTACCATATAGTGTGGGGAATTGGTCAACAATGATCATTGTAAATTGTAATTATTAAGCCATTCTCTAACTGGGGTAACCTTTGGTATTTTAATCTGTTGCCAAATTTCATATAAACTTAGCAGGAGATGGAATAAAAGTTTCATGCTCAGTTCTTACATAAGGACAATATTTTTTATGACCAATCTTGCCCGTTTTCGACAATCGTTAGGAGATTCGGTCGAAAATTATATTGCTCGGTTTAAGATGAGAAAAAGCTGATGTAAGGTAGTTATGACCAAGGCATAATTTGTCCAATTGACACAGGATGATCTAGAGTTTAAGCTTCGAAAGAAGTTTATCGGGACAGAATTCACATATCTGTATGATCTAACTAAAAAGTGTGTATTTGGTCCGTGGGATGAAAGTACCTTTGTTTGTTAATTAGCGTGATGGTTGAGTCAATAAATCAAGTGAGCCCCATATGAAGAAACGTCAAAGGTAAATTAAACCTCACATCCTATGTCCAAAACACCAAGGTATATAATTCCATTTAAAAATCGTAGAACAACAAAGGAATTCAATGCTTGAAAACTTGGTACAAATATTAAATTTTCTAAGTTTTTTGCATGTCACTTCGAGTCATCGAGCTTGGGTCGATGACATCGAACACTCCTGTTTGATGACATCGAAAAGTGATCCTCATATGTCCAACAACCACACATATATTTGGACAAAAAATTCTATTCATCGAACATACCTTCGATGACATCGAACATGTGTACTTGGTAACATCGATGGTGATTCGATGACATCGAAGAACTTAAAGTTTTGTCTAGCAAACTGCTTGGAAAATATTCTGGAAATGCTCGAGGAATCGAACTAGTTTCGATATCATCGAGATTCAAACTCCGATGACATCAAAAAAGGACAAGAAAATGTCCAGCGAGCTTCCAAAGGAAAAACCTTATGAAATTTCAAGTAATCGAACTAGACTCGATGTCATCGGAGTTCAAACTTTGATGACATTGAAAAAGGACAAGAATATGTCCAGCGAACTTTCGAGGAAAATCTTCTAAAAAGTTCGAGGAATCAAACTGAATTCGATGACATCGTGATTCAAACCTCGATGACATCGAATCAGGTTCGATGACATCGAACGCAGTCAGATTCTGACAATTATATTACCATTGGACTTTTTGCCTTTATAAACAGAAGCTTGGTTCTAGTGGTTGCATTGAGAAAAAGAGAGAGTTGTTGCTTACCTAACATCCTTTGCCTTTTTCTCATGGGAGTTCATCCTTCAATCTTCTCTTAATCATTGATATTTAATAGAGTGGATTGGTGAATGAACTTCCCCATTTAAGGATCTTCCAGCTACCTTCTTAATGGCATATCATTAAGTTGGAATCCCTTAAATACATAAACCCTAGAATCTCTTCGTCTATTAAATGATTAACATTCATTAGAGTAGATTCCAACATAAACCTTGACCCAACCCCGGCGACTTACATTGGAGCATCATCAAGTGTTGCGGTTCAAGGGAGCTGAAGAATCTCCGCCATCAAGCGAGATCATCTTCATCAAGTGCAGAATGGGGCTCACCTACTTACAAGTAAGTCATTAGAGTCTAGAGATCCTGTTGATCATTGTGTAGGATTGGGTCACGGGCTGTATCTCAAACTTACCAAGCCCTCAGTGGAGGCCTTCGACGGGAGAGTACGTTTAGGTTTTTTATGTAGGACCTTGGCCTGTGTGGCCTAAACCTAGGTTCTTTGTGTAGGACCTTGTCCTGTGTGGCCTAAATCTAGGTTCTTTATGTAGAACCTTAGCCTGTGTGGCCTAAA
Organism: Magnolia officinalis; assembly: GCA_021015155.1. Lineage (NCBI taxonomy): Eukaryota > Viridiplantae > Streptophyta > Magnoliopsida > Magnoliales > Magnoliaceae > Magnolia > Magnolia officinalis. Next base: position 51,815,795 of record JAJHSJ010000001.1, read on the forward strand.
ATTAGGCCCTTGTATAGGACCTTGGCCTGTGTGGCTTAAACCTAGGTTCTTTGTGTAAGACCTTTGCTCTTGTATAAGGCATAAACTGTTGAGTCCTTGTGTAGGACGATTTGCCTTGTGTAGGCATCCTTAGGAACCTTGTGTAGGTCTTAGTTTCAACCTTGTGTAGGTTGTAAAGGTTTAAGGTGAACCTGATTTGAAACCTCCGTTAGTGAAATTGGTACACTCAAGGGTTGAGTGCGTCCGTCGGGAGTGGAGTAGGCACATAGCTGAACCACTATATATGATTATGTTTGGGATTGCTATTTGCACATTCTTTTGATTATATTTATTTTGAATGCTTACAATGATGCATGATTATTTGAATGATTAGAACTAATAGGAATCACATCCCACACACACTCATATACACGATCTGTCATAGCCTAGTTGTTTAACATGTTCAATCTTAAATAGTCTATTGTTTAGATCCTTTACTTAGCTTGGAAGCCTTTAGAGTTAAGATGATTATATCTTGATTAATTGCATGATAGATCAAGATTAGGAAAGTAGGATTTTAAATTGGCATAAATTTTATAAAGTCCTATTCACCCCCCTCTAGGACACCTTAACTTATTCCATACTTCTAATATAGCGGTCTAAACTGCAATTTCAATTGGTATCAGAGTGGGTTTCTCTTAAGGGTTTAACCACCTAGGGAGTGATCTTGACTGAAATTGTGAATTATGGCCAAAGGAGAGGGATCATCTGTGTCAAAACCTCTTGTCTTTGATGGTTCAAATTATACGTACTGGAAAGCTAGAATGCATTATTTTCTGCAATCTCTGGATCATGATGTTTGGGAAATAGTTGAAAACGGATATGTGCCACCAACTGACCAAGTGGTACTTAAAAATGGTACAACCATCACCAAACCCAAATCTAAAGAGATGTGGCCTACCTATGATAAAGAAAAGAAAACATCTGAAGCCAAAGCAATGAATGCTATCTACTGTGCTGTATCACAAGAAGTTTTTAATTAGATCAGTATGTGTGGTACATCAAAAGAAGCATGGGATTTGTTGGAAACAACCCATGAAGGAACTAACACAGAAAATGATCAAAGCTACAACTTTTGACATCGCAATTTTAACACATCAGAATGGAGGAACATGAGACCTTCATGGATTTTTTTACAAAGCTGAACATCATTTGTAATTCCATGGGTGGATTAGGAGAGAAAATTCTGGTATCTAAAATTTGTAGAAAAATTCTGAGATCCTTATCGGAACGTTTCAACTCCAAAGTTACAACCATTGAAGAATGTAGAAACATGGATGAAATGAAAGTAGAGGAACTAGTAGGTTCACTACAAACATTTGAACTACACTTCAAACCATCCCCAAAACCCAAAAGTAATGCCCTCAAAGCTGCTAAACATATAACCATGACTGAGGAGGAGGAAAGTGACAGAGAAAATGATGATGAGGAAGTGGCTCTCTTGGCTCAACCGTTCAAAAAATTCTTTAACAAAAACCGTGGTAGACCATACAACCTCAAAGGCAAACAATTGGACAACAAACACCACATTGGCAAGCCTTTCAGAAAGTCCAAAGAGCCTTAGTGTTACAATTGCCGAAAATTTGGGCACTTGTCCACTGAATGCCCCACCAAGAAGACTAAGGGAAATCTATGGCAACCACATAGGATGACACTGAAGAATTAAATTCAGAATTCAGTGATTCAGAGAGTGATGGAGACCAAAAGTCTTTAAAAATACTTATGGCCTTCACTTTTACTGGCATCCCCAATCCAAAGGATAATGAGGAAATAAATGAACCTCAAGCCAAAGAGACACTCCCCTTAGATGGTGAAGAAGAAGAAGAAGAAGAAGAAAAGGAAGACATTCATGATGCCTATGATCAACTTTACATTCACAGCATTAATATTCTTAAGAAGCTTGGTATTACTGAAAACAAGAACAAATTGCTACAAAAAGATCTAGATAAGACTCTAGAAATTAATACCCACTTGATAAATGATCTCCAGCAATACCATTCGGAAAATGATAAGCTTGAAAGAATAACATCATTCCTTAAATCTGAGTCACTAAAATTAAACAAACAGATTGAACTTCTAAAAACTGAGAATATGCACCTTAAGAATGAAAATTATACACTTATTCTTGATGCAGAGAAATCAAAATAATCTATTGAACTCAGTCATAGATTCTCCCAAAGTAGCGAAAAACTAGAGAGACTTCTAGGGATGGGAAGAGCACAAAAGGATAAGAGAGGCGTGGGATATGAAAATTACAAATCAAATCCCATTTCTGTACCACCGGTGATTAAGAAAACTTCTGCCTTAGGGAGCAACACAAGGGACACTTTTATCTGTCATTCATGTGGAGACTCAGGCCATTATAAGTTTGAATGCCTTACTTTTGGTAGGACTGTAACGCCCCGTGTTTTCAGGACCCGAGTATATGACTCGTTTCCCAAAAACTTGAGTATTAACCTATAGAGAGCCAAATTCCACACACACATGTGTATCTTCTTTCAGAGTTAGCAGTTTAGCGTAGAATGGACAAATCAATATAAAGGAAAATTTACATTTATATTTAGAATATACAAGAGGCTGCCCATTATGACTTATACAAACCAATGTCTCGATATTTACAGATACAAGATTTACAAAATTTAATACATGAGAAATATTAAAATGCACTTAAACGTAAGCCGCACGATCGCGCAACTTCTCTTGGCAGGTACAACCATGCGCCCTTGACAATTACACTCGGCTTCTCATCAGTCTGAATATGAATATCACTTAAGCCACCGGTGCTACATGTACGGTTATATATTTGATGGATGAGTGGCCAGCTCAATGTGATTTTTTCTCAAAATTAAACACCGCCACCTCAGACAAGTATAGCATTAAAGCAACCAAACAAACAAAACATAGCAAAATGAAGTCTTATTATATGCATGGATGCATCATCGACTTGGGGATGCTCATCCAGTCGGCAGTTGGGCTCGTCACCCATGCAAAGGCTGGCCATTAGCGAAGCACATCACGTGCGTACATAACGTACCACATAATGACTGCCCATCGTACATCACGTACGTAAATCGACAGTCGATGGTCTAGCAGTTAGCGAAACTATACCCCCAATAACTTGAGGGCATGTGCTACAGCATCCAGAAATATCCACCCGTCATCGTCAATATGCCATGTATGCATGATTAACCAGACCATTACTAATCCAATTACAACCAGCCGGTTTAATAAAGCTCAAGGTCACTATGGGGGGCTCGTCACCTAGCGTAGGCCGACGGCTCGGGCATAGTATCTCATTTCCACCATCCCCGGCCCATGAGTCTACCGCCTTAGGATGTTGATAGAACCCATCAACATGTGGCCAATCAACTCTTAATATATGGGAAGCTACCATCGTATGTTGAGTGAGAATGAATGTCAAAGATACTAAATACAATGATTAAAAGGAGTCGGTATGCATACCTTAAATACGAATAAGCAACGGTGATAAAAAAGTCAAATGGTTCATCCCACAGTCAAATAGGTGGAATCACCCCATAAATGGTGAGTCCCATGAATAATTTTGCCACTAACATAACCTCCATGTTGATGGTCTATTCTTAACACAATCAATCTCATACCCTAAGTACGGACTCTCTTTCATAGATAGAGGTTCACCTCATAGACTAGAGAGATTTCGATTCATATGTATTGCAAACAGTACAATAGCTTGTCCAAATGACATAGAGATCAAGTATCGAACTAGGATACCATTCCAATAAAGTATAACTTAAGTACAAGTGTAAATACAATTGAAGACCTATTAAATGAATCAAAGTCTAGCATATGCATTTAATATTCATGATCAATTCTCAAACATATATCCAAGTAAGATAATCATATAATTAATCAAGCTTTAAGGCACCATTCATAATCAATCTAAAAGCTATCCTTAATCTAATTTAGAGATGGAAATCTTAAGGGGAAGAAATCATCACCTGATTAACCGAATGACCTTCTAGTGTCGCTAAGTGCTTGCGCCCTTAGAATTGAATCCTACCATAAATCATGAACTTGTACAATTAGATCCAAGTTCTACGCACTACCTAGGTTTAAGATCATAGCTTAGGATTTGAATTATTTATCTTAGGATTTTTAATGTAAAATTATGATTTTCATCCTAGGGTTTAGTCCTAAACTTAGATTTTAGGATTTGAACTCTAGTTGGTGTATTAGTTACAATTTAATCTTAATAATTACAAGATAACTATTAGCGTTGGTGTTATAATTTATATTAGCTAACATATTAATAATGATGGTTCAAAGTTCATATTCAAATATACCGACATTATCTATTATTCTTATAATGACTAATAATCTCTTAAATAATGCAAGTAATAATAATAAAATTTTTACTAACAATAATATAATATAGACTAATACTAATAATCATATTAACAAGAATTATACTAATCCCATAAAGAAAATAATAATGTTTTCTAATGATAATAGTCATAATTATCCATAATGATCTAATCATGATAATAGGTACTATGATCTACCTTGAATTATGAAATTCTACAATTAGATCCAAACCTAACACACTATCTATGTTTAGGGTATTGACCTAGAGTTTAGGCTACTTAGGTCTAGGATTTCATCATAGAGTTTATATCTAGGTTCAGATTTTTGGATTGAATTTCTAATTGATGTACAATACTAATATTGTTAATAATCGCAAAATCGCCATTGATACTAGCGACATGTAATTATTATTAACTAACATGACCCCTACAATCGTTATGATAATAAATATTATGATATACAATTAATACTAATATTTAAGAGTGATTAATAAAGTAACACTACTTAATAATTGCAATCTTGTTTATGATAGCTAGTTTGAGCATAAATAATCCAACGTTGGCTAATTATATATAATATTTATAACCTTAATAAAAATGGTAGTAACAATGATAACAATACATTAATATGAGTTTGGTCTAGGAAGAAAGTGCTGACTCACCTACGTCGACTTGGCTGGTTCGTTAAGTTAACTCGGCCCGTCTCATCTTGAAGGCTGAGTTGAATCAACTCGGTTTTGCTTTGCTGACTTGAGGTTTCCTATTATAACGAAACCTTGCTCAATTGGAATGGACCCGAATCTAGTCGGAATGTGGCAAGACCACTCCGATTCTAAACCTGGGCGAAGTGTGGGCCGAGTTGACTCTATCCGACTCGGTAGCTGCCCACTCCCTTTCTCCTCTACTGTACTGTCTCCTCCCTCTTTCTCCTTCTCCATTCCTTCTCCTTTCTCTCTTCCTTTTCTTCTCAATTAGAGAAGTCCAACAACATCTGGACTCAGAAGAACCTGGTCGAGTTTACAACTTGACAGCGAGTTAGACTCGGGTCGGTTCAAGCCGGTGCAACAACGCACCTTCTTTTCTCTGATCCTTCTTCCTCTATTTGTTCCCTTATTTTCCTCCTTCTTCATGTTTAAACAGGTCCAACAATACTTGGATAGAGACGCAGCTCGGTCCGGTTCGCTGGGCAGCATCTCGGCCCGACTCGGACCTCGGATGGGAGTGTAGCATAGCACTCACCCACTCTTCTCTCTCAGTCTTTCTTCCTCTCTATCTCCCAGCTCTCTTTAAAGGCCAGCAACTCCATTAGACTCGAAGAGATCGTCCAACACGCTCGAACTCACCTCAACTCGACGTGATACAACTCCTCTTCAACGGGGAAGATAATGACATATTTTTAATCTGCATCCGTTTCTTTGAAATGAGAGCATGAGACGACTCAGAATGATGTCATGAAGCTTGAGGAAGAAAGAAAACAAAGCTCCTTTGGGGTTTAGGTGGTGGGTTCAGACGAGGAGGAAAACGACTGTTCTTTCTCAAGTGCGACTATTAGGGCTTGGGGCAACGATCCTCTTAGTTTATACGCCCTTCCCTTAAAGCCCTAGACTTCCCAAAGCCGTTGGATGGAGAACGGATGGTCTGGATAAGATCTAGGGCTTCCAGCCTCTCTCTCTCTCTCTCTCTCTCTCTTCATTAAAAATATCCGGCCGTTTGGCTGGATAGTTGGCAATAGTGCATCTTCCTTTCAACGGTCAAGATTGACTCTCCATGGACGACTAAGATGTAGGGAGGGAGAGCTCACGCGGATCGCAATAGCTGGCGGTGCAATAGTTTCCATTTTTGGGAAAGTTGTGTTTGTAGGCTCTACTTGCATCAAGAATCGTGTCCACGAACACATGATTCCAGGTGTGGGATTAGGTGGGGTTTGGTCAAAAGAATAGTCCGCACCAGATGGACGGTTCAGATCATGGATGTGGGCCCTGGTTTGTGGACCACAATCGAAAACACGGACGTCGTTCGTTCATTTTGAAAAGAAACAGGGAGCGGGAAAGGAGGGAGAGAACCTGCTTCTTTGGGAAGTTTCGGGTCAGCCTGGTTTGACCAGGGCTGGCACGTCCGATGCACAATAGGTGCACTACACCTTGGTGTACGTGCACTGCAAGTATGGGGCCCATAATGATGTTTTACACAATCCCCACCATCCATTCACTTTGGGGGTCCCACGTAGGACCTTTGACTAAAGATCAGGTGGATCCAAAGCTCAGGTGGGCCATAAAAATTGATTTCTAGTTTTAATGGTGGATTTTCGTCAATCTAATGGTCGGATAACTCCGAATTTGAATATCAGTGGCTAAAAGGGTCCTAGGGACCACTTAGCTAGAATTTAGTGGCTGGATTATATGGCCTAATACACACTTATAATATGAACTATCCTTTTTACTATGTTTTTAATAATAATAATATTTTTATTATTATTTTCAAAGTTGTTTATCGTGGTTTGCATCTTGATCAATGCCATTTATTTACTCAATCAGTTGCCTGCAGGGCTTGATAAGAAAGATTAGATTATTTTAAATTTGTAAGTGAGTCATACCAAGTGAACGTCCACTTATCCATTCTCGACATCTTAATGATTCAAATAATTCAACGGTTAAATTGACTAATCTTTAGTCATTAATAGTCCTAGTCACCCTAAGGAGTAATTAGGTGTGATCTGGTAGTCAACTATGGGGGTAGGTGATCCAGTTTGTGTTTCCAAAGGATGGATAATCCAACGAGACATTGTAACCTGATGAACGGTGGATCTTGTGACTGTTATCCCTAATTTACTTTATATGTTCTAATTGCACTAAGTAGGTGTATTCTGGAACATCATCATGACCAAGATTCTAAAATAGGATTTTTTATTTATTTAAGTACTTGATTAATTTAGTCACGTTGTGGATGGACAGACCGGTCTCAAATCTTACGATTGTGTCGTGAGTTGACATAGTCCAAAATCAGATGGTTAAGATGGATAGATTGATTCATGGTAGAATTTATAGGCTAGTCTTGAGGTAGATCGCATGAATGGTCTTATTTCATGGTCATGACGAAGATTACTCCCCATGGATGGACCTTGTGGTCGATTAAATGAGTTGCCTAATTCATGGTTGGATTGAAAGGTTATACACATTAGTTTGGGATAAAGAGATTTGAGGTTTTATTTATACTTGCGATCGAATGAATTTGACACAGCGAACCTCAACTATTTGCTTAGATCATGGGTTGATCGGATGATCGTTTGTGATGCAATCCTACCACGAACAATCGAGGGTCAATTCAAGGTGGATTGACTTTAGACCTTACAGTTTTGTCGTAGATTATTCTAGCATAAATTTATACGGTCACGATGATCAAAAGTTCTAAATCTAAGATGGTCGGTTAGATTTTTTTGTTAATGAAATCAGAATCCTAAAAGTCCCTCTAACGATGTGATGACCCTTCTTGAATGACAACGGATGGATAACTTGGTATACGGATGAGGATTGTTTTCAACGATTGGATTTAGGCCTGAATGAACGTGAGTGTTCACTTAAGCTATGCTTGTATTTACATTAAATTAGATTACATGGTAACACTCGAGTACTGGAAAGTACGGGGTGTTGCAAACTACCCCCCTTAAAGAGAATTTCGCCCCTGAAATTCAACATTTCGACTATGAATGTGGACAACAATCTACCTTATGGTGTCCATATGCATCTGTTAGTTCTCCACACTAAGTTTGTCTGTATAAGCAAGCGCTCATGACTTTCTACTAGAACAATGGTCATTATCATCTACCCCCCTTAAAGAAGGTTTTACCATTGAGATTTGATAATGCTCATCCTGGTTATTAATGTAGGAGAATTATCCTAGTGGCGTGTTGTATTCTCGATATGTCTAAGTGTGCTGGTACCACCTGGTCTTGATAGATTATATCTAGAACCGTCATAACCTTTGTATCTTTTACCTAGCGAATCGAATGACATTCCTATGTTCTACAGACTGTTAGAAGCCCTTTCAAGACCTATAAAAACTAGGGGTTTGTTTTAATGTCCAACAATATCATGACATCCTATGGTATTTACTAGGATTACAAATTCCTTTAGGTGACAACTAAGGATTTTATATCTTCCTCTTTATTTTCTTCGACTATTAATGATAGTTCACGGTTGTCTAAAGTATATTACCAATTTCTTATTTTTTAGTATCCAGGGTAACACGAATAGATGATTGTAGTAGGTTTGAGCTTAATACATCAATCCTTTGTCTACATAAAACAGAGGATTTTTTGTATCAATTCCTAATCCTGGTAAATCTCGATCTTTTGCCCGATCAGGGCATTGAGATCATTAGAATTTGCTAGGATATGGAATTTGGATCAAACAACGCAACTTCGCTTAAATATGGTTCCATCAACTCGTGATTCCGATCATTCTAGACTCCTAGGGAATATCATGTGATCGATCTTCTAAATTGACAATAAGAGTGCTCAAAATTTACATGAGTAGACCCAAACGATCATCACGCTTTCGCTGCGCACTCTGGTCGCCTAATGCACTACTTAAAATTTCCTGGACCAAAATCCCTACATAGAGACTTGAGGTCTGAAATTGCTAAACCTATCTACACACTCAGATATGGCCTTGACATTCTTGGTCTATGGTCGAAAATTGACCTAAAATCCTATAACTTCATTTCTATCCGATATTACGTGTTGGGACTTGTGGGAAATATTATTTTCAATTAAGAAGACGTATTAGGAAATTTAAGTTACAATTCCTATTACGATTTCTTAAGCTCAGGAAGTGCTCATGGTTGACATGATGTGTAAAGTGGTGAGTAAGGATTTTCCTACAAAGTTTAACTCCATTTCATGTGCTGATTATTATGACAATGTTATTTCTAGCTAATGAAATTTTAGGAAGGTTCATATCCTAGATTTCTAGAAAGTTTTCATTCGGAAGTCAAGTATAAGAATGTTCTTGTGTAGCCTTGTGTACATTATAATGAGTACTTAGTACACATATTTAATTTCTAAGTCCAAACAACTATTTTTGTAATTTACAAGGGAACCAAAGTTTTAATTTCTAAGTTTAAATGACTAAACCTAAAATGTTCAAGGGACTTAAGTTCAGTTCGTAATTTCTAAGATTATCTAAAACAACTCTCTAAGGGACCTAAAATATTGAGCATCTATATTTTCAAAGGAACCTTAGATCATTTCTAAGCTCTATAGTCATCCAAATACTTTTTCAAGGAGCCTAACACTTGAGTTTCTATATTCTCATTTCCTCCCAATTCTAAGGGATTCCTACATAAGTTGATATCCAAAGGTCTAACTTAAAAACTTCAAGGGCCTAAACTTTGAAGTATCTATGTCCTCAAATTTTTTGAAGGGAACTTTTAATAAGTTCAAATGACTATTCTAATAACCTCTAAGGGAACCTAAGTTTGGGTTTCTACATTCTCAATCATTCTTCTAAATCTAAGGGAGATTCACCTAAGTTCAAATTTCAATTCAAACATCCTAACTTGAGACATTTAAAGTTTGTATAAGATCATTTTTCCAAGGCCTAGTTTGTCCAAACAATGCTTTGATACCAATTGTAACGCCCTGTGTTTTCAGGACCCGAGTATATGACTCATTTTCTAAAAACTCAAGTGTTACCTATAGAGACCCAAATTCCATACACACACACACACAACACACACACACACACACAACACAACACACACACCACACACATATATATATATATATTATATATATATATATATATATATATATATATATTCTTCTTTCAGAGTTAGCAGCTTAGCGTAGATGGACAAACAACATAAATGAAATTTGTATTTACATTTAGAATATACAAGAGGCTACCCATAATGACTTATACAAAACCAAGTCTCGATATTTACAAATACAAGATTTACAAAATTTAATACATGAGAAGTATTAAAATGCATTTAAACATAAGCCGCACGATCGCGCAACTTCTCTTGGCTAACCCATGCACCCTTGACAATTATACCCGGCTCCTCATCAGTCTGAACCTGAATATCACTTAAGCCACTGGTGCTACTTGTATGGTTATATATTTGATGGATGAGTAGCCAACTCGGTGTGAATTCCCCCTCAAGATAAAACACCGCTGCCTCAGACAAGTATAGCATAAAAACAACCAGGCAAACAAAACATTACAAAATGCAGTCTTGTTATATGCATGGATGCATCATCAACTTGGGGATGCTCATCTAGTCAGCAGTTGGGCTCATCACCTATGCAAAGGCTAGCCATTAGCGAAGCACATCACGTGCGTACATCACGCACCGCATAATGACTGCCCATCATACATCACCTATGTAAATCGATAGTCGATGGTCTGACAGCTAGCGAAACAATACCCCAATAACTTGTAGGGCACGTGCTACAACATCCAGAAATATCCACCCGTCATCGTCAATATGCCATGTATGCATGATTAGCCAGACCATTATTAATCCAATTATAATCAGTTGGTTTAATAAAGCTCAAGGTCACTATGGGGGGCTCGTCACCCAGCGTAGGCCGATGGCTCGGGCATAGTGTCCCATTTCCACCATCCCCGACCCATGAGTCTACCACCTTAGGATGTTGATAAAACCCATCAGCATGTGGCCAATCAACTCTCAATGTATGGGAAGCTACCATCATATGTTGAGTATGAATGAATGTCAAAGATACTAAATACAACAATTAAAAGGACTTGGTATGCATGCCTTAAATACAAATAAGTAACCGCGATAAAAAAACGTCAAATGGTTCATCCCGCAGTCAAATAGGTGGAATCACCCCATAAATGGTGAGTCCCATGAATAATTTTGTCGCTAATATAACTTTCATGTTGAGGGTTTATTCTTAGCACAATCAATCTCATTACACCCTAAGTACGGAGTCTCTTTTATAGATAGAGGTTCACCTCACAAACTAGAGAGATTTTGATTCATATGTGTCTTGCAGATAGTACAATAGCATGTCTAAATGGCATAAAGATCAGGTATCAAACTAAGATACCATTCTAATAAAGTACAACTTAAGTACAAGTGTAAATACAATTCAAGAACTATTAAATGAATCAAGGTCTAGCATATGCATTTGATATTCATGATCAATTCTCAAACATATATCTAAGTAAGCTAATCATATAATTAATCAAGCTCTAAGGCATCATTCATAATCAATTTAAAAGCTATCCTTGATCTAATTTAGAGATGGAAAGCTTAAGGGGAAGAAATCATCACCTGATGAACTGAATGACCTTCTAGTGTCACTAAGTGTTTGCGCCCTTAGAATTGAATCCTACCACAAATCATAAACTTGTACAATTAGATCCAAGTTCTATGCATTACCTAGGTTCAAGATCATAGCCTAGGGTTTGAATTATTTATCTTAGGATTTTTAATGTAAAATTAGGATTTTCATCCTAAGGTTTAGTCCTAAACTTAGATTTTAGGATTTGAACTCTATTTGGTATATTAGTTACAATTTAATCTTAATAATTACAAGATAACTATTAGCGTTAGTGTTATAATTTATGTTGTAGGGAAATCCAACTCAATAAGACGGTCAATCTACGTACCGATCTTAGTTCAAGGCTTGGAGTTGAGGCCATCTTAGTCCAAGGCCCAGAGCCGAAGCAAAGGGTATTTAACCAGCTCCGACTATTAGTACTCGGCCTCGGGTCCACACAGCTTGAGGCGAGCCCGGGTGAGGATACTCCGTGTGCCGAGCCTGGAGACTAACCTAAATACGGACGTGACCGAAGATCTCGCCCAATGATACGTGCCCTTAAGACATTATACGCCACATGATCCATGGATTGCAGATAATATCTCCACGATCACAATATCTTGATGATTGAGCAAATCATGCCGAGATTAACGGATGTGAATCGTCCAACCCACAGGTATAAATACCAGGGGACCCCATTGCTACTGGTACGCAATATCTCGCACCCTCTCTCTACTTTCGACTTAGACCCAAATTCCTTAGCCTAACTTAGGCATAGGAGGGTCCCCTGACTGAGCCAGGGTCTCCTTTACTCACCCCTTTGTGCAAGACCAGGGTGCATTGGAGGTTTGCAGCATTGAGTGGAGGGTGGTCCAGATTTTGACCTCAACATTTTTTTGGCGCCGTCTGTGGGAATACGCAAACAAAAAGCTAGAAGGTTTTATTATAAATGGCAAGAGGGAAGAAGAAGGTTACGGTGGTGGAGTCCGAACCTAGCGGACAACATCAGTCTTCTTCACTGCTGCATACCGAATCGGCTCCAATAGGGCCATCTCAGCGGACTCAGAGCCGAGGAGGAAAGTACAAGGTGCTACAAAATAAAGCACAGATGCTGAAGGATGAAATCAGCCGAATGAAAGCGCAGCAAAACCAACAACCACTTCTTAATATGGTGGAAGCCACTTCGGCGCCCGAGGAACGACCACAACAGGTCAGTTCCCGGGCTAGAGGGTCCCAGGCACAGTCCGCACGAGCTCCCACCCTGCACGCAATGCAGTGTCCCAGGAATGATCCGCCCGAATCCCGGAACCTGTTCGGGATGCATAGTCGTCTTACATGTCCATCACTTCGGTTCTGGCCCCCACTAGTCTCCACCATCGGCTGGGAGGAGGAGAGGACAGGGCAAAATCGTCTGAGGTGGCGGAGGCCTCTCAAGAGACAGTAGCTGAGAATCAGAATCCTTGGGAAGCTCAACTTAAGGAACTTCGTGATCAGCTTAAGGAATCAGAATGATTTTTTTTTTACACATGCACACACACCCCCACACACTCACACTAGTGGAATTTCACCACCTATGGATACTCGAACGCTTGACCGGGTGTTGAAACTCCTAATAGTCTACCACCTGAGCGGGGCAAACATGAAAATGAGCGGGAAAAACTAGAAAAATAGTGGGGTAAATTGAAATATGAGCGGGGCAAACAAGAACAACAGCGGGACAAACTGAAATATGAGTGGGGTAAACTAAAAAAACAGCGGGGCAAACTGAAATATGAGCGGGGCAAACTGAAAATGAATAGGGCAAACTAGAAAAACGGCGCGGCAAACTAGAAAAATAGTGGGGCAAACTAAAATATGAGCGGGACAAACAAGAAAAACAGAGGGACAAACTGAAATATGAGCGGGGCAAACAAGAAAAATAGCGGGGCAAACTAAAATATGAGCGGGGCATACAAGAAAAACAGCGGGACAAACTGAAATATGAGCGAGGCAAATTAGAAAAACAGCGGGGCAAACTGAAATATGAGCAAGGCAAATTAGAAAAACAGCTGGGCAAACTAAAATATGAGTGGGGCAAATAAGAAAAACAACGGAAAAAACTGAAATATGAGTGGGGCAAACTATTTGATTTTGCTGATGAATTTGGAACTTTGAACATCTTTTCTTTGAGAGTAATGATCTCCTACAACCGGTTGTTGGATAGCTTACAATATAGTCCATCTAACCTGTAAACCTATCATCTGCCTGAGACATGAGGGCCATGCTAAAGGAGGGACTCACCTTGAAGAATCATTTGGTGAAAAAACCCGGCCATTATGCATGAAAAAAATGGAGAGTTTAAATCAGAGATGCTGATGGTGTGCTTCCATGTACTCATTTGGCCCACCTGATAAATGAGTAGGGCTGATTTTTGTGCCAGTTAAACCTACATGGTGGGTCACATTTCTTCATAGTTTAAATATCCTATACATGACATATTGGCACATGTGATTAGTTGTATCTTAAGCTAAGCAATAATGGATTGTATGTGATCATTACTTTTCCTACAAATAAGAACCACCCATTTAGTGGCTCTGTCATGCCCCAAACCCTGAGATCGGACTCACAGGAATCCCGATCGCCGAATCTAATGCCGACAGCCTCCGTAGTACCCCATTCTCGGCTCCCAGCGTCTATATGCCAGGTTCCGATCCTGGGATCCTACAAGGAGGATTTTCCAACGTATATATTTTTCTCGTAAGAAGCATAACCACAAGTTTACCCAAATCACAAAGGCAACATCATTATCACATATCCACTAATATAATCATTTGAATACAATGTTGAAAGGGAAATACATATATCAAAATTCAAGGCTCCAGAGGTCCGCTGCATGCTCCAGGCTCCACGTTGCTGAACCTAACGCAGCCTGCACGCGTCTATCGTGCATAAGCTTATAAAAAACTTAGTGGGTGGTGAAAATGTGTGAGCAGAATATGCGTGCTCAGGATGTAAGATATCGATAAGTCCACAAGCCATATAATATCAAAGTAAGCAGAAATACTAACAAGTCCATGAGTCATCTAGTATCAGAGTAAGCAATATAAATCAGTTATACAAATGAGGAGTCATAAAGAGCCAAATATCAGATGTCAATGATGCAATACAAAATACAATTCCTGATGAGTTCATGTATACCATAAGTCGTATCTAAACCATATAAATGTATAAACACAGTAACACAAAATGTCATATGCCAGGGATGTAATGAAGTATGCGGTGCGAATGGAATGACCATGCTGGAGTGTGAAGTCGGGGTGATAGTACGTAGTATAGCAGGCTATGGGGTCCATCACAAGGACTTCTATCCAAACTAGTCCCATACTAAATTTGGATAGTGACTCAATGTGGTAAACTCCTGATCTTAGGTTAGTCATGCGCCCCCACCGAAATCCTGGCCATTACGAAGGTACACGTAACAATTAGTTGCACACCACAGCCCGAGTGGATAGTGAATGAAATAAATGAATGGGTATGCAATTTCTGCTCAATAAGTCCACATATCAGTACGGTTCTCTCTGGGATCATCACCGGAGTCTATTACACTCTATGTCAGCTTTCGCCCATCCAAGAGCGGTGCCATATCCAAGAAATACGGGGACTCAAAGCGACAAAAGTGACCTCACTATCCGCTGCCAAATCGGGCCTGGCTCGTCGAAAGCGGACCCATTCCTCAAGCTAGTCAAACTCAACTAGACATTGCCCCCTCACTCAGGCGGGTAAGGTCACACCCCCTCTCAACCGACCACGACACAGTGGGAGACGTGGCCTTCTGGTATACGGCCCTCATGCGCTCATATATCCACTCGGTCTCGACGTTGGGGCGTCCTCTAATACCAAGAGAGTTTATAGATTTTCACCCAGGGCCATCTATGGCAGCCCGATGCTAGAGCAAATTTTCGGTATCCCGTCTGGCCATCCACGACATGCCTGTGGAGGCAATGACCCTGATGTCGCTAGGGCGTACAATAATCACAACACAATGCAAGATGCATGAGTCATACAATCCAGTCATGCATCAATCTGCGTATGCCGTGCGCTCATGTGAGATAACCTCCGCCTATTAGGGAGTCTCATACCATCCTGCCCAATGACATATGTAATGGTCAATCACATCTCATAACAAACATGCAGATGATGCATATGGGCATGTATCATGATGTTATGCTGTCACATACTCATAATCGGTATCCACGATTGGCCTCAACAATGTGGACATTTAACCAACATTGCCCCCAGGGAATGATCCACATAGAGCCAAATATATAATGGGCCCACGACCCCACACAAAGGCCTAATATACAACACAACGGGCCTTGCTCAAGGTCACATGTACACAACAGGTGGGCCCTGCTCATTGGCCTCAAATACATGACAGGTGGGCCCTACACATGGGTCTCGAATACATCAAATGGGTCATGCCTCATGGGCCTATTACATATCACAATGGGCCTCACCCATAGGCCACAAATACATCACAATAGGCCTTGCCCATGGACCTCAAATACATCACAATGGGCCCCATCACATAGACCTCCTACTCATTACATTAGGTCTTAAACACGGGCTGCATATACATTACATAGGCCGAATACATATCTTAATGGGCCTCAACTACGGGTCGCGTATACATCATATAGGTCTCGATAATAGGCCTTGACAATCGAAAATCGGCCTTAACAATCGGATTCGACGCTCGGAACCGGCCTCGAGAGATCGGCCTCGGCAATCAGAATCGGCCTCAACAAATCGGCCTATAAATCGATATCGATGAGAATGGGCTAACTAGGCCTAAGGGAAGGTCACCATGTGGGCGTTTAACCATCATTACCCAAAATGTGGACGTTAACCAACACTGCTCCCAAGCAGTGGTCCACATAGAGTTAAACATAAGGTGGGCCCAAATATCCAATAAGTGGCCTCAAATAGTCATCACAGGTGGCCTTACACATGCAGCACGTGTGCTACACATCACGGTGGGTCGATCATTGGGCCCACCATTGGCCTAATATACACATCACGGTGGGGTCGCATCATTGGGTCGCACCAATGAGCCTCATATCTAACAAGTGGGCCGCATCAACGAGCCGCACTAATGGCCGCAACTACGAGTCGCATCTACACCATATAGGTCTCGACAATTGGCCTCGACAAATCAAAATCGGCCTCGATGATCGAAATCGGCAATCGGCCACAACAATTGGAATCGATCGATAATCATAGTCGGCAAATCGGTCACGATAATCGGCCTCGATGATCAACCTCGGCGTAAGGCAGTGTCCATAGATGGACGACAGACGATGAACCCAGCAATATCAGTGAGGCCCATTCGTTTGGATTAACCCACTAAAGAATGATGAGATGGGCCTAACCAAGCCTAAGGGAAGGTCACAATGTGGATATTCAACCATCATCGTCCATCAATGTGGACATCTAACCAACATCGCTCCTAAGGAGTATCCACAAAAGGGATTTATACACAATGTATCGGCCACACATACATCACGTTGGGCCCCTTTTATGGGTCTCTCATATATTGTGTTGGGCGTTGTACAAGGGCCTTAAACGAATCACAATGGGTCACGCCCCTGGGCCTCGCAATATATCATAATGGGCCTCGAATAATTCATAATGGGCCTCGCTCATGGGCTTCAAATACATCGCAATGGGCCACAACCTATGGGCTTCAAACACATAATAGGTGGGCCCTACACATGGGCCTAATACCGTCAAGTGGGCCTCATACCTGGGTCTCAATTATATCTCAAGGTCTCAAATACATAATAGGTGGGCCCTGCACATGGGCTTAATATACATAACAGGTGGCTCTGCACATGGGCCTCATCATATCAAGTCGGGCCGTGTTAATGGGCCGCACCAATGGGCCTCAATATAATCAAATGGGCTGCATCACACGGTTTGCACCAAAGGGCCTCATTTTCGTCACATCGGCCTCGTCATATGGGCCAACATACATCACTTTGGACCTTGTACAAGGGCTACATACACATTGCTATGGGCCGCATCATATGGTCTTAATACACATCACGATGGGCCGCATCTCATGGCCTCGACTACATCACAATGGGCCATGACATATTGGCCGAAAATACATCAAATGGGCCGCACTATATGGGCCAATATACATCAAGTGTGCCGCATCATATGGACCTAGAATACAACTCAATGGACCACGCCAAAAAGGGCCACAAATGCATACCAAGCGTGCCCTGCACATGGACCTCATTACGTAACAGGTGGGATATGCATATGGCCCTCATACCATGGGTCTTATATATATCAAGTGGGCCTCAGTGGGCGGGCCACAAATACATCAAGTTGGGCCTAATCACATGGGCCTTACATTCATCATATGGGCCTTATAACATTGGCCTTATATCTATCAAGGTGGGCCTCAACAATGGGCCATAAATATGGTAAGTGGGCCACATCACATAGGCCATGTGTATATCAAATGGGTCACACCCAAATATAAGTGGTGATAAGGATTTCCACCATTAAAATTCCTAAGGCCCGCCATAACACTTATATTCCCACCCAATCTGATCATAAGGTCATAAAGGCCTGGATCAAGAGAAAAAAACAAATATCATTTGGTCCAAACTTAGTAGCCCCAAAAGTTTTAATGGTGGACGTTCAAACCCACTAGTCCTATAATGTGGTCCACCTGATCCTAGATCTGTATTCTCAAGCCTTAAAATAATCTTTAAAGAAAAATGGTAGGACGGTTTGGATGCAACACATGCATCATGGTGGATCCCATAGGGATGGAAAGGATGGACGACATAGATGAGGTACATACCTCATGGTGGGGCCCACACTAATGGAAGGTGTGGATCACAATACATACATAAGTGGGTTCCAAGTAGGACCCACCATAATGTTTATTTTCCACCCAACCTGGGCCTACTGTAATGTTTATTTTCCACCCAACCTAGGCCCACTGTAATGTTATTTTCCACCCAACCTAGCCCACTGTAATGTTATTTACACCCAACCTGGGCCCACTGTAATGTTTATTTGCAATCCAAACTGTTCATAAGGTCACGTGGACCTAGGGCCCACTGTAATATTTATTTGCAATCCAAACTGTTCATAAGGTCACGTGGACCTGGGGTCCACGGTGATGTTTGTTTTCATCCAACCGATTGATAAGGTCACACGGACCTGGATTGAGGAGGAAAAACAAATTTCATATTTGATATGAAACTTTTGCAACCCACAAGGGTTTCAATGGTAGGCGTTTAATCCAACTGTTCCCTGTGATGTGGGCCACTTGAACGCCACATGTGGCTGATTTTTGGGCGGCCCATAGCCCTGAGGGGGACCCACCAAATGCAAGGTGTTGATGGTCGACACACATCATGGTGGGGCCTACAAGCGGGACCCATTTCCCTGGCCCCCTTCACGTCCACGGCCGCATGAGCGGCAACGTCCTGCTGATGATGCAGTAGCAGGCGCGGCTGCATATATATATTTGGTAAACCGTCTTCTCGCGATTTTTCATAGGTGGGGTCCACATCAGGTAAATCCGCTCCGTCCATTGGATTCTATGGCTCAAGACCGGCCAAATGAGTCCAATATGCGGTATGCTTTGGAGGGTAGAAACATCTAGGTGAATTTTTAACGGTAAAAATCACTATTTCCTATGGTATGGCCCGCCTGACTATCGGATTGGCCTCAAATTTTGACTCAATGTCTAAAATGAGCCCAGGAATGGAATAGACAGCGTGGATTAGACACATGCATTAAGGTGGGGCCTACATGAGCGGCCCACCCAAATACCTTATGTAAATATATATAATAATAATAATATATTTTTTGTTAGCTTGTTAGTACACTGTCATGTCAGTACACGCACTCCTTGTTAGCACCCCTTCACGTCCAGCGTCCAAAGACGCTGGACGGCATGGATAAACAGGGACATCATGGTGGTTCCCACATGTACGTGGCCTACCTGATGGGTCTCATATTTGTGTTTCCCATCATCCAGGCCAGGCCCACTGGATGGCATGGATTAAAGCGGATGGATGGCGTCGATAAAATACATCCATCATGGCGGGTCCACGATCGCTGTGGATCTAGTGGAATAACACCATAACAAGAGACGAGAGAGAGAGAGAGAGAGAAGAGAGAGAGAGAGAGAGAGAGAGAGAGAGAGAGAGAGGAGAAGCACCCACCTTTGATCTTCTCTTTCTTCATCCGTGTAACGACCCGTAAATTCCGTACAAGGGCTCGAGTACCACCTCGACCAGAAATCACTTAGGATTAAATCCTTTAGAAATTTAACAAAGTTAACTAAGTGCTAAACTAGATTAGCCATGAAATCTGTTGGAATCGCTTTAAATACGATCTGCAAGACCCAAAACTTGTAGAATCATTGACGCTAGGTTACCCTAAAGTCTAAGATCAAACTCATTACCCGACTGCTCTCGGGAACGAATTGAAACTCCGTATCAGGTCTAGACCGTACATCGGGAGTCCGAATAATACAAAGTTAAGAAATTAGGACCGCCTCGCTGGGCTGACAACCATCTCGGAAATCAAGTCCAGACAGTGTCCCACGGCCGTTCGCTCGAGTCCGGAGCGAGGAGTGTGAAAACTCTTATTTTCTTTACAAAATAAATATCTTGAATAGTAATCTGGCACGTATCGCTTGCGGACATTTTATAAGCAACCAGACCGTCAGAATCTGACCCCAAATACACCTTCGGATCAGGAAAAATTTCAGGAACATTTACATGTACTTGAAATTTCGGATCAAGGCCCACTGACCGTTGAACTGAAACTGGTCCGCCACGCGTGATCTGGGAATCCGACTGAGATGAAAACTTAACTCCACGTAGATCTAAGGTTAGTGAGCTTAAGTCCGACTTTTGGCTCAAGGAGGCCCGCCAGAAACTCTCTTTGAACTGAATTAAAGCCGATTTGGATATAACCCAAGTATACCTTGACTTAAGTCTACTTTGGAGACTTTTTAGGCTATATAAGGGCCTTAGAACACCCTCTCCCATAGCCATACGAATTTGAAGAAAACCCTAGAGAGAGAAGTGAGAAAAGAGAGTGAAAGAGTGAGAGAAGTGGGAGAATCTCCCTATTGCTGTTTCTTCTCCTTACCCTAGCTCCACCACACGATCTTGCCGCTTTTCCGGGGATACCGACTCGTTTCTAGGTAAGAAACCCTAACCCTAACCTGTTTGGAGTTGTGAACGGGTGTGGGTTATGAAATAGCTAACTTATTTCATGTCTTAGGTTGCTGTTGTGCCTTAGACAAAGCGAGGGTGAACGAACTGACTCGTTACGCGTTTATTGGCGTAAGGTGAGGACTTTAGGTGTATAGTTACGGTTTTCAACGCTTTCAATGTCAGATAATGATAGATTCATGATCTGCATGCAATTGCACATGTACAAAGTGCTTTCCGTTTCCTGTTTCGATTAAAGTTGTAGAATATGGAATTTTACATATTCTAGGTATTCGTAGAAAATACCGTATACGTATATTTTTTGGAAATGTGTTTGACATGTTTATTTGTTGTATGGATATACGATATATGGATAAAATACTTATTTGGCGAAAGGATTTGCCTAAATACATGTTTTACTAATATACACTATGTATGTAGAAATACTGTATTGTAAGAAGTACCGTATACATGTATATTTTAGTGATGTGTTTGCCATGATTAATTGTTGTATAAATATATTATGTGTGCATTAAATACTTGCTTGGCGGAAGGACTCGCCCTAATACATGTTGTTAACATACACTATGTATGTTGAAATAGTGTATGTTAAAATGTTTGTGGCAATGCTTGAGTGAGTAAGTGTTTGGATGTTGATGCCTTAGGAGGTTGTTGAGATGGGATTCTTAACTACCTTAGAGACGTGTATGATTACCTCCATGAGGTTGTTTACTTAAACCGCTTACTTGCAATCTATGTATTTGTATTCCTATTGATGTAGTGCTTTACAACATTCTTTATATCATGCTTTATAACATGCCTTATGACATGCCTACTAGTATGCATGAATTACTTTGTTTATCATGCTTTACTCCACATGCTATGGATGAGAATTGATTGAGTTTGGGACTATGTCTATAGTCCAGACAATCGGTACCAGATCTGAGATCGTAGTTGAGTTTCATGTCTCCACGTAAGATGCGTTTGACGAACCCGAGTCGTACGTCAGTTGGCGACAGTGGTTAGGCCACGCGAAGTGCTTATGCACTTCATGTCGTTCAATTGATTATGCGCTCGAGCTAGTCAGGCCCGTCAAGTAACCCGATGTGTCTTATGTATGTTCACCATGCTTGGTCGCTAATGCTTGAACCTAGGGTACCAAACTTACTAATGGAATCCCGTTAACCATGGTACCTCGATCCGCTAAGACTCATGAGCCGGGCATGGTGGTATGGGACACCGTGGTAGAGCTGTCGGCCTACGCTGGGGCACGTGCCTCCCCGTAGTGACCAGTGAGCAACCAGACTCGTGAGCTGATTATGGTGGTATGGGACACTATATTCGTGCTGTCGGCCTACATTAATAAGGTGGTGGGGAGCGGTGTAACCTTTGTGCGTAACAGCCCTGACAGCCCTTTGTAGTGACCTCAAGCATACTCTGAAATCGCAGTGAGCCTTAGGGTTTTGCCGCGGTATATATAGTATGAACTAGGCCTGTTTCTGTATTGTGATGAATCGTTTAAGAGGTGATGGGGAGTGGTGTAACCTTTGTGCGTAACAGCCCTGCAGCCTTGTAGTGACCTAGAAAAACACACTATCGTCTGATATTAACTAGGACTGACGACTCTAGAATGGATCATGTTTGGGAATGATACAAGGGGGGTACCTTAGTTTCCCAATACTGCTGTTTGAAATGGACTAATTAAAAACTCGGTAATCATGCTCATCATGCATTGCATGTGCCTGGAGATGTGGAGGAGCACTGAGGGATGAATGCATGCCGCGAATGTGAGATGGTGTCGCACGAGGGAGGTGTGGTGAGGGCATCCATCATACCTGCATCCATACTTGCATTAATAACAGTAGTTAGGAGCGTTTGATTTTACTGCTTTATCATTACTGCTTGACTGTATTGATAACATGTTAACCTAGCTTTATTGTTCCACTGAGTTAGCTACTCACTCCCACGTTACGGGACGGTGTTGTGCACACCAACCAGACTCTGTCTTAGGTTTAGACGAGCCGACGACTCAGGAGGCGGAGCCTGATTATGACGAGGACCAGGAGGAGTTCTCTTATATGCAGTACTCTGGCGGCTTCGACTAGGCTGCCAGGATTGACGGGTTTTGCAGGGATTGTTACTTAGTTTTATTTTGGACATTTTGTTCACAAAACAAACATATGTATATGGTGACTCAGATGGGTTCATACTCTGGAGAATGAAGTGATTTTGTTTCTTTACATGCAGTATATGCAGTTCAGTCTTCCGCTTGCCTTTATACGAATGATCTGGAGTATAATTACTATTTTTGGTATAATCTCACTCATGTTATTGCTCTAACACAGACAACATTTAATCAGCATTATTTATGTTGCATAAGTGATGCGTTGGAACTCGGAGTTGAGTTATACTCGACCCCGATTTTCAGGGCGTTACAATCCGCCTATAGACTCTAGAGCTCCAAGGAAACGATTCCGACGGTTGAGATGAACTTGAATGGTGGAGATGGGAGGTGGAGGAGGTTGGGCCACACTAGCTCTCTCATGGGGAGCTTAGACGTGGGTGCTGGAGGAGAAGAAAGAAAAAAAAGAGAAGAGAGAATGGAAGAGAGAGATGATGGAAGAGGAGTGGAGTGATGGGGTGTTGTAAGAGATGGGATGAAAGGGTTGACTTTGGGGATGGTGTGTGTACTTGGGGGATGGGATAGGGCACTTGACTTGATGGGTGTACTTGAAAAGTGAAGTGATTGATGTGTGAAGTCTCTACGGATTTGTAACACGCGGCGTTTTTCCTCGAACTGAACGTGGAGTAAATCTCTGAAAAGGGGACTGGATACATGTCTCCTGATGAGGTTGGCAGGGGATTTTCCTATTACTTTGACGATCGCGGGTGCTGGGACTGGGGGGTGGGAATGTTGGGTGGGGCGTTTGGCTCGGGTGCCTCGGCACGCAAGATGCTACATCAAACCGCGGTGACGACGCTGGTCGCACTGGTACAAGTCTCGGGGGAGTCAACTCAGATATGCAGGACTCAGCTTAGGATCGCGCGCAAACATCGGTAACAGATCGCAGGTTACCGGAATTCGATCGAGAGGACCGCAGAAGCCTACGGAACGGTACGGGCTAGGATACGGGTCTTACAGGCTCCCCATCGAATGGAGGGACCATATAAAAAGTGCAATCTTGGGCAATTCCCATCCAATTGAGGCCCACAATTCAGATGGTCAGGATTTATGTTCATATACACACATACAGGGTGGACTTGTATTTTGAGTATGATCTATAATACTCCTCTTTTTAATTCTGACTTTAATTGAGGGAGTTTTTTTTCCTTCCTTTTTGCAAGCAGAGCTAATGCTCTTCGGGCTTC